>CM042010.1:3337500-3937500 GCA_023525715.1 Cichorium intybus
CGCTACCAAACATGTTCATAGTCTTTAATAATGGTGTTGTCTTCTACAATGCAATATCACTCAACACACTTGTCATGCTCGCCAAGGATCCTTAGCCCTTCCGGTGTGGGATCTCATCAACTCTCACTTTTTCCCTGTCACATAAGCATCCAGTTAGCACCCTTCACTTTTTCCCTCACCGCTGGAAATAATTACCTCTCACTTTTGGTACAATTTATGACACAAAATACACTAAGCCATACTCCTTTTCTTTTCATTCATCGCGCAACGAGAACTCCCCCTCCAGGGAGAAAAGTGCGACGACCCCCTTGGGAGGCGGGCGGTGTTCCTCGCAAAGGAAAGGGCTACTCGCACCCACACGAAGTGGTCTTATAGTCAACCTCAATATCACGACTTCCTACTTTTTTTCCCCTTTACCTATAGTTTCATTGTATCACGCGATATTGCTTCGAGACTCTAGTAAAAAAAAGTTTGTCATTCATGGATGTATATGTTTGGGGAAAAGATAAAAAGTAATAAAAAAAAAGAATACATCGTATGCTACAAAACATTTGGTTTTGCTCCTTCATAGGGTGGAGCTTGTTGGTTACTTTCTTTCGTCGTTGTGTAAGATTTGGATATATTGTTCTTGGATATTCTACAAAAGTACAAAACATAATGTCATGGACAAATAATGGTTCATGAATGTATATGTTTGCAAGATATTATTGAAAAACATTTTGAAAAAAACACCCATTTAATGTGTATGGATGGTGCATCAGCAAAAGGGATAACGTTTCAAGCATATCCATAGGGAAAACTGGCATCCAAACTTGACTGAAAGTGAAATAAAGTCATAAAGATTACAAAACTTGACTGAAAGTGAAATAAAGTCATAAAGATTCCAAATTTACTTGCAACATGATTTATTCATATGTTTAATTCTATGAACTTTTATCATGTTGAGCCTAAGGTATTCCAGAAAAGGCTCAAAATTAGATACCTTAACTGAGTATTGTTTAAAGAATATTAATATCCGGAAACAAAATCTGAATATAATATTGAGTTCTTTAGTATGACAAAGAAAAATATAATAATTCAAGAAAGGAGAGAGAATAGAATAAATGAAAGAATTGAGTAAAAATAAAGAAAAATATACTCTTTTTTGCATATTTTTCGAGTTGAATAATAAAGAGAAAGATTCTGTTATTTTTACTTTTTGTCGTGATCTCATTTTTAAGAAAAAAAACTACATATTTGCAAAAATGTGCTGCATATTTTAGTCTAAGTAAGGAATTCTTATGATGATTTATCTAATACATCTTAGTAATTTACTAATAACATCCAAGAACACAACATAGAGAATGTAGAACTACACAAAAATCAGGAAATCAATATAAGGCAAATTCATCATAAAACGAAGGTACGATTTTATATTAACGAAGTAAATTGACCACAAACAGGGTAGGATCCACATGATGTATTACACGCTTATTCTCAAAAACAGCTAGCATAAAACGAAATTGATAACCACAAAAACTAGCCGTGAATATCTTACATCCAATCGGATACAGGATACCACGGTAGCTCTACTAGTACCAAAATCAAAATCCAAAATGACTTTGATTTGCTATTATTGGCTGATGTGATCCGTATTTATATTGCTAGAACCAAACCAGGAACAGATTTTCCGACGCGGTTAGCGAGGCTACTCTCCCAAACAGAAGGGCAATGTAACGAAGTAACGGCAACAGGTTTGGTAGAGTTAGCGAATCGAGTGACAGTGAGGGAAGTGTTGAAGTACTCCCTAACCTGTGTAATTATCCCATGCGAATTGACGGTCCAGGCGTGGATCCAGGAGATATCACGGTGTTGATCGCAGCCTTCGACAATAACCGTAGATCCGAAGGCGTCAATCGAATGAGGCACGAATTCAAAGGAGCCGGTGATTTCGTTATCAGTTCCGGTAAGCAATCGCATCATAAACTGATGAGACGGAGGGCCATGAAACCACCACTCGAGATCAGGAGCTAAGAGCTTGTGAACGACTTGGACGTCGCGAGAGCTTAACGCATGGTATAGAGAGAGCACCACGCTCCCGTTGCCGGAATCCTCCAGAGCTTCTTGAAAGTTGGCCAGTTCTGTAAGAGATTAACCTCGGAGAAGGATGTGACAGGTGGTCGAAGGTCGGAAAAGGGGGATGATGGAAGGGTTTGGGGAAAGCGGGAGCTTTTATAGGGAAGAAGTAAAGGGTAATTTGGGAATTTTACGTAATGTTGTCAACTTGTCATCCCGTTGGTGACAGGTGGGCGTGATCCCGGTCCACCTCTACTTTTTTTTATTTCTTTTGTCAACTTTTAATAATAATAAAAATATACTATATGAACTATTTGATAAAAAGAACTCCATTCGTAATATTTACTCCTAAAATAGAATGTAAACTCTTTTAGGAACACAACAAAAATTATAGCCATTAAATGCAAAGCTTATATATTATAAATATAACTAATTTTGAATTTACCTACATTTGGAAACTTGTAAAACGTCATTTTCAATTTAGTCTACAGATTTTGTTAAAATAGATATGAAAACATATAGCAAAAACGTTATAAAGCAATGCCTTGTTTAATAGTGTGAAGCAATTATTTTCACTTGTAAAACGTCATTTTCATGTGTTTTCTTTTGTCTCGAATTCATATGTAAAATTATGTTTTTATGGTTAAAAGTTATAAAATTGGCGCTTTTAAAGCTCCACTAATCGATTATATTACGAAATAAAGCAAAATTCAAAAATAACAACAATAAAAACGAGTTTACCTACCGTTTTAGAGAAAACAATATATAACATGTGAAGTTGTAAAGTATTATTTGTTGGAAAATTTAGTAAAACGGTAAAACCTATGTGTTTTTTTTAAACTATGGACACATTTAAATACATTTACATGTTATATGTATTTTAAACTCCTAGTGGGTTAGTACTCTTCTTTGTAAGAGCTTCGAGACGATATATAAATTATAATGTTTCCAAAATGGAGTATGTGTGAATGAGATATCAATGCTCAAAAAGTTGGGTATTTGGAAATAAAATCATCAAAATTAAGTAAGTATGAGAATGTGTCCTGCACATGAGGAAGAAGTAACTCTTAGTGGTATTATAAGCATAAATATGTAATGGACTTACAAGTTTCCATGTGTGGTTTTACTCCAACACATAAATTCGCCGAACTTGTGTGTGGGCACAACCTCGAAAATTCGGGCTCCTGCAACTCATGTTTTTGCTAATTTTTACAATTATTCTTGGTCACCTTTAAGATCTTGTAACTGATGTATACATGTGAGTTAATATGTAATTAATCCATTTAATTACAACTGTTACAAAAAGTTATTTAAAAAGATCATCCAGAGTTGCAGAACATGATTAAAAAAATCATCCAGAAACCAACATAATTGTCAACAATCATGCAATATTTTGAGGTTCGGCACTCCTTGGTAGGAGTCCATTTGGGTGGAAACTTGGCATGATTCTCTGTTTACAAATAAAACTCTTTGTAATAAAAAAAAAAACCTAACTTGGGATTAATAATGGAAGTACGTAATTCTAAAAAAAATCCATGAATATTTGTTTTATTGCTTTGTAAATATTTTACTTCTCGCCACCATGATTTTTTCTTTTACTAAAACGGTTATCACGATATTATCGATTTCAAGATGAGATGATACTTTGTACAAGGTTTGATTAAAGAAAACACATAATGATATTATCAATTTCGAGATCAGATGATATTTTCTACTGTAATCACAGCCCTATGGTGTGACACATCCTTTAGGTAAGTGATCAAATATCTATTTGTTCTTTGATATCCATATGAGTGTGAGACAAGGAATCTTGTCGAACTCAAACTCTTATGATTGTGTTTTTCGATAAAGATTTGTGGTGACCACAACAGAATGCATAATTGATCCATTATCAATTCAGTCTGAGCACGACCATGCACTTAATGTCACCACCAAATCATCAGGGTCAACGGATATCGCTTGTCCTATTAAAGGAAAGGGAACAAATAAGCAATTACCACATAGTTATTGCCTATATGTCATGTCATATTTGAACGTTCCCGGTATGCAGCCAGTTTTGGATAATTTTAGAGAACACCAAAGTACTACATACTGCAAGACAAGAACCTCATGCATCTTTGTCTGAAGGATGTAAGATATTACAATCTTAGAATTACTTATGACAACCAAGACATATACCTTGTTATCATACATGGATTTCATTGCACTCTCCATAGCCTCTTTCCATTAGGAAACTTTGGGCCTGTCATGGCCTCCTGATAGCTAGTAGGCTCGTATTGGTCTACCAGTGACTCATCACCCTTAGGAATATGCAAGCCATAAAATTCGGGTGCATGGCTTACTCTATCAAACCTTCAGACAGGTGGTGGAGGTATATCAAATACCCCAGCAAGCTTTTTTTGAGGCTCAATAGGTTTTTCAAACTCTGGTTGAGTACTAGTGCCAGTATCAGAATCTTTGTTGGTCGACTCTTGAATTTTTTTCAAGATCATTATGGCTCCCTGTAACATATTTGGATATCAGTTCCCTTTCATGGAAGACTGCTCATGGAGCAACAAATACTTTGTTATTTGAAGGTTTGTAAACAAATACTCAAAAGACTGAAAGAGCCAGTAGGATATATAACAAAATAACATATTTCTACTCTGGAGTTCTAGCTTGTTGAGAGCTTCATAATGAATGTAAGCCTCACAATCCTCTACTTTCAAATGTGCTAACGATGGAGTGACCCCATTATATATATCTTAGGGGGTGTGTTGGAAACCTTCTTTGTTGGTACAAGGTGTATGTAACACACATTTTTTTTCATAAATAATAATCAATAAATTAAAATACATTTTTGAACTACAAAAGTTTTCATAGAATTTAACAATATTTATCATAGTACCCGGTGTTACTACTAAACATAAAATTTAAATTATTTAAAAATGGAAGTCTGAAAACTCATATTGTAAGACCCGTTCCGCCGAGCCGCGGCCCGAAGGAATCCGCGGCGCGGCTTTTAGAAGAATCTAGAATCGCGAAGGATTTGTACGCGCGGCGCGGTTCTAAAGATCCCGCGACGCGGTGCGCCTCTAAAGTGAAAAACCCTAATTCGGATTTAAACGCCTATATAAAGGGACCCAGCCCTAGGGTTCATGTTTTTGGGAGTTTTCTGGAGCAGAGGCGTCCGGTTTCAGCAGAGACTCTTTGGTTCCAAGGCTTTGGAGGTTTGAAGGAAGAGATACAACGTGGGGGAAGACTGTTGTTGATCAGGTGCATTTCTCTGTTTTCCAGAAGCAAGGTAAGAGGATCTACCTTCTGATATTTCAGTTTATCCCGTTTTTATGGTGTTATTCCTTATGTAGTAGTCTTAGATGACTTGTAACCCTTAGGGTTAGACCAAGAACATGAATAGACTTGCATGTCCCTAAGGAAGTGATCTTAGGGTAGTTTCTGATCTCAGTAAGGGTTTAGAGTGAAACCCTGGCCGTTTGATGCACTGTTAAACGCTAAAAACAATTTAGAATGTTATGAGCCGCGACACAGACTGGCTATGTCAACGGCGCGGACTCGGCTGAAACCCCGTGTTTATTCGATGATAGCCGCGGCGCGTAGGAGGAAGAGCCACGCCGCGGCGAGCGACTGTTTGACCAGGAACTTAGTTTTGACCACGGTTTAATGGCAAATATTGAGTCTAACCTTTAGGCAGGTTTGTAAGAGCCTGGTCAGTAATTGATATGTTGTATGTGTGTGGGATTTAGGTGTGTGGACAAGCTAAGTGGGGATATTCGAGAATATCTACACCGTTTCGAACCAGGTGAGTATCCTCACCTTACTATATGATGTTGCATGTTAGGCATCTTGTGTGTTGTTTACAGTTATATGATTTGCTCTATATCTGTGGTTATTTGTTGTTGGGCTCAGTACTGATACGTGTCCCCTCGTAGCTGTTGTATGGCGAGTTGGACTATTGCCTTGTCCCATAGCTGTTGTATGATGGGCTGGGCCATAACCGGGAACCCATAGCTGTTGTATGATGGGTAGAACCTTCCCGTGTCTATAGCTGTTGTATGATGGACGCCCATAGCTGTTGTATGGCGGGTAGGGTCGGGTTGTTCTCGAGGACGGGTTGTTTAATGTGTGGGCATGTATGGTAACTTGTGGACTCACTAAGCTTTAAGCTTACCCGTTGATTTTATAACATTTCAGGTAATTCAAAGGACAAAGGGAAGGGCAAGGTTTGACGGCAGTGCATCGCATTCAAGAGATTGATGTCAATGAACTATATTAGTAATTTCAAATGTTTCTGCTGTTGGTTTAAGTAATATGTCGAACAGTTTTATGTTTTTGGAATAAATGTTTTATTGAAACCTTGGTAATAAATGATTTTTAAAAGTTTTGAAATTTGGGGCGTTACAAATTGGTATCAGATCCTTGGTTTGAGGGATTTGGATGAACTGTATTGGGAATCCAAACTCAAACTTAGGACTGAGCGATTTTGTTAAGAAAATGTTTTTGGAAGGTTAAATTAAAGTAAAAGAAGATGCGATGCGAACCGTCAGCCGAGCTCAAGTAAGTTTTGTGATTCCCAGTTACCCATGCCAAGTTTGTGTTATGTGATAAAATTTATTGTGTTAGAATGTGAAGTTGCCTGGATAATATACTCTGTAGACTATTATGTGCCATATGTGCTGCTTTGGAATTATATGCTACTGTCGTTAGGATTGCTTAGTGAATGCTGGTAGGTTATATGCAATTAGGGTAAGATAGCCTGAGAATTTTTGGTCTGACCTTACTGGCTGTTCCTTGTTTGGTTGTGACTCTAGGGTAGGATAAGTTATTCAAACATCTATCTTATTCCCGATTGTATACGGCTGTGTGTCCGTGATGCGACTCGATGACATTAGCAGTAGTTCTCTTAGGCACGTGTGAGATGGAGAGTTAGATCAAAAGATTAGGCACCACGGTGCCTGACCGCAGGAGTCATAGAAAATGGTTTAGTATGTGTGTGACATTTTAGGAGGATGATTGACGAACTTGGAACAAGGGCGAATAGGTGTGGAAGGTAGTACCAGGCCAGTATTACCGAAAGCACATGATTCACGCTTGAGTCAAGAGTAGTCAACCAAAGTCCTAGAAAGTCAAGTAGTTGGGTAGATAGGAGTGACCCGAGTATTGATATTAGAAACTGTTGCGCATTTCAGAATGGCAGTCACTCGAAGTAACGGTGGACCAGATGCGGGTGCCTCGAGTGGGGGAGGACCGACTGATGAAAATCTCCGAAACCTGATAGCGGAGGAGGTTTCGCGAGAAGTGTTGGCTGCGATACCTCAGTTCTTTGGTATGATTAAGGCTGAGCTATGGGCAATGCTCGAGGAACGACTGGCTACTCAGGGTACCTCACGTGCTAGGGATGCAAGTTATAAGGACTTTTCGGCTTGTTCGCCTCCGATGTTCGATGGGGGCAGGGATCCGATTGTTAGCATGCGGTGGATTTCCGCGGTGGAGGGTGCTTTCCGCACATGTTCCTGTCCTGAGAACTCCAAGGTAACGTTTGCGGCGAATCTTTTAAGAGAGGGTGCGAAAGATTGGTCGGAGATACGAACGAAAGATCTCACTCCTGCTCAGTTGGATGCCATTACATGGCCGCAGTTTAAGGAACAGTTCAAACTGGAGTATGTTCCACAGGTGGAAATGGAACGCTTGGCGCAGGAATACCTAAATCTGACCCAGACTACTGAGACGGTGACGGAGATCACCAAAAAGTTTAATGAGCGAGCACTCTTCTGTCCAGAGTTTGCGGCAACCGAGCGCATGAGGATGACACGATACTTGGCGATGCTTCGCACAGACATTCGGGAATTTGTGTCTGCTGCTAGGCACCAAACTCTTACTGATATGATAGCGGCCGCTCGGGCTCGAGAGTTGGAACTGGAAATCCAACAAAAGCAGAAGCGTCCGGCGCCTACTCAGACTCAGCAGGTGTCGAAGAAATTTCGAGGGGCAGATCAGGGAAAGCAAGGGCAAAGGAGCCAGGGTAAGTGTGGTAAATGTGGAAGGAATCACGAGGGGCGTTTCTGGGTGTTAATATGCCATAAGTGTGGAAAGGAGGGCCACTATGCTAAAGATTGTCGGCAAGAGGTCAAGATTTGTTTTAATTGTAATCAGGTAGGCCACTTCAAGGCCCAATGTCCCCGTCTGACTCAGGGAGTGGTTCAGAATCCGGCACCCACTACACTCCGGATTACCAATGGTAGGCAGGGGAAAGGGGAAGCCCCTAAGACCAAGGGTCGAACATTCGTCATGACCGCCGAGGAGGCACAGGATGCGCCCGACGTCGTCACGGGTACTCTTTCTTTACTTGCCTCGTGTTTGTGGTGTGTGTAATTAATATGTCTATTATGCTTTGATTAGGAACATTCTTAGTCAACTCTACGCCTACCTTTGCACTATTTGATTCGGGTGCTAGTCATTCTTTTGTGTCTGCCGCGTTGGGAAAGAGTTTCGGTATTGCTTTAGGAACTCTTCATCGGCCATTAGAAGTAGAAATTGCGGATGATAAAACCGTGCAAGCGACTAGTGTTTATCGGGGATGCGAAGTAGTGATTCTAGGAATAAAGTTTCCGATCGATCTCATCCCTATACCGTTGAGTGACTCTCGAGTAATCATCGGTATGGATTGGATGGGTCAGCATGAATCATGGATCGATTGTAAGAATAAGCGAGTGTGGATTCAAACCCCAAGTGGGGGAGAGCTGGTTGTGCAGGGCGAGAGAAAGAATCAAGGTGAAATTTTCTGTTCAGCTGCTAGGGCACGCAGACATTTTCAGCATGGGGGTTCGGGATTTGTGGCTTATGTTGTAGACACACGAGAAAGGAAGCCACAGCAGAAAGCAGGTGATATACCAGTGGTTCGGGATTTTCCTGATGTTTTTCCCGAGGATCTGCCTGGCGTGCCGCCAGAGAGACAGGTGAAATTTAAGATCGACTTAACTCCCGGTGCAGCTCCAATAGCTAAAGCACCGTATCGTCTTTCGCCTCCTGAGATGCTGGAGTTGTCTATTCAACTTCGAGAGTTACTAGATAAGGGATTTATTCGACCCAGTTGCTCACCGTGGGGAGCGCCTATTTTGTTTGTTAAGAAGAGGGATGGTTCCAATAGGATGTGCATAGATTATCGTGAGCTGAACAAGCGTACGGTGAAGAATCGATATCCATTACCTCGCATCGACGACTTATTCGATCAACTGCAGGGCGCCTCGTGGTTCTCAAAAATTGATTTGCGGTCAGGTTACCATCAAATGCGAGTACGGGAGGAAGACATCCCGAAAACGGCTTTTAGGACGAGGTACGGCCATTTCTTGTTTGTAGTGATGTCGTTTGGACTGACCAATGCCCCTGCAGCTTTTATGGATATAATGAATCGGGTGTGTTGACTGATGTTGGATCAGTCGGTTATAGTTTTCATTGACGACATCTTAGTCTACTCTCGGAGCAGGGAGCAACATGAACAACACTTAAAGGAAGTATTAGAAACCTTAAGGAAGGAGAAACTTTATGCAAAGCTATCCAAATGTGACTTTTGGCTACGGGAGGTTCAGTTTTTGGGTCACATTGTAAATGAGCAAGGAATCATGGTAGACCCGGCTAAGGTGGAGGCCGTGATGCGGTGGGAGGTTCCGAAGACTCCCTCGGAGATTAGAAGTTTCTTGGGTCTGGCTGGTTATTATCGTCGTTTCATCCAAGACTTCTCAAAGGTTGCAGTACCTTTGACCCGGCTAACTAAGAAAAATGCTGCTTTTCGGTGGGGTGAGGAGCAGCAGCGGGCTTTTGAGACTTTGCGGCGTAAATTGTGTGAAGCTCCGGTTTTGTCGTTGCCTGAAGGCATGGAGGACATGGTAGTTTATTGCGATGCATCTATCTCGGGATTGGGGGCAGTCTTGATGCAACGAGGCAGGGTGATTGCTTACGCCTCGCGACAGTTGAAACCCCATGAGGCTAACTATCCTACTCATGATTTGGAATTGGGAGCGGTCGTTTTCGCTCTCAAGATCTGGAGACACTATTTGTATGGAGTGAAGTGTACCATCTATACCGACCACAAGAGTTTGAAGTACCTGATGGATCAGGCAAACCTTAATATGAGACAGAGAAGATGGTTGGATGTATTAAAAGACTATGATTGTGAGATATACTATCACCCTGGAAAGGCCAATGTGGTAGCGGATGCGTTAAGTCGTAAGGCTTCGGGTACACCCCTTCGGGGTATTTGTCTAAGGATGACAATTGTGACACCGCTGTTTGAGCTAATTAGGAAAGCCCAGGTGGAAGCAAGTAAGAATGAGAACCAGAAAGGTGAGAGAATTGTGGGTCAGTTGGCAGCTATGGTCAAAGATAGTAGAGACTTGTTAACTTGTCATGAGAGGATTTGGGTACCGAAGTTGGGCGGGGTTCGTCAAACCCTATTGGAGGAGGCACATAAATCCAGGTTCTCTATCCACCCTGGAGCGACTAAAATGTATAGGGATCTGCGCGAATATTATTGGTGGCCAGGCATGAAGAGGGAAGTAGTTGAGTTTGTCGAAAGATGCATGACCTGTCGTAGGGTCAAGGCCGAGCACCAACGACCTCATGGTAGATTGCAGCCTCTTGAGATCCCAGAATGGAAATGGGAGCATATCACAATGGATTTCATCACGAAGTTGCCAAGAACCCCTCGACATATGGACACTATTTGGGTTATCGTGGATAGGTTGACTAAAAGTGCTCATTTCCTCCCCATCCAAGAGACTTACTCTGCAAAGGAATTGGCTAAGGTATACTTAGACGAGATTATCTCCCGGCATGGTATACCGGTCTCGGTGATATCCGACCGGGATGTCCGATTTACGTCTAGGTTTTGGAAGAAGTTTCATGAGGAATTAGGCACTCGCCTTCATTTCAGCACAGCATATCATCCTCAGACGGATGGGCAGAGTGAAAGGACGATTCAAACGCTGGAGGATATGCTTAGGGCATGTGTCATCGATTTTGGCGGGAGTTGGGATTCCCATCTCCCTTTAGCGGAGTTTTCTTACAATAACAGTTATCACGCGAGCATTGGCAGGGCTCCCTTTGAAATGTTGTATGGAAGGAAGTGTCGGACACCTATTTGCTGGGGCGAGGTTGGCCAGCAGGTATTGGGTAGTACTGAGGTGGTGCTCAGGATGTGACATCTGCCTAAAATGGATTCGGGTCAACCCAACCCAATTGGGAAATTTAATAAACCCTACTCAAGATTTACTTGACGTTAATAGTATCAAAACCTATACAATACGATATAAATTGACGTTAATAGCAAAATAGCATAGTATAACGTTATAACTATAATCAAATTAAATTATGATACCATATTAAAATCAAATCAAAGTATGATACTCTAATTAAATTAAAATAGTCAAACTTGAATACTATAATTAAACTTCAAATCAAAGTAGATTGTTATAATCAAATAATAACCTATTTTTTTATAAAACTCTATTTTTATAAACTCTACATTAAATTTTATAAAATTTTTATATTAATTAGTGTATTACATAGAGGTGCTTGTACTAGTGGGAAATTATGAAGACCACCTAAAGTCAAAAGTTATTCCCATGGTCTCCCACTCACACCTCTCATCATCTTTCCTTTCATTTTTCTCCCCACACATTATTCTCATCACCACTCAAACCCTCTCTATCCTTTCTCTTCCTCTCAATCTCGAAATTCATCTAAGAAATATCAATTTTCCAGCCAAGAACAAGCTCTCATACTCAAATCTTCATCCCTATTGAAGCATTCATCAAGGTATGTTGTTAAAAGTTCCAAATTCATACATGAAACAAATTAAATCCACCAAAATATCTAAAACTCATTTTATGCATAAACCTGATTTTTCTAAAGATCCTATCAATAAAATAAGAAGTTCTAGAAATTTTCAGAAAATAACTTATTTTTATTGAATTACTATAATTATTGCACTAAAATAAGGCAATAATTCACATAAAATACTTTTTGCAGTCAATAAATTCTGGGAATATTTTGGAACAACCCATATATTGAGTAAAGTGGATTTATAAAGTTTCATGCATTTATATTACTGTTTGATGCTTATTTTGTATTTTATTTTGTTGTAGATAAATAAATTGCAAAATATAGTTATGTATGTTAAAAACTAGATTTTATATTTTTCGAACCTTATTCACATATTAAAGACTCCATGACTAAATTTACAGATTTTTGTAAGAATGTTTTCTTATTTTTCCTGATTTAATGTTTATTTAATGGTTTAAATTGATAATAAATAGCTACACATGTCCAAAAATTATAACACCTTATCAGAATATCATATATAACATGGTAATCATAAATAAAAAGTCTAATTAATTTCTCTTAATATTTTCCTAATATTTATGATTTTATTGATTAGTTAATAATGAAAAACATAAGAAATACTTCCCTTAGTCCAAAATATCCAAAATATTTACAGTAGGCTCAATATAATGTTAGACAACTATGGTTAATTTTCCAGAATTTTTAGGGATCATTTATTATTTTTCCCGAATTTTGTTGTTGTTTAATCATTAAAATACTAAATAAATACTAAAGCAGTTAAGAAAAATATGAAAATTTTACAGTAATTACTATTTTATGAAATAATTATTTTCTGATAATTTCAGAATGTTTCATTACTGTTTAGTATTTAAAACCATTTTCCTAAATATCTAAGCATGTAAAAAAGCATTTTAATGATTATTTCATATAAATAATTGTTTATAATATATAAAATCTGTAAATACTTATAATTTGACTAGTTATTATTTTAATAAGAAATTATTAAAATATTTCCTAAAGTGAAAATATAAATTAATTAAGCAAAGTAATTAATTCAATTTAAAATTCATTTAACATATAAATACATTAATATTCAAAACAAAATTTGGATAATTGTTAATTCATCTAATATAATAATATGTGTCTAAATTATTTTTATTAATACTATATTCCCATTTATCGATTCCTAAACCAAAACTATTAATTATAATATGTTCCACGTCGTTTTGACCCGAGCCGTCTATCGTACAACACGCACATTCCTTATTGGACTAATGTGAGTAATCTACCCCATATTTTATAATTTTCAATACTTTTGGGGTAAATCATGTGGTTCTAATATGTTTTCAACTTCATTTTATTATTTTATCACAATTGAGACATTGTTGAGACATTTATACTTGAATCATTATTTGTATAATTATTGTTTGTTTACGCTACATGTACTTGTAGTGCATTATCATTTTTAGTCTAATCTCCATGACTATGCCCGTATTCTTGAGGTACGTTATGGACAATAATAGCGCTATTGGGTTGACCACCCCGCCTTGGGACGCTAAGGTGATTGATTGCACGTGGTTGAGTGTGTATGATGATTAGATGCTCCATCCTATATATATACTTATATGTATATATAGGGTGAGGACTTATTGTTGTTGTTATCATTTGTTAATCAATTTTTGATTTATAAATTGTTATCTCAATAACACTTGTTTGCCAACTTCAAAAGAAAACAAATTTCAAATTATTCAAACTCACAATTTTCTTTAATAAAACTAGATTACTCACCAACTCTCGTAGTTGACCTGTTTTTTACCATGATGCAGATTTGAAGAATGAAGTTGATGAAAAGTAGGGTGTACCTTAGAAACCCACAATACTATTTAAATTTCATGTAATAAATGTTGTTGTATTTGGATTTGTATTTGTATGTTGTGGATTTTGTTTGCATACTTAGTACTTAATTGAATCTAATCATATTATAACATAGTTGTCATGAGACTTTGAACAATATATCACGCCTTGATCGATTCCGCCAAGGATCGGGGTGTGACACAGGACAACTGAGTTAATTCAGAAGGTTCGGGAGAGATTGTTAACCGCTCAAAGTCGACAAAAAAGTTATGCGGACAGGCGACGGTCCGATCTCGAGTTTCAAGTTGGAGATTATGTTCTTCTTAAGGTGTCACCTTGGAAGGGAGTTATTCGTTTTAGGAAGCGAGGAAAGCTTGGCCCTAGGTACATTGGACCATATCGAATTGTCGCCCGTGTAGGTAAAGTAGCTTACCGGTTGGAGCTGCCTGAGCAGCTTGGTCAGATTCACGACACGTTCCACGTTTCGCAGCTCAGAAAGTGCGTTACTGAGGAATCCACAATAGTACCCTTGGAGGATATTCAATTAGATGAACGCCTAAATTATATGGAGCGACCAATTGCCATCATTGAAAGGAAGATAAAGGCTTTACGAAATAAAACAATAGGATTAGTTAAGGTTCAGTGGCAGCATCGAAAAGGGTCCGAATGGGCTTGGGAACCGGAGGAGGAAATGCGGAGGCATTATCCAGAATTATTTACCGGCACAGATTTCGGGGACGAAATCCAGTTAAGTGGGGGAGAATTGTAAGACCCGTTCCGCCGAGCCGCGGCCCGAAGGAATCCGCGGCGCGGCTTTTAGAAGAATCTAGAATCGCGAAGGATTTGTACGCGCGACGCGGTTCTAAAGATCCCGCGACGCGGTGCGCCTCTAAAGTGAAAAACCCTAATTCGAATTTAAACGCCTATATAAAGGGACCCAGCCCTAGGGTTCGTGTTTTTGGGAGTTTTCTGGAGCAGAGGCGTCCGGTTTCAGCAGAGACTCTTTGGTTCCAAGGCTTTGGAGGTTTGAAGGAAGAGATACAACGTGGGGGAAGGCTGTTGTTGATCGGGTGCATTTCTCTGTTTTCTAGAAGCAAGGTAAGAGGATCTACCTTCTGATATTTCAGTTTATCCCGTTTTTATGGTGTTATTCCTTATGTAGTAGTCTTAGATGACTTGTAACCCTTAGGGTTAGACCAAGAACATGAATAGACTTGCATATCCCTAAGGAAGTGATCTTAGGGTAGTTTCTGATCTCAGGAAGGGTTTGGAGTGAAACCCTGGCCGTTTGATGCACTGTTAAACGCTAAAAACAATTTGGAATGTTACGAGCCGCGACGCGGACTGGCTATGTCAGTGGCGCAGACTCGGCTGAAACCCTGTGTTTATTCGATGATAGCCGCGGCGCGTAGGAGGAAGAGCCACGCCGCGGCGAGCGACTGTTTGACCAGGAACTTAGTTTTGACCACGGTTTAATGGCAAATATTGAGTCTAACCTTTAGGCAGGTTTGTAAGAGCCTGGTCAGTAATTGATATGTTGTATGTGTGTGGGATTTAGGTGTGTGGACAAGCTAAGTGGGGATATTCGAGAATC
Source organism: Cichorium intybus (assembly GCA_023525715.1). Taxonomy (NCBI): domain Eukaryota; kingdom Viridiplantae; phylum Streptophyta; class Magnoliopsida; order Asterales; family Asteraceae; genus Cichorium; species Cichorium intybus. The sequence goes on from CM042010.1 coordinate 3,352,841, forward strand.
TCTACACCGTTTCGAACCAGGTGAGTATCCTCACCTTACTATATGATGTTGCATGTTAGGAATCTTGTGTGTTGTTTACAGTTATATGATTTGCTCTATATCTGTGGTTATTTGTTGTTGGGCTCAGTACTGATGCGTGTCCCCTCGTAGCTGTTGTATGGCGAGTTGGACTATTGTCTTGTCCCATAGCTGTTGTATGATGGGCTGGGCCATAACCGGGAACCCATAGCTGTTGTATGATGGGTAGAACCTTCCCGTGTCCATAGCTGTTGTATGATGGACGCCCGTAGCTGTTGTATGGCGGGTAGGGTCGGGTTGTTCTCGAGGACGGGTTGTTTAATGTGTGGGCATGTATGGTAACTTGTGGACTCACTAAGCTTTAAGCTTACCCGTTGATTTTATAACATTTCAGGTAATTCAAAGGACAAAGGGAAGGGCAAGGTTTGACGGCAGTGCATCGCATTCAAGAGATTGATGTCAATGAACTATATTAGTAATTTCAAATGTTTCCGCTGTTGGTTTAAGTAATATGTCGAACAGTTTTATGTTTTTGGAATAAATGTTTTATTGAAACCTTGGTAATAAATGATTTTTAAAAGTTTTGACATTTGGGGCGTTACACATATACTTTAAAATATATTCCAAAATTGTGAGGCTGTCGAACCGTGTTCTTTTCCAAAATCAACCCTTTAAAACTTGAAAATTCTAAATATCAACGGGTTAGCGAAATGCTTAGTGAGCACACAAATCTATACACATTATCACATGAACACGTAACACGTAACAAGAAATGTTCCTCATAAAGAGGCTAGGTAACATTTATCCTCACACAAAGTACCTTAAGTTATAACACCTCATGAAGAGGCACTGTGACCCTTATCTCACAAAGAGGTATCGTACAACCATACCTCATAAAGAAGTATCATAAAAATTGACCCTTACCTCACGTAGAGGTATCATACAACCTTACCCCACGAGGAGGTATTATAAACATATACCCATAAGGAGGCAGCAAACATACATATAATGACATACAAGCACATACACACATTGGTACATAATAACACGTACAGACAGTGAAACTCACATGAATCCATTGAGCAGCTAGCCGCAAATCACAACACCAAAATATCATAAAAGCGTGTAATAGCCTACAAAACTTTAGTTTATTACGTATTAGGTCACAATAAACCACTTCTTAACTTGTTTCATTATTTCTTAACAAATTATGTTTTCTGCTTCTATGCACAATGTATTTTTCCTACTGTCTTGACCTACCAGACTCCAAATTTATTCATTGACTTTTAAAGCTACAACTTAGTATTCATTCAAATCTTTACAATGCCACTGACCTTGCTTTCATATGAGTTATCTATGATTATATATGATTTTTGTAAAAACAATGATATAAAGCATAAAGTTTCAATCTTTATTCTAGTATCATGTTTATTTTTAGTCTTTACAACCTATGATGTAATAAAGCTTGGAGCTATAGCATATAGGTTCTTAATTCAATAAGGCCTGAATAAAATTACCAAGTTATGACTAAAGGTATGGGAGGTAAGGACTTTATTAATTTTATTCTTACATAATTACATACACATCCTCACATGATTAAACACTTTTTTTAACTGATCACCAAGGTTATACTTATGCATCTAACATATATATTTCTTAACTTCTTAAAACCTATATTTTTATGTCAAAGATTTTGATTTATTAAGTCTGGTGTATAAAGGACTTAAGAAGGTAATTTTATGTAATTTTCTATATTAAGATATTTTGAACCCTTTCCGGTGTTTTGGTCATAACTACTAAACAATACTAAATAATATGGTTCAGGTGTCTTTAGAAACTAGAAAAAATTTCCTACGACTTTTAGCTTTGGTGAAATTCTAACCCTACTTTTCTTTATTTAGTCTACAAGTTCGAGACAAATTGTTGTACGATTTTAAAACATGTATTCTAACTTTTCATTGAGACTTTTGTTCATTCACTTGTTCAACTCAGGCATTGGTTCGATTTTGTCATTTACATTCATTAAAACATAAACTTGCCTAGGGTTTCAAGCAAGCCATCAAATCTAGGGTTTCTCTTATTAGGGTTCAAGAACAAAACTAATAACTCATTTCTAGAAGGAAGAAAAGTATATCTAATATGTTCTTCTCGATTGGAAAGAAAGAACACCCTTAAAGGCTCAAACCTAAGGGTTGATTGTCAGTCCATAAACACAAAAATGGTGTTGTTGTGGTGGTTTCTTGATGAAGAAAACAAGCCAATAATCAAGAAAGACTCTTGAAAAAAATCATGAAAGAACAATAAATACCTACATACAACGTCAAGCAATGGAATCCATGATTGTGCAATGCCTCAAGACATCATCAACCAGGTCGGATTCTACATTCTCCTTTCTTTCCTGATGCTTTGTTTTTTCACCCTCTCGGCTTCTTTATTTTGCTTGAATCAGGGTTTGATGTGTGTGTGAATGAATTTACGAGAAATAGAGTTAAAGTAAGCTTTGGGCTCGAAATCATGAGCCCCAAGGAGGTCTTGATCCAAGCTTCACAGCCATAAATCTGATCCCATGCACAAGTTTCATAATTTACAACTTTGGTCCTCCATGTTTGCGTTAATGGCAATTCTCACCCCAAGTAATGCTTAGTATTAATATTTGAGCTATTCCTAATGTCAGTTATCGCCCCTTAACTGTATTTATAATATTTATAAACATTTATTATTTTTATTATTATTTGTAATTTATAAATAAATATATATTTTTAATATACAATAATTAAATTGTTATTTTTCCCCAAAAAATAGAATTAAAATAATTAAGTAAATGAAAATGGGGTGTTATAGTGTAGGACTCTAACAATAGTCTCTAAGACATAACCCCAAAACTTTATTGGAAGCGTAATGCTCCTCATAGACCAAACCATATCAAACAATTGTTGGATTAGGTGTCTAAACCATGACTTATAATTGTATTTATCTTGTTAATAGAAGCTAAGTCCATTTGGGTTGCCCTCATAGCTGGATGATAGATGTATAGTTCAGTAGAGAGAATGATTGATTTATTAATTGTTTAATAAATCAATAGAAAATGAATATATGGTTTATTAATATATTTAAGTGTTAATATATTAATTAGAAACTATATTAATTAATTGAGATTTAATCTAGAATTAATTGGATTTAATTTGGTGATTAAATAAATTAATAAAAGGTGCAGGGACAGGTTTGCATTTATTCAATAGTTGAATAACTGGCCAGGTAAAAACCAGGGACCAAAATGGCGCCACCCTGAAGGCTCCTCCAGGGTTTTGCGAAACCCTAATTAGGGTTTTGGGAAGCCTGGTCCAAGTGGTCAAAAGGGTTGTCCATTTGGAGGCTCCTTAGGGTTTTAGGTGTAACCCTAGGAGGCTATAAAAGGAACCTCCTGGTGCCCCCAAATCCCACGCCATCTCTCTCTCTCTCTCTCTCTCTCTCTCTCTCTCTCTGTTACTCTGCTGGACTGTCTTCTCCATTGCTTGGGTTTGACTTGCATTTGAGGCAGGATTATTTTTCTGCTAGCTTCAAGGATCATAAGATCAAAAAGTTGGTTTTCTCAGTTTTGATCTTTAGAAATTAATTGTTCCTTTAGATTTAGTTTATTATCTTCATAGAATAAAACATAGATCATATTAGGGTTGCATGTGAACCATAGAAATCTATTTGTTCATTGATTGCATAGAAACCCTTCAGCAATCTCCGGTTTCTCCTTTCGGCCACACCATTATGTTGTAGAGTTATTTGTAACATCCCCAATTTATGGTAAATTTAAAAATTTTAATTAACATTTCGATAGAAAAATCAAATTAATCTAAACATTCCAAAACTCAACCTCTTTATTTATTCCAAAAACATTTAACAAACAAATCAATCCAACAGCGAAAGTCGAACTAGATAAAGTAAACTTTATCCAAAAGAAACAGTATCAGTGTGTATGCCTCACGCCTTGCCATCACCCACACCTGTAGAACCTGAAACTGTGATTTAATAGGGAAAGGGTAAGCACACAACTTAGTGAATTTCAACACATACAAAGTACATCAACTATACATGCTTCACCCCTAAAGCTTAGAACACAACACAATGCACCCAGCAACAACTATCCACCCCACACTATATGATGAGTCGTGTCATCTTGCTCAGCACCTTGAGCCGTGTATGCAATCTTGCTAGGGCATCTTGCTAACTGCTCAGCACTCTCAGCCGTGCATACAATCTTGCTCTGTGCTTCTTACCAGGCAATCTTGCTCTGTACACAACAATCTATCCACTCTAAACTGAATGATGAGCCGTGTCATCTTGCTCAGCACCATGAGCCGTGCATGTAATCTTGCTAGTGCATCTTGCTAACTGCTCAGCACTCTCAGCCGTGCATACAATCTTGCTCTGTGCATCTTGTCGGGAAATCTTACTCTGTATACCACCATCCCATATATTCCTAGGCAACACACTAGCCTAGTATAACAGCCCCATGTAGTCATACATACCGAAACACATAATCACACATACCAAACATTCCGCAATAGTCAAGTATAATCATAACCTCACAACAACTACATAAAGTACAACCAATAGCCAAGAATAATCGCCAACATCACAACAACAACACAAACTACAAAGAATAACTACCAACATCACAACAACAACAGAAACTACAACAATGGATATATAATGTCAGTACAATATAGTGAGAAACTCACCTGATAAGTAGCAGCAGGTAACACACAGGAAATGTAGTACTCAGAGACCCTCCTTCTTCCACTGACCTACAACCCATATAACATCTACTGCTTAGAATGGATTTTATATTTTATAGATAACTACTTATATTTGTATACTTTCCGATTTTCGACACGCACCGTGCCCCACTATGTACCCCCCTTTGATCCTTATTTATTCAAAAATGAAGTTATTAAAAGTTTTAGATAGGTTTAGGTAAGCCCAGACACCCATTACAACACCCAAGACCCTTAACTAAAACAAACACCACAAAAAGGAAAACGACAGCAAGCTGATTTCTGACCCACTTGCAAGATTTGCAATATTAAACCAAGGAGGGGTTCATGATAAAATCTGATAAAAATAATGAAAAGACTAGACCCAATGAAAATATCACAGGGCTTGACCTCAGGTCATTTTCATTCTCTGTTAATAAATGGTAAACCCCCAAAGTTACCTAACCAGATCAACTCACTCACAGGACCATACCTCAAAGATATCAACAAATATAAAAAGGACAAGGACTTAAGTTTTGGTTTTTGGTGTGAACAAACTAGACTCATAAGCCAAAATTATACCATTGGTCTTGCCCCCAAATTTTTTTTTACAATTAACTATGAATTTTCCAAGACTGAATTCCCTGTTAAGCACAATTCTGGACGAGTCAGTGAAGATTGCCACTTTCACCTGACCTAAGGCTAGAATTACGCTAGGGCCTTCTGTATGTAGAAACTAGACTCAAATAAAATTCTAGGGATATAAACCATGAATCAAATGGACACTCCTACGATTTAACATGCATTTAACAAGTTAGGTCAAAACAGTGAACTTTGACGACTTCACATAAACTCACATTCGGGTTAGGGTTTTCAACGCTAACCTATTAAGACCCTAGTTAAGACCATATAAGGTCTGAAAGTACTTTTCAAAAGACATAGAAATCAGAAGCACCACAATGCATATCAAGAATTTTCACAACCCAACCCATTCTTCACACACATCAACACACACAAAAGTGTGTGTGATGTGTGGAATGGCTAACAACAAACCTAATGGATCAAGCACCATGAGCCATGGTTAAAAGGGAATAGAACCATACTCACGATAGATACAAGATGCTTACACACAAACACACACACACACATACCAGCCTACGGTGGGGCTAGAGTGGTGGTGACACCCTTCGACTAGAACCAAAAGAAGAAGAAAACGGTGCTACAACTTACCCAAGGTCCAGATCCACTTGCTCAGCCTTCTAGCCTCGATCACATGCACTTTCTTCACCCTCAAAATAGCAAAAGGTTGCAGCAACAAGGAATGGATAGCAGCAAACTCTCGGCAGCAAGAAAAAGAGGAATGATCGAGAGAGAAAGATCGAGATTGAGAGAGAACGAGAGGGAAGAATGAGGGATCGACTCTAGGGTTTCGAGGGGGTGAGGAGGACAACTCAGTCGCACAAGAACATCTCCAGCCCGCACAAAAACAAAATACGACAATCACATGCAAGTTTCAAGGATATATCACTTGTCCCCCTCAACTAACCCATAATGGCAATTAACCCCCTAGACTTCTGTGTTTTATTTTTCTTTTACCCAAATCTTAAAACACTTCAATTATTAGGTTTTCAAAAGTGACAACATGCCCCTTCCTCGTCATAATTTAATTTTAGGTTATTAATATGAATATTACCATTCGTATTCAGAAGCAACCACTTTTAGGGTTTCACCTATGTTAACACATAAGGTCTTTAAACAACTATTATTCACCAAGGTAATTAATTTTAGCATTATCATATGATATATATATATATATATATATATATATATATATATATATATATATATATATATATATATATATATATATACACACACACACACACACACACACACATAAAATACATCACATAACATAACATCATTCAAGTTGAGTAGAGTTACTCACCTGTAGTCCAAGCTTCAAAATGAGCTATACTTGATGTTTTGTAAGCCTCCTTACACCTTCTTGTCTACAAGGGAACAAGAATAAACATTTTTTAGACATAATTTACCTTCAACCCTAGCAGAACAGAACTTCTAGGCACCACATACTAATTAGCACTACTAACTATACCCATTTTCATAGTTAGCACCGCTAACTATGAACAACAGTACTCCTTTGACAATTTTTTCACATAAACCTATGTTTTTAACATCTAAACACTTTGGAATTAAGGAATACAACATCCCATTCAATTACACACCTAAAACATCGAATTTCACAACTTCCATACCAACTACAATAAACTAATTTAGCCAAATTAACTTAGCAATTTCACCCTTAAGAATGTACGAACCTTAATCTTTGATTTGTATGCAAAGCCCTTTGATTTCCACCATGATTTCATGATTTGAGCTCCAAAATACCCTTGAGTTTTGTATGCTCTCGAACCTTCTGCCTTTTAGATAAGACTATCCCAAATGACCAAGTCAAAGGTTTTAAGTGGAAATATGCCAGGTCAAAGTTAACTTCGCTAACCTTAACATTAGCGTCGCTAACTTTCTCATTAGAGTCGCTAATGTCAGCTTTTCTGCCTAGTTTGAATTTTTAACACCATTTCACCTAATAGCGTCGCTAACCCTTAGCCATTAGCGACGCTAATACCTCTGATGAGTGACTTCTTGCACATTTTCCACCATTTTCCCACCTTTTAACCCATAATTCCAAACTTACCAACCAAACTCCATATTTAACCATAATATGTACATTTAAACACCAACATAACACCTTAACACCTCAAATTCCAAGATTTGGTTAAATATTCATTTATAACATTTTTAGTCCCTTTTTCTTCAAAAACACCCATGAATAATCTAATAATCCTTTAACACAATCAACATGTTATTACAAGTTGATAAGGAATACATACCTGCTTCTTGGTATTACATCTGGTGTATTGGATATTCGATTTGGCCTGAAAAAAATATATTTAATTATTATTTTCATCATTTTTTACAAATTCAAAATAAAAAAAATTTACAAATGCAAAATAAACAAAAAAATTTATTTATTATTTATTATTTTCTTGCCATCCTTTATATATATATATATATATATATATATATATATATATATATATATATATATATATATATATATATATATATATATATATATATATATATATATATATATATATAATGGGTTGATTTGTTATCATACATAATGGGTTGATTTGAATAGTCAAGTTTGACAGCTATGAAATTTGTCTTCAAGAATAGCGTTAAAAAGACGAGGCATCCTTTTCTCTTATTCAATTATTATTTATTTGATTAAAATATGGGCCATAAGGATTGCATTTTAATTACCAAGGCTTTATTAATTATGAAAAAAGAAAAAGGGTGGTGCTATTAATACTCTCCTATTTTATTTTATACCTTCTGATTTGACTATCAAATTTGTTTTATCCTTATTTTGTCTTTTGTTGTCTTTTCATTTATTATTATTATTATTATTATTATTATTATTACCATTTATAAAATTATAACCGTTCGTATTTATTGATAATCCAATGTTTTCTTTTTTGTCGTTCGAATTTATTCAGTCGTTTATAAACTAATTGGTTGTACGTATAATTTATTATTTATAAAATCTTTCGGGTTTATATCGTTTGTAGGTAATTGAAATTCATGTTATTATTAGTCGGAAATCGTCATTTTTGATCCGTCGACCCAGTTGTACACCATATCCGTTTGTCCAGGATTGTGCGTGCTCAGAACATTCTGCTGAATAGAAAACATTGTATAGTGATCGACTAAATATTTATGTTCGTTATCCATATAACGCACCGTGCAATTGTAATATTGGACCAAACTTTGCATTGATATTATTATTTATATTGTTATTTTTCATACATTCGTTCAACCATTTTGATACAAGTTGACATAATTTTATAAAATTATAAACGTCGTTCGTTGTGTCGTAATTACTTTAAAAAAATTATTGTTTTATTGTTACTAAAACGTAAAAATTATAAATGCTAAATTCATTAATTCGACATTTGGTCAAATTTGACGTAACCGTTTTGATATAATTTGACATAATTTTATAAATTTATAAACATTGTTCGTTGTGTCGTAATTACTTAAAAAAACTATTTTTTATTGTTATTAAAACGTAAAGATTATAAAAGTTAAATTTATTATGATTGTTTTTCCAATAATAATAATAATAATAATAAATCAAAATATATTAATAAAAGAAAAGAAAAAGAAAATGAAAATGACAATTAACAAACAAAATAGAAAAAAAAAACAAAAAGAAAAACAACAAAAAAACAAAAAAAATCAAATCAGGGAAGATGTAACTAGACTATAGGGGGATATGTATAGAATCACCCAAAGAAAAAATGTAGAACATATGACTAATTTTATCAATTAATTAATAAAAAATAATAACAATTTAGGGAAGACTAAAACAACCATCAATGATTTGACACAATATCTGCAAAATGGTAATATCCTCTTTGAAATATTGATTTCAAAACCAAATGGATGTCGTTTTTGAATAATATTAAAAAAACATAGATGTTATTTTCAAAAATCCAAAAAATTAATTTTTTATGATAAAAGGAAGCTTAATATTTTAGTTTTTACCTGTAAAAACTATAAAAAAAGTTTTGTTATAATTTTTAAAAACATTTTTCAAATGGAGCTGAAAATTTTACAGATATCATTTGTAAAATCTCTGTATTTATATGGTTTTCGTGGTTCCTCGTCAAACCAATTGCAGATTAATATATCAAGAATAATAATGTCCCACCAGCACTCATTAAAATTTGGCAACATATGGCGAAAAGTAAGCTAAAATATAATAAATAATAAATTAATTCATATGACAGAAAAAAACTTTGAAATATAAAATCCTTAAAAAAAGGAAAAATATCACCTCCAGTCCTCCATTAACTCAAATCCAATTGATAATACTCACAAAAGGGATCGTTATTGCTTTGCCCACCACCCAAAAATATGAGCAGGCACAGATTCATTAAAAACCGGCTGGATTAATGAACAAAATGGGTAACAAACTCTTGCTTCTGTCCACATTTAGGTAAGAATGTTTATTTTGATCACTTTTACCCATCGAACTTGTGGTGACCGTTTAAAAAAGGGTAATATGACCCTCAATTGTAGGTTTTCGCTGATTTGGAGATTAAAGTGACTTACGTGGCATTATCATATATTACGTGGCATTACGGAAATATTATGTGGCAATTAACTTAAATTACGTGGCAAATGCATGACCCAACTCTACCCAAATGGTTATACCCATGACCCAACTCTACCCTAACCCAAAATCCTACCCTAACCCGGTTCACCCTTTCTCTCTTTCTCTCTTCTCCCTCACGCGAACAGCAAACCTCCCGTACCCCCTCCCCCATCTCCGGCCAATACCACAACCGAGCACCGCCTCCGCCTCCGCCTTCGAAACCTGCAACACCCTCCCTCTCCTCTCGCCCCCGCTACCCTCCTCCTCCTTTTCACCACTCGCGATCTGCACTTCTTTCCCACCGTCCTCTCCTTGCTACTGCTCGCACCACCGTCCTCTCCCTGCCACCTGCTCGCACCACCGTCCTCTCCTTGCTACTGCTCGCACCACTGTCCTCTCCTTGCCACTTGCTCGCACCACCGTCGTCTCCATGGGTTTCAAAATTTGGAATGAGAATTCAAGAAATTGGCTTCCAATCCAGCTTCTTCGGAGTCGGCAGGTAATGAGATTCTGGTTTTGACTATTTCCTATTCACGATTCTGGTTTCCCTCTTCTCCCTCATGCCAATGCTTATTTCCTATTCACGATTCTGGTTTCTGATTTGCGGTTGACGCTGTTTAGCATGTAAATTGGGATCTTGATATGTTAAATTGGGATCTTGGTATTAGTTAGTGGTTAGTATTAAAAAATATGGATCTGAAAAAGAAACCCATCTGATTTTGGATTGAGAATCGATTAGGTAATGAGATTTCTTGACGTTGATTTTGGATCTGAAAAAGTCTGAAACCCATCTGATGTCGGTATTCTCGATTTTGACTCAAATGGTGATGGGGAAGGAGATGACTTCGGTATCTCAACACTGAAATTGTGAAGGAAGAATTGAAATCGAAACAGATGGGAGGGGAAGTGATTTCGATGACTACAAAGTGGAAAAAGAAAGAAGATGAATTTGCAGATTTTGAGAATGAAATCGAAACAGATGAATTTGCAGGTTTTGAGAATGAAATTGAATTTGCAGGTTTTGAGAAAGAAGATAATGAAATCGAAACAGATAGGAGGGGAAGTGATTTAAGTTGTCTTCAATGGACAGCCATGCAATAAAAGACACTGCCACGTAATATTTCTGTAATGCCACGTAATACTCGATAATGCCACGTAATATACGGTAATACCAAAATCAGCAAAAACTTACAATAGTGGGTCATATTACCCTTTTTTAAACGGTCACCACAAGTTCGATGGGTAAAAGTGTACAAAAAAAACATTCTTACCTAAATGTGGACAGAAGCAAGAGTTTGTTACCCATTTTGTTCATTAATCCAAACCGGCTCCTACAAAACCCAAAACGATTTAAAATTTGAGGTTAAAAAAATTCGTCTGATACTGAAAAAAGTCAAATATACAACTTTTGTTTTTTCAAAAGAAAAAAGAAATAAAAAGATTGTTAAAGAAGAAATCATACATAAACATTTATAAACATGGTATATATTCGACAATCAGTGCCACATGACGTTTCAGGAAGTTCCGAAAAGAAGTTAATAATAATAAAATCTAAGACCCCAAAATTTATATAAAATTCGTTGTAAAATATAAATACTATAAAGTATGTTACCAACTCTAAGATGAGGGTAGAGATACTTCATCAACTGCCTAGCATCATCACGATTCTCCCATGAAAGTTCATAAAAAGGAGTGGTGAGGGATTAGGGTTTTAGTCTCAACGGTGTGGTAACTTCACATCTTATTTTTATTTTTTCATCTCAACGTGCAGTCAGCACCCTTCATTTTCTCTTCCACACTGGAAATGATAATCTCTTATTTTTTAATTAATTTTTTTATGTGTGTGTTATGTTTCCAGCACGATGAATACCTCCTCTATGAGGAGTAAAAGTGTCATGACCCCTCAAGGGAGGGGCGGTGTTCCCTACAAAATGTGGTGCCACCTAAACACCCCACACCATGCATCTGAGCCACAACGGGCAGCCTTAGTGATCTACAAATTGCTGGATGTGGCCTAATTAGCAATCTAAAAGACCATGAGATCTAGATGCAACAATGGTTGTAGTGGTTAGGGATTAGGGTTTTAGTGAGATATATAAGAGATATAAACAGAGAGATGACTAACAGTGATGTTGCTTTTCAGAGAGAGTAAGAAAGGAACATATCTATTAAGAGAGAATATATGGTTCTAAAATTAGGGTTTACTAAAGAGCTTTCTGAATTCTTTTTTAGAGTGAGATAGAAGAGAAACTGATAAAGAGCATTTACGGGTTAAGTGAAAAAGAAGCAAGACTATGTTTAATCTAAAACACATAAAATATTTCATGGATGAAACCTTAAGAATAGTAATCTAACATTTGATAAATGTTAGGATAATTGGTTAATGAAAGTAGACATATCGTTTTCTAAAAAAAACATTTTTAATGTATATTTTTATCATTAAAATTGTTTTTATCAAAAAATCTAACCAAAACATATTATCGTTGGAACTAAATATTTTCAAACAAATAAATTAAGCCTTAAGTGCGTTCAATTACAAAACAAAAAGATTTATATTCAATATTTTTTTTCTTCGTACTTATTAGTTATTTCGTTTTAGATTAAAATGTAGTAAGAATGTTTATCATACATTATCAAAAGAACTATTGATATTTTTTTATCAAATTTTTGTTTAATGGTCCTTATAATTTCGTTTTAAATGTTTGCAGTAGTTAATATGTATGTAGGCTAAGTAAGAGTCTTAAGGGTACGTTTGGTTATGTAAAACTATTGTCAATTTTCTAGAAAACATTTCCATAAAATGGAATAAAGTTTTCATATTAAGTTCTCGATGAAAATTTTAGAAAAAGTGTCTTAATTGTGTATTTTCTAACACTTTTCATTTTCTATTTTTTGGTTATTTCAAATTCCTGGCCCTCCTACCACACCCATCCATACCCCAATCACCATATCCACCCCACCCACCCTACATCCATCCACACTCACACAACACCATCCACTCTCACCTCCAACCTCACCCATCCGCCACCCCTACACACACAACCCCACACCATACTCTCACACCATCCCACCTAAATATCACACCTACCTTAATACCTACACCATCCACCCATATACTAAAACATCTTTAATAAGTTTACTCAAGAATGGTAAAAGAATAATCAACATATATTTAAAACGTTTAGTTGTCATAAAGTAAATGTTTGTCTTTTAATCTTAATTTAAAAGGATCATTGCATGTTTTGAATTTGGCATATTGTAACTTGTGGACCTTCTCTAGTTTCTTCTACGGATGAGTATCAATACTATGTTGTTTTTTGTTGATGACTTTTTTAGTACTTATCAAATGATACTATGTTATTTTTGTTGAAAAAAATAAGTTGTGCATGTCACATTTGTACGAACTGAATTTTTAGGCAAACTCAAAGTTTTCCAGTTTGACGGTAGGACGAAATTTGTAAATGACCATGCACATACCCTATTCTTGAAAAATGGCACTCTTTACAGATTATATTGCCCTTATACTCGTCAACAGAATGCTCATGCTGAAAGAAAGCGTCGCCATATTATAGGCTGTTTGGAAATGATGTTCATTGTACATGTTCCAGTTTCTCTATGGACATATGCTTTCAATATTGCCACTTACATCAAAAATAGCTTACTTACGCCGCTTTTAGATAACAAGTCTCCCTGCGAGTTGCTATTCTCCATAACTCTAAATTATGGGAATTTTTTTGTGTTTGAGAACTATGTGTACCCATATCCCACTACTAGAAAATAGGGGTGTTAGACACGCAAATTTGCGTGGCTGTTGTGTGTCAAAAGCGGAATAGCCACGCAATTACCACGAAAACAGACCTGTGGGTAAACCCTTTGTGGCTAAATTGTAGCCACGCTTTAGCCACGCAAAATTACCACGCAATTAACACGCACATATTAGCCACGCAATTAACACGCACATTTTAGCCACACAATAAACACGAGAAGTTTACCACGCAATAAACACCCAATATTAGCCACGCAATAACCACCCAATTTTAAACACACAATAGCCACGCAAATTGTTTTTTATTAAAAAAAAAAACAAAATTCTATTTTTAATTCCAGATTTTTGTCTTATATATATATATATATATATATATATATATATATATATATATATATATATATATATATATATATATATATATATATATAACTATTTATTAACACCACTAATGACATCATAAAACTTAAAAGTCAACAATTCCATTCAATGTTTTTGGAACGTAAAAACTAAAAACTTCCACAATCATATAATCAATTATACATCAAATTTCAGTTCTTGAGGTGGAGACAATGCAAAAAAATATAGGAAAAAAGTATTAATCGTTTATTTCACGCTCACCAACGATCATTTATTTCACGCTCACCAACGATCACCATCCACGGGATCCCAAACTCTTTTGCATGATCAAAGTGTTTATTCAGCCTTTTATGAGCCATAAACTCTGCATTAACATTCGCATCCCAACACAACTGCAGCCACATGTTTTGTACCAAACATGCCTATAAGATTGTCATAACGGCCACCAGCACCAACGGAACCGACTTGTGTGACACCTTTGGAAACGGCTTCATATATGACTCCAGTGTAGTAATCAAGGCCTCTTGCTAAACTCAAATCAAGAACCACTTTTTCAACGCATCGTTTGTCTAGGCATTTGAATAGTCTCTCCAAGTCTGGACCTAGAAGAATGTTTGAGACTTTTATATCAGAGTGTATAATCCATATTGGTAAAAGAAATTGTAACTATGCTGCTATTATAGGTAAAAAAAAATGGGGGAAAATATTAAAAGAAACCCTTATAATTTACACTTTTTTTGTTATGAAAAAGCCATTATAAAAATAAAAGTTTAACATAAAAAACCATTTGAGATATAAAATACAAGTGTTTTTCTGTCGTTTTTTCTAATACTTAAATGGAATTGAAAACAATAAAAGCAAATGAAATTGAGATATAAAATACAAGTGTTTTAGCATAAAATACAAGTGTTTTATGTACGCCATTGTTTTTTAAGCCAAAGTAAAGCTTTTAGGAATTAATATGTTACAAATTATGGAAATATGAGATATCTATCTAGTATCTACATTAATATCAAGTTTCTAAAAGTCAACCTTATTAGTCTTGTGTTTCATCATCATCATCTTTGTAGTCTACCTTTGGCAATGGGATTTGATTAATCATGAATCTGTAGTTATCACCTTCTTCTACCACGCCCAAGGGTATTTTATTTAATGCATTACGTACAATTGACTGAAGCATCATGAAACATTGTTGGTGGCTAAAGCGTGGCTAAATAGCCACGCAATAAACACAAACAATATATATATATATATATATATATATATATATATATATATATATATATATATATATATATATATATATAATTATATATATATACTAGTTGTAAAACCCGTGTATTACACGGGATGATACAAAAAAATTATTAATTAAGAATATCTAAACATTAATAATTTTACATAAGAAATTTGTTTGTGTATCGTGACATATTGCTTTTGATTTTTACTATTACGACTTTGTATTTTGATAAATATAATTGATTATGAGAATGTCACCGGTACTAAAATCAAATTCACTATTATGGTTGGAGTCGTTCTTTAAAATATTATGACATCAATTGTCTCTCTATTGTCTTCCAAATCATTCTACACATTAAAAAAATAATATGATATTAAAAATCAATTATTTTTTAAATTAAATGATAACAATTAATTTTGAAATTGAATGATAATTAAACCAATCATTAATGAGTTAGAAAGGTTTCAAACCAATTAGCTTTTTTTTTTAAATTTAAAATTATGAGAAAATGACATGTGGCAAAATGAATGTGGTGATGACATGTGGCTTTGAGTTACTTATTTATTAGGATAAGATATATATATATATATATATATATATATATATATATATATATATATATATATATATATATATATATATATATATATATATATATATATATATATATTTATAGGTAGTGCGTGACTATTGCGTGTCTAATTAACCACGCATTTAACACGCACATAGGTAGTGCGTGGTTAATGCGTGGATAATTAGCCACACAATAGCCACGAGTTTATTTGTATTTTTCGTTTTTTGATAGCTAAACATTATTTTTTTGGGTTTAATTTTTGTACATCCTTATTATACTTTATTATCTTTATATTTTCCAATTTATACGTAAATTTGACTTACACACAAACGTGTACACCTTCCAAACCCGTTATTCATTTCAAACGTTATCCTTTCAAGGTGTATAAACACTTGTAATTTTAACACACTAACACATTGATGCACATACATTCATACTATTATTTACACACATACACACACGTATACATATACTTTACACACACATACATACTTATACACATAAACTCACACATTGTATGAGCATGAGTATTGATTAGAGGGATAGAAAGAGTTTATGTGTGTGTGTGTGCATAAGTGTGCATGAGTATGAGTGTATATGAGAATGAGTGTATATGAGTGTGTGTGTGTGTATCTATCAATGTGTTGGTGTATTAAAACTACATACGTTTATACACCTTAAAAGGATAAAACTTGAAATGAGTAACGGGTTTGGAAAGTGTACACACTTGTGTGTAACTCGAATTTACGTATAAACCGAGAAATATAAAGATAATAAAGTATAATAACGATGTGCAGAAAATGAACCCAAAAAAATAATGTTTAGTCTTCCAAAAACGAAAAATACAAAAATCTTTGTGGTTATTGCGTGGCTAATTAGCCACGCATTTACCACACAACCAGATAGTGCGTGGTAGATGCGTGGCTATTTAGCCACGCAATAACCACCGGCCCTTTTCCTGATACTTTAAACCATTGTTCGTGGACGTTGCGTGGCTATTTAGCCACGCCATAGCCACAAATTTCTGATGCGTTGATTTTCCGTCGTAAATACGTGTCTAAATTTAGGGTCTCAGGTTGTGTAACAGTTGCGTTGTAATTGCGTGGCTATTTAGCCACACAAAATTTGCGTGGCTATTTTTTGTGGCTAAATACCCCTTTCTCTTGTAGTGTCCACATGACTATTCTTCACACAAGCTTGCACCTCGAAGTACCCCATGTGTTTTTGTTGGCTATAACATGCAATATAAGGGGTATTGTTGCTTGGATTTATCAATATGACATATCTATACTACTTGTCATAACTCAGTTTGATAGGTTCTACTTCATTTTTTTCAGGTTCCTCTTCAAGATTGTAGCATGCCCAACTTCTTTTTTCAACCTACATCGATGTTTCTTCTATGACTTAGTTTCCACCACTGGTCAAACTTGCTGCCGCGGTGTCTCCGATCACTCTTGCTACCTTAATGCCAACAACAACTCTTATCCATCTAAGTGAGCTTTGTCATAATCATACACCCCATCCCCGATTTCGCATATTGTTGAGCAACTTCGGCCTATGCCTCCTATTTCGCCCTTTTCGTCTACTAATTTTCACCCTATGGTGACCCGTTCAAAAGATGGTATTTTTAAACCAAGACATATTGTTGATCTCTCTTATTTGTCTACTTCGAGTATTCATTATACCTTGTTTGCATCAAAAGAGCCGAAAGGGTTCAAGTCTGCAACTAAAAATCCGACTTGGTATTCTGCTATATGTGACGAAATGGTCGCTTTCCAAAAAACTGTCACCTGGGATTTTGTTCCCCTCATCTAGCACAGTTACTTGACGCCAAGCCAGTTGTCATGCCTCTTTCTACATCAGATTATTTTACCACTCAAGGTACTATTTTTTAGATTTGACATTGTATCTATCTCTAGTTGGGGTTGTTCGGTATTTGACATCAGATGAACGCTGCTTTGATGCGGTCAATCAGGTTAGTTAGTTGCTTCACGCACCAACTCAATATCATTTTCAGGCCGTTAAGCGCATTCTTCCATATGTAAAAGGGACTCTATCATATGG
Organism: Cichorium intybus; assembly: GCA_023525715.1. Lineage (NCBI taxonomy): Eukaryota > Viridiplantae > Streptophyta > Magnoliopsida > Asterales > Asteraceae > Cichorium > Cichorium intybus. Next base: position 3,370,862 of record CM042010.1, read on the forward strand.
TCTCTCACTTTTTCTCACACATCCTCTCCCACTGTTCTGGGATACTCCGATGAGCTCGTTGTATTGAGACACATCGCTCTACCTATGGTCACTTAATCTTTCTTGGTGGAAATTTGGCCTCGTTAAGTGCTAAGAAGCAACCTACAGTTTCTCGATCAACATGTGAATCCAAATATAGGGCATTGGCAAATACACCTGTCAACATCATTTGGAATTTTTTATTACTCACATGCTTCATACATGTTTTGCCTTTTTTTCCGGTAGGCTATCTTATGTGATAACATAAGTGCTTTGTTTCTTAGTCAAAATCAATTTTCCCACAAACACGTTACACACGTTTACGTTGATTATTATTTTGCCAATGAGCTTGTCTTGTCTAGGAAGCTTTACACAAAATCCCCCCTTCACATCTTCATTTGGTAGATATATTCAATAAAAGTCTTTCTCGTCCGTTGTTTGAATATTTTCGCACCAAGCTTTGCATGGTCCTTCCGCACTTCGCTTGCAGGTAATATAATTTTGTAAAATTTGATAAGATTAGAAACTGATTTTGTATAGCGTGTATATTAGGAGAGTTTGCTATTTCCTTTATCTTTTTTCATTATATTGTTGTATTATTAAAAGAATTAATACACACGTCACTGGGCAATGTGATTATTACGATCCCTGATATATATCTTTGCTGATAATTTATCTGTAGGTTTTTAGGTAATTTTCCATACACTTTTACTATCTGATAGTTGTAATTTCAGACAACTAAAAGGTGGCTCAATGCGAGTTTGCATTTTTATTACAAATGAGATCGATATCGTATCATCATATGGAAATAATATGATTCTCATCCTTTCAAACACAAACAATACAAATATAAATACACGTATGCACAAGGTCCGAGCACAACATGGTTCTATACAAGGGGCCAAATACAAGATCTGCTAATATACATTGTACACTAACATCCCCTTCGGTTTTATTGGGAGGCAAGGGGCGAATGCATAAGCTGGAACGAAAATCACTGAAAAAGCTTGTTGGGAGTCCTTTTGTGACATGTCGGCATATTGAGCGGATGACGGGACATGAAGAACCCAAATGTGACCAAGAGCCACTTTGTCATCACATATTGCACCAAAATATTGAGAAGCTATGTGTCCAAGTGAATGGCTCATGAGTCTAGTTGTTGCGAAAGAGTTGTTCAATGGCGAGCCAAAGTTTCTGAGCATTAGAATCTTTCTTGAGTATGTTGTTGAGAAGGTTTTGAGAGAGAGTAGAATATGACGACTACATCAACTTTCTTCCAGTTAGGTTCAATTGGCGGTGGTTTGTGGTTATCATACGTATCATCTATGTGGTCAACCACATCATAGGCTTCACAATGAATCTGGAAAAGTTCCTTCCAAGGATCATAGTTTGATCGTTCAAGATCTAGCACAAGGGAAATATGAGATTTGATATTGGAGACACATAATACTTTGTGGGGAAGGGTTGGTGCACCGGTCATCGAGTAACCGGAAGGAAGATATCAGACGAGGGAGAAGAGAGGTGGACGAGAGGAGCCGATAGGGTTTGGGAGAAGCTGCCGGTGAGATAAGAAGGAAAGAAGAGATTATAGGAGAGAAAACAGGAAAGACTCTGATAACATATTATCGTATGGAAATAATATGATTCTGATCCCATCAATCACAAACAATACATATATAAATACACGTATGCACAAGGGCCGGGCACAACATGGACTGATACAAAGGGCTAAATACAAGATCTACTAATATACATTATACACTAACATATCGTTTATTTTATATCAAGTAATAACTTTGAGAAAATACATGATGCACCAAAACAACAAGTGACATTGCACATGGTGGTTAAATTTTGTGATAACTTGGTGGTCTCTGTTTAAGACTAATATTTACGTGTTAGCTTCTTACGCAATTAATATGGTGTGTATAAGTCAGCTTCTTACGTAATTTATTGTTAGTTATTTAAAAACTAATAGTTCTTTTGAAAACAAATATTTACTTTGATATACAATTACAATCACACCGGAATTACGGAATACTATGATCGCTATAGTTTAAACTATGATCAACTCTAGTAGAATAAAAGTACGTCTCATCATAGACCAAAAGAGACATTCTGTTCAGAAATTATAAAACATCAAGAATCTAAAACAACACGTGATATTGTATAAAAATTCTCATTAATTAGTGGGTATTGTTAGTTCTTTAAAAACTATTAGCCCTTTTAAAAGTAACAATTACCTTGATATATCTATCATACGTGAATATGATAACTATACTTTAAACTATGATTAACTCGAGTATAATAAAAATGCCACCATAGACCAAAAGAGACATTCTGTTTAAAAATTATGAAACATCAAAATCCAAAACGCACGTGATATTGTATAAAATTTCCCATTAATTATGGAAAGACTTGTAAAATCTTGGTGACTTGTAAAGGTCGACGACTAGGTTCAATGCTTAAAAGACACGTATCAACTTCCGAAGCACTAATAGACGTGAAAATAATACGTGGCAATATGGGAGAGAAAGCTAGACACCTATCTTCGTTAAATAATCTCATCATGCATGGCTTCTGGCCCGACCAGTTTTCAACGACAAAAGCTAACCATATTCATTTAATAACACCCATGTTTCGAGATAAAATTTTTTTTATTCCCATTCCAATTATAGAAAACAAACTATCACAATTTAATTCATTTTCTATTCTTCACCCATGAAAATAAAATATAATACCAAAAAATATACCGACTTTTTTCTTTAACTATTTCTTGAAACCAAATATATCTATAAAATCCCATGTCCAAAATAACATTCGAAATGATGTTAGTTTCAAGAACTATATGAACATATAATCTAAAAACTTACTTCTAACAGAGAAAATCACAAACTTGAAAATGTTCCTAACGACCTTCTCTATTTATAACACCACCAATAGGTGGTTCCAAAGTTGCATCTTTACCACTCAAAGATAAATCGCCTTCACCAGCCGACACCTGTCCCGTTGATCTTTGACCATCTTCAACAATATCATATAAGCTCGCCGTACGAACTTCCTGAGCAAGAGAACACCAACAACAAAATAGCCACGATACACAATCACTAACATCGGTTTTACCAAAACAAAACTTCGACGCCGGTAAATTATATCGTTTTCTCATCTGAATCCTCCAAAAACCGCCGTAAAGCAAACCAAACACACATAAAAACACTCCGGTAGTCCCCAAACACTCCCTTACAATCTCATTCTTCACATTCATAGCCGCCATGTTAAAAATCAAAAATGGCGCAAAACAGAATAACAGAAACGTCGCCGTATGGACATACATGTTCCCAAATCCCAATCTCTCCATGTTCCACCCGAAAACACAAAATCCACAAAACAACGAGAGGTACGAAACAGAAATGTCGTTCCATATATCAAGAACAGTTCCGTTCCATTTTGGAGTAGTTTCAGAAAATGAAAATTTGGTTTCGATCTGGGATTCTTCATCAGGATACGTATCGTAATCCTTACCTAACGGGCTAACGATTGTGTACACACCGGCAATTGCCGGTGAAAGGATTGCTACGGTGATGGTAATCGCTACTCCGATTGCCGGTCTTTTTGATCTGGTGTACCCTACGTTTAAACCGCATAATGCGTATTGTGCGAAACAGTTGAGGTTGAGTAGGAAGATAACTACCGCCATGTGTGCACGTTCGTTTGGTGTATAAGTTCCGTTTTTGGAATATAATTTTCTTAGTTTTGAAACGTCTTGTGATTTCCATCTTAGAAGGAGGATAAAGTGGTGGATTCTACGCGGGTGATGATATAGACAAATGAGAGTGAAAAGTGCGTTGAGAATCTGGTTGTTGACTTCAAACCATGTTTCTCTTTGGTGTTTTTGTGGAAGGAGATGATTTAACATGCCTGTCATGACAAGGAAGAGAATTGCACCTGAGATTGTAACACATATGATCCAGATCAAGAGAACTATGTTAATTGGGGATCTTATCCACTCTTTAGCCATGTTCTGAAGGGATTTTCGATCAAGTTTTCTAGAGAAGATTCTGTGAAAGCCATGGGAGGATTTCGAAGGTATCGTGCGTGAGAATTTATCCCTTTCGTTAGCGATTTGTTGCAGATTTAAAGAGGATGAATCTAGGGTTTTGCTGCTTGGAGAAGTATGGGGTTCATGAACTTGAGTGACTTCATTGGTACGCGGTATGCTGGAGGTTTTGATATCGAGAGGAACAGGAGTTTTGAGTTTGGATCCATTCAATTCTTCATCTTCAACTCCACCGTTTTCAGTAAACAACATCATATTTGGCCTTCACAGTCTATCTCTAAATTCCTCTATGTTCAAGGATTGGAACATGATTTAGAATCATTTTGTATCTAAAAGTAAGAAAAAAAGAGCTCACCAATCGTTCATTCTTCTACTGAAAGTATAGAAACTAAGAAACATACCTATTCAATATGGGGGACAAACTTCTTGATATATCGCCATCACATGCAAAATCAACATGCGTGCCAAAATTTCAACTTCTGGTCTTCCTGTATGATCAAAACACGTTGCCTCAATCTTCTTCAATCGTCAATACTCTGTATATCACAAAATGGTGTTGAATTCGTCACAAAATATAAATAGATTCTGCTTTTGAGAATTTATGGTTTGACTTAAAAAGTCAAGGCTCGACAAGGCAAATGGAATTCCTTCGATGGAATTAGACATGCTTAATCATCCTTAGACAGATTATAAGTTATGGCTATCTTGCGTTTTCAATTCCTTTATTATTAATCAAGTTAATTCTGCTTCTCTGTTAATTATCCTTTTGGGACTAAAAACGCGAAGAGATAACTGATTTTTTTAATTATTTTTTTTCAAACATTCATTCCGCTCGCCTGGAAGATATTTAGCGCCAAACAAAAGGTGAAGCTCAATACATTTGGTATGCAGTTCATAAACTTAATTGAAACTCGAATTGTCAAATCCAGTCAAATTTGAGCTCCCCGTCTTGCCTGAATACTTCTACGTACACGAAACGAGAATTGAGCAACAACATCCACTAAAATCTAGCAATTGATCATATAATCGAGTTCAATAACTCACATCGAGAATTTTAAAGCATTCATCTCGTACATGTCTCTATATGTCGCGCAAAAGCAAAAACCTACAGTCATAAGAACGATAAAAATACGTACCCGTAGTGGACGATTAAGCAATTTAGATGGAGTTCGTCCTTATCTCCATCGGTGAAGAAATCGAGAGAGAAAATTGCAATTCCCAGATACTTTGTTTGTCCCCAGCAAAAAGAGTTCGGATTGGGCAGGTGGATGCTGTTTAAAGTGGTTCTGTATCGGTGTACTGCTTTTTCTCCGTCCACCAATTTTTGCTTTAGAAAGGTGGCACATTCATCGGTTGACGGGAAACGTTACAGAAATGGTCCTTGAAGATTTTCCTTTTGACATACTTGTCCTTTGAATATTACCAATAACTTACAGCTGCCTTGTCTTTTATCAAGCTGCAAATATAGGGATAAGTCAACTCGAGCAAGCTTCTAGTGAGATGACATTGATCCATGATTTTTATCCATTTTGTCATGGTAATAATTTTAAATTTTTAATAGTTGTAAATAGTTAAGTATGAAATGACATTGATCCATGATTTTTATCCATTTTGTCATGGTAATAATTTTAAATTTTTAATAGTTGTAAATAGTTAAGTATGTATTGAATGATTTGATCTGATTGACATACTCCATTGCTAGCTAATCTTCTATTAGTTCTAATACTTGCTCTCGTTCCAAATATAATTATCCCATGTTAACCAATCTTTAGAAGTTGCCCTCGCCTAGTTATATTTATAATGTGGTCACTAGTCATGGTCTCATCCACATTCTCACCTAACAAATTAGTCATGAATCACAGGTTCAGTTTTTAATAAAGGTATGTTTTGCAGACTAGTTAAAAAATTTAGTTGTTATCTGAAAAGTTAGCTGATAGTTGAAGGATATTAGATTATTAATATGATTATTTTTTTATATTTATTTGACATTACCAAAAAGGATGTGATCATTTACAACGTTTTGTTTGTAAATTGATTATAAAGTTGCGATTATTTATTACAAAGGTTTATTAGGAAGACATAAAAAGCTATATTAGCTCGTTGAAACGTTATTCTTAGAAGTTTCTAAACAAACTAACTTATAAATTATTGTTTGACATGTCAAACATGACAATTTATAAAAGCTCGAAAAATAAGTTAATTGTGGCGTGTTAAATATAGTTTAAATCATAAAAACTTTATACAATATAAATATCATGACCCATTTGCATAAATTCATAAATTTTTTAGCACCATATAAGATATTATTAATAAAATCGGATATTATAAATAGCTATAACTAGCATGTTACATGTAACTCTATCACCAAGATCCTCCTATGTAAGCAAATTGCCTGATTTAACCTATTCCTCTATCTTTGTTGTAGTGGTCAAGCCATGCACACGCCATATATTGCTGTAAATGTAAACTCATAGACTTATGACACATGTTTATTGCATATGACATTTTTCATTTACAGTGATCATATAACATGTTATATTCACATATGGCAACTCATTTATTGGTCCGGTCCAAAATCTTGTGAAAAGGACAAAAGTTGGACGAAATCAATGATGTTCTTTTAAAAATGATGTAGTTTTTTTTCTTCTATATACATAGAATTACAATCAATGGTAAAGAAAAAAAAGAGGAAAAGTTGGAATACTCTAACTAATTCTATTTTCTCATTTTCATTATGAAACATTTGTTCTTCCATGATAGGTATTTATTCAAAAAATAATTTCCAATTAGACAGGGGCGGACGCACGATTTATCAATAGCCGTGGCACCGGAAAAAAAATTTACGAGCTAATATAATAAGATAAATTTTTTTTCGGGGTTGCACCCTATTAGAAAAACAAATAAATAAATAAAAATTACACTACGTGTCCAAAATTTAGCAGGTGCCTAGGCCACCCCAGACACTATACAAAATCCGCCACTGCAATTAGGTATTAATGATCGGGTATATCAAGTTTACTGGTTAAGTCGAATTCTTGTGTACTCTTTTTTGTTCAGAGACCTTTAGTACTATACAAAAAGAAAGGTTTGGTGACCAAAACAGAAACAAAATTTTGACTTAATTATTAAACCCATTATAACTTGTCATAAGGATCTAATGGGATTTATTTTTGTTTAAGGACTTAACATGGAGAAAAAAATATATTCTGACTAGTTTGCGACAATATATTCATTATTTTATCTCTGAATTATCTTTGTGTGTCTAAACAAAATGACACCAAAATTTTACTTATTCACAAGTCTGAGCTCCAGTCATCAACAAAAGGTACTGGTTTATTGGTTCGGTATCAAAAAATCTAGAAGCAAAACAAAACATTGGATGTGAAACCAAAGGAAGATAATGGATATAAAGGTAGCTTTATCGACAAAAATCTCGTACTTTAAAAAAGTCAATATTTAGATGATATATTAGTGTAATTCTTTAGGATTAATCTAGATTCTAGGGTGTGAGAATTATAACTTATATTTTTAAAAGATATATTACATCTCAGCGCTTTCTTTTTCCACCAGAAATCAGCAAAATTAGTCCTATTTGTAGGCTAAGATTTTGTTTAATAGCTAAAGCAGAAACATATACATAAAGTCTTATTTTGCGGGCTAAGAAATATGTAAATAAAGGACATATTACAGATATATTATTCGTCAGTAACAAGTCTGCTTCTAGTGTGACTTGGTCTTTGGCTAAATCTGTTTGAACAAGTAAATGACCATTTACCTGTAATACTGTAATACTAATTGGTAGTGAGATTGTGTTAATCTTAGTATAATTAAGATTAAATAAGTTATAATATGAGTTAGGATGGTTAAAAAAATCCATTTTGGAGAAGTTTGAACTTGAAAAATGCCAAAAATGGGTCGAAACGAGATTACACGGGTCGTTTTCGCGAGCACGGGTCGTGCTGCGAACATTAGCGGCGCTAATGTCGCAGCAGACCCACTTAAAGTCTGTTTTGCTTCATTCTTTGGGGAAAAACTCTGTTCGTGGTTTTTCTCTTCTAAACCCTAGAAACTTGTTCTAAACCCTCTAAAGTCGAAATTGAGGCCTATAATTCAAGAATTGAAGCTAGGGTTTGATACTTTGCAGTTGAAAGATAATTTTCCTATCTTCTAGTTTCAAATTGATGGTTGAATTGTTTGGGTTGAGTTAGTTCCAGGTGGTGGGAGTGCACCACCTGCAACTAACATGAGTTGGGTAAGTTTTCTTTAATTGTATGTGAAATTGAGTTCTAATCATGAGTCCTTGTCACGGGTGTGATAGTTATTGAGTATTATTGTTTATTGAGTAAGGTGTTGCAGAATTTAGAGCTGTAACTTAGATATAGTTGTTATCTACTGTTATAGTTCTTTTTACTCAGATTATGTGCTTTGTTGAGATGTTTTGATGATTAAGATTGTTTGGGTGTTGAGTATTGACCCGGGGTGTTGTGATACAACTAAGGCTAGACAGGAGCACAGTGCACGCGGTTCAGGAGTTCCACAAATTGACCCGACATCAGGTGAGTAGTTACTTATTAGATGAATTATGCCTTGTTGAGATGTTTATTGCAGAAAAGAAGTATGATATGTTTTATTTGGTTGAGTATAACCAATCTCGAGTGCTTGAAGTAAAGAGTTATAGTGTGTGTATCACACTAAGGACTGAGATAGTCCATTGAGATTGACTTAAATGAGATATTGGATGTTACAATCCGATTAACCCTTATTTACCCGCTGAGCTCACGTGGCTCATAATTTTAAGCGTATTGTTGTATTACGAAATTAATAAATCTCTCAAGCTTGTTTGTGGTAACATGATTACCCAGATTGTATGATTTATATGAACCATGTTAACTTTTGTGTTCAATTTTTCATTCCATATTTAATTGTGTAGTTGTCGTATCTAAACCTTAACAATTACAGTAAAACTCACATTTACATAAACATAAATCTAAAGAGCATCATCATTGAAAAGTAACACGGTCAGAACAATTATGATCTAAAATTACAAAATATGAGGTCAACCAATAACACTAATTGGAATCCATACACCTTATAGTTATTCGACTGAAATGTCCATACACTTGTCTAGTCTTTGTTGTAATAAAACAATTAAAGAAAACACTACTTTAATTTCAAGATGAACTTTCTTCATATTTCATATCTCTAAATCTTTTCAGCAATTTCATTTTATATTTCTCAATTTCAGCATCTTCAATGGACACTGGAGTAGCCATGATGACTGAGATTGCTCCAGCACTATGCAAAGCCCCCATAGCTTCATCTAAAATATTAAAAAAAAAAAAAAAAAAACAACACACAAAGATTAGGGTTTACAGAAATCCTACAATTTAATAAAAGAAGATCAAAAAAAGATTATAACCAGAACGAGCAATAGCAATAATAGCATTCAAAGCTTCTTTACGTGTGCTATCATCTTTAGCACCATTTAACATTTCCACAAGCTGTTGGGCCCCACCCAGCTCCACAATCTTCATTCTTCTTTCATCTAAAATGTATGTTAAAAAGTTTTTAATAAGTGTGTGACATTGATTAATGAAGAAATATATAAATCAGCTATACCATCGGTTGCAAAACGAGCTAATCTGGATGCACCCATTCTTTTAAATAGCGGGTCCTTGACATTTAGAAGTGATACAGACTGGTGTATTAGATTATCACCTAGAAACATCCATTGTTAAAATCTTGTAAGCTGGTGTAGAGTACTAGAGTTGATTGGTGAAGTAATTGATGGATGATTTTGGTTAAAGTAAATACCTAAGTATGGAAAGATATGATATCCGCCGATTGTTGCAGTCCCAACAAAGAGAAGTTTGAAAAGCCATCCGAATTTTTTTTCAGCTTCCTCCTCCATTGCTCGTTCATCTGGAAACCCTAGTATAACGGAACACCATTAGATTGTTAGCAGCATTTAAAGGCGGCTTGGCAAACGATTGATTCTTCTGGAAAGGAAGGGGATAACAGATTCATTAAGCTCATAGTTCAGATGGTAATGACCTCTTTCATGATATGATGACGAATACTGGCGTGATCGAACATTCGCTGGTCTTCTTCTATATAAATACTTCAATAAAGCAGAAAATAATGGAACTATTAGAGAATTCAAGAAATCAGCATATAGAAGTATGAACACAGTAATAAATTCAGATAACATAACTCAAAGGATGTGGGATAATCGAGATTCAGTTCGTGTAACTTCGATATCACACAAATCAAAGTTTCTGAAGCCATTTCTAGGAGTAATCACTGAACTACATTAGAGTAGAGAAACTTACGGAGCTGAGTCTAACTGCCAAGCCACGCATCACGATTGGAACTTTAAACGGGAGAAATCCCTTCACAGTAGGCCGCAGCAGAGTGACGGAAAAGGCGGCAGCGCCGGAGGCAGAGAGAATTGCCGACGGAGAGGGCAAGCAGAGGCTGTAGCAGCGGCACCGGCAGTACCTGCAGTCGCGCGGAGGCGGAGCAGATCAACGGAGATCGGAGAGATAGAGAAGAGCAGTCTTGACCTTGCCTCCGTCGGCAAAACAGGGCGAATTAGCGTTAAGGCGCCACAACTGGGTAAGTTCATCCGGGTCCGGGTCGGTTGTCGAACCTTTTGAAAATTACCCGTATTTATTAGTGTTTGATCACTGAAGGCCTGAAGCTATAGAAGCCCAAGCGTAAACACTAATAATGGGCTCAAACCAGATCCAAAAACACTAGGTTTTCAAATTACACCCCAAATCCCGCCATTGTCGGTTAAAGGCTTGAAACTTCTCTTACAATCTTCTTCTTTCTAGCGTCTCTACAATCTTCCTAGAGATATTCGTATAAGACCGAATTTAACCCTTGTACTGAATGTAAAGTAATGGGGGAAGCTGAACTAGAGAAACAACGAAATATGGTGACAAGATCATCAATCAACAGAAAACCCTTTGCCAATATCACTAACGTTGTCCGTAAACCCTACCCCATTTCCCCATTCTCACAATCGAAGAGACCAGGATCTTCCACTGCCTCTGGTTCAAGTATCGGATCCACTCAAAACCCAATTCATGAGAACCACCCACTTTTGAGTCCGATGGACCAACCTCTTCCTTCTACACCTCCGACACTCACTCCAGGTACTCTCTCTCACTCTTTCGAAGACGCAGGTCCAGATGTATATTTTCACTACATGTAATTGTCCATGTCGGGTTTTGCGATTAGCCGAATCGCCTTAATTAAATTCGATTTAGAATTGAAATCTAAATCCGGATACGTGTATGTGTATTAACTATTAAGAACTTGAATATGACTATGTTTAAGATTTGCTACAGATTCAAATTGAAATCGAAACCTGGATACTCCAGGTGCTCTTCTACTGTTACCAGGACTACTACCGATTCAATTCTATTTCACAAATCTGAATATGACAATGTGTTATTGCGTCTTCTGATACTGAATACGACTAATTGCATTGTTTAGCTCATTTGGTTGGTGATGAGATGGCGTATACTCGAAGAAGGGGCTCTGGGAAAACCTTAAGCAAGGTAAAGGCTAATGTGCCTTTAGTTCAGACATCTGTCCAGGAAACAAGGAACAACAGGAAGGAAGGATCTGTGTCTCTTTGTTCCTCAACAATGGAGAAGGTCGAGCATATTGGAAAGGGAAATCAATCTTCTCTGCAAAACGATAAGAATGATACATTTTTGGCCCCTCGTTGCTCTTCAATGCAGAAGATTAAGGACAAAAGGAACACAAAGAACACCATGGACACTCCTCTTCCTCATTCCACCTTAAAATTAAAAGAAAAAGGGAAAGAAAATGCTGTCCAATCTAGCTATCCTTACTCCGGGAACACACATATCAACTTACCACATTCTGTAATGAAGAGAAATGATAAAGGAAAATCGATTGCTATGGAGAAAGAAAAAACTAAAAGTGAAACAATTCTGAGGTCTAGCCGTGTTGATCTGTCACAAAAAGATGAAGGAAAGGGAGTTTTTACACCTATCTACCACCGTACTTTGAAGAAAGATAAAGTAAGTAGCTGTCCACCTCTTTTGAAGACTGTAATCACTAGGTCTCTTTCTTTCTCTTTTTATATCATAGTTTACATCTAATTTATGCGCCATTGATGATAATACTGATACGATGCTTTTTGGTTGAGTAGGAATCAAGATGATGGAGCAAAAGATGCATTTCAATCAAAGCTACAAACAGAACCTCCTCCCAATAAAAAGGTATGTTTGACTTTCTTTGACTAATAAGTGATAAGCAAAATGTAACAATTATTTTTACAGACAAAGAGATGCTCATCAAAGGGAAGTGTTGAAGAATATGTATTACCACAAGATTTTGTTGATCAGCAAAGAGCTTACTTCAAAGAGATTGATGACTTTGAACTTGAAGTGGAGGAAGTATGAATATAGAGAACAGGAATAACATGATTACTATGATAGGAGTACCATAACCTGTTTTAAGTTTCTTGTATAGTCACACTTTGTGTTGTGTATTGACTGTTTTGCCCTTGGCAGTAGTTCCTAGAACATGTCATTTACAGTCGTGTAAATTTGGTGGCTTAGGTGAATAATTACTTTGTGACTTATAAAAAGTACGTTTATTGGATGGAGAATTGATTAATATAGAGGGTGTCATTAAATTTAGTAGTCGAGTTTTACAATTTTTCATTAGATCATTCAACTATCTGAGTGAAAAAAAAATTGTAGCTGTTTCCTAAAGGAGATGATGTGAAAATTGATTGTATAAATATACGTTAATGTAAGTTTCATGATTGTTCCACATATATCACTCTGCTTTTATACGAGGTCTAATCACTCATAAATACACATGTATAAATATACATTAATCTAAGTTTCATGATCGTTCCACATAATCACTCTATTAGTGTATCAAACATTGGTGAGACATTGTCACTTATGTCTCTATATATGTTAGAGTACCATTTCTCTTCATGAGGGCTCTTTTGAAGAATAAATATGGACACCAATGTACTCCACAAGAGTAAATTATCGACTCTATGTAACATCTTAGAATACATATAAATGTATATAAAATTGTAACAGACGTCAAAGATAAAGTTGGACTTGTGCTGCTGATATAAAGACAAAATATATAGGATTTGGGCTTTTTATAAACATAAAGAATGTTCTTAGGCTTTAGTAGCACTTAGCCTATAAGTTTTTTTAGGATTAATGTTATAAAATGACAATCAATAATACATAATTTGTTTTTAGGTCATTTATCTTTTAATTGTATTCAATGCTAAACTTTTTTTAGGTTCTCATTACATCATTGAGGTAGATTTTAACTGAATAAACTGATATTGAATCTTACTTGTTATACACTATGAAATTCAATATAGCAGAATTTATTCATTTAAGTCATTTTGATACTAACATTGTGTCCATTCTGACATCATATTTGACAAAATTAATCGATTTAAATACACTCTAATGATGTAATATTTTGAAATCCAGTAACCCATTTTTGTGCATTTTTGTTAAGTTGTTTCCAACGACCTTTCATTTGAGCAATATTCATATTACCGAGCTTTTGTGGGTTTGGATTTTCCGCTTGAGCCGCATCACAATTCCTTCACGGTTGCCCACAATGATGTTGCTTTTTTGTTTTTACCATGACAGCTATTTTCGCTAGCGATACACTATGCTGACATTAGCGCAACATCTTCATTGGCATCCAATTTATAGCCGCTTGAGAGATTTCCAGTGTTTTCTTATGTTTGGATATTTTCAATGACAGGTGCTTGATCAGGATCTGGAAAATACTACGAGTTTTCGTATCTTTAAAGTTTGGATAATCTTGATGTTCATCAAGTCTGAAGGTGAAATTTGGATACAGAGGATTAATGGTAACAAATACAAAATCAAAAGAGATTAGAATTGAAGAGTTGAGAATGACTATGAAAATATGTTAATATTATATTCTTTTTATAGAGGAAAAAATCTATAGATAATGGTTTGTTTTTCAATTTAGATTGAGATAATGTTAGATTTTTAATATAAAAAATATATATCAACCCATCACTTAATAACACATGGCATGGAAATGAGATCGGTGGGAGCGGCAGGTTTGCCTTGGATCGTTGTACCAGCCTAGTTCACAATATTTCATAATTAAAAAAAATGTATCAATGGTTCGACTAATAACTCTCACTTATTGAGCTTATGTATAGCAGTAAATGCGTCACTAAAATAAAATAAAATATTACGAAAATAATTGAACATTAATAGAATAATAAAAGAGTTCTATAAAAATAAATTTAATTTTAATAGAATGGTAAACAAACTATATGTTGTAATTTATAAAGTTATATTATAAAGTTACAAACAAAAGTGAAAAAGCTTCAAAATAAATGAGCTCTCGTAATAAAGTTTTTTATTTTGACAAACTTATTATAAACTCGTATTTGTGGATGCTCTCACGACTTTTACATACAAATAAGTCGAAGCCTTTCTAGTTGAAAAATCAAAAAGTCGCCAATTAGGCAATTGCCATTTTGCTAACCGTAAATTGACAACTTAAAAAATACTTCATCCATTATTAAAGTTTACAACATCTTTTATCTTGGGCAAAGTAAAGTTCTTTCTTTTCTTAAATATGCAAAATAACAATTGCTCTGAAATATGTATAAGAGTAGTTGTTAACTTGTTATCAATAAGGTTTTTCAATTGTGTTTATTTTTAGTTTGAATTTAGCTGAAAAATCATTAATTTTATGTCAAATTAAAATATTATCATTTTTTTGAATAATAAAACTAGATATGAAAAATAATTTATTTGCTTATTACGTTTTTATACCCGATAAATTAATCTAAATATTTTTTAAAACTCCATTTTAACATCAATTAAATTAATAAGTATTTTAAAAAAACATAACTTGTTTCAAATAAATAATCTCAATTAATAAAATAACAAATTAGACTAAATATTTAATCAATTTTCAAGTTTTGATAAAAAAGTAGGGGCTGACCAAATTGCCCATGATTTCGCATTTGGACATCTTCGAAAATCTAATCAACCGAAAAAAAACCTCAAACAGTTTCGTTTTGTGGGATTGTTGCGTTTGGTCATTTGCGAAAATCTCAGACATTTGCGAAATTTTTTGCAAATGACCACTTGCAAAAATCTAGATTTAACAGATGATCACTTGCAAATATCTAGATTTATGCAGATGATCACTTGCTAGCAAATGATTACTTGCAAACATCTAAGATTTGAGAGAAAATATTATATTTTAGCAGCTTATAAGATGTTCGTAGATGTCAAAGATTTTTTAAGACTTCCATCCACGAAAACTCTTGCTATTTTGATTATTTCTTTAAAGTTTTGACCAAAACTTAAAATTATATTAAATAATTACACTACTTTATTATTTTTGTATAGATAAAAAAGTTAATAAAATTGACACGTCATTTTTGTTAAACATTTGTTTAAATTGTTTGCAGTGTTAGAAATAAATGGTCGAATTTTTCTACGTAGTTCACCAAACCCAAGAAGTTTCAAACGCATATCGACAACATGATTAGTCCATTTTCAACACAATTCATGATTGATTATTATAAATATTTTTTACGCTAAATCGTTAATTAAACCCAACATTTAAACTTTTGAAAATCATAGTTATTTCAGTCAATTGATTTGGTCGGTAAAATGACTATGTCTATCATACCCCACTAGTGATTGGAAGAAAAACACGTCTTTATTATCTTCTATTATAACAGAAAAAAGTCAATCAGGCAACCTTTTACTCACAAAAAAAAAAAAAAGCAAAATGTATTCTTTACATAGATGCGAATTAGGGGTGCAAACGAGCCGAGCCGAGCCCGAGCCTGACCAAGCTCGGCTCGGGATCGTTAAGAAATATATAGGGCTCGGCTCGGGCTCGGCTCGTTACGAGCTTTATGGACCTAAGCTCGGCTCGGGCTCGTTAAGAAATACACAGGCTCGGCTCGGGCTCGGGCTCGGCTCGTTTAATTCTTAACAAGCCTAAACGAGCTTAAGCTCAGCTCGTTTAATTCTTAACAAGCCTAAAAGAGCTTAAGCTCGGCTCGAGCTCATTAACAAGCTCGTTTACTCTAATGTAGGAATATATATATATATATATATATATATATATATATATATATATATATATATATATATATATATATATATATATATATATATATATATATATATATATATATATATATATATATATATATATATAGGCTCGTTTAGGGCTCGCGAGCCTAATCGAGCTTGGTGACACAGGCTCGGCTCGGGCTCGTTTAATAAACGAGCCTTATATTTAAGCTCGGGCTCGGCTCGGGCTCGTTTAAAATCGGTCTCGAGCCGAGCTTTTATCGAGCCGGTCCCGGGTAGCTCACGAGCCGGCTCGGCTCATTTGCACCCCTAATGCGAATATCATGGCTATAATACGATGTGAAATAAAAATAAAAATAAAATTTATGTTTGTATCGATTAAAAAATACAAATGTGTGTCATGTTTGTGCTCAAAATTGACATGATAATAACACGCGTTTATCGTGTTTAGTGTTTTTTATGTTTTATATGATTAATTACCAATTAAATAAATTAGATGTTTATTTAATTTATCACTCTCTTACTGGTTATTTTTATCGTGTTTTAATTGAGTCGTTTTCGTATTAGAAAAGCAAAACACGACATCGTGTCACGCCGTGTTTGTGTTATATAAAAAATTACCGTATCAAATCATGTCAACTAAAAACACAAAACGGCTGCCCGATTTGTCATCCATTAATGGCCTATTAGATGTACAGTAAATTTCAGACCACTGCTAGTACTTTTAAATCAAGAGGGTTTGAATACATACAATAAAATGTGAATTTCATATATGACATTTAAATAAGAGATATTGTCAAAAGACTTTTGACCTAACGATATCATAAGTTGATGGAAATGTGTCCATCAACCAAAGGCTAAAGAAAATCTTGCTTCGAACGAAATGTATATATTTAGGTATAGATTAGTGGGTACGTTTGTAAGTCGTAAAAAAATAAATAAGAGATATTCAAAAAATGATAATTGTAAATGAATGATTTAATCAAATAGATCAAGTTTTTTGTGTTTTAGGAAAATGACATCTTTGTCCGAAATACGTTATTCCAAACATTCGTGGCTAACATAAAAAAGTACTTTTCTGACCAAAAAGTACATTTCGGTTCGACATTTATAGATTTCGAGAAAATACTTTATTTTTTTTACTAAAAGCTAACAAAAAAAATTTAAAAACATAAATGGGAAGTAGATACTATACAAAAGCCTTAAAATATGATATTTTATTGAAATAATGAATGATTTTAGACACTTCCAAATGGTCATGAGTAGTGAAATTTTTTGAAATGTGTTTGATACAAATGAGAAAATGACACACATTTAAAATACAAATTACAAATTTTAGATTGTTTCATTCCTAACTAAGTGGTCATTCCGGTAAAATACAAAAAATAGGTCAAAAATAGAAAGTTTAAAAATGGTCAATTTTGTCAATATATCAATAAATAACCTGGTGATTAATATTGTAAACTAATTCTGAACTGTTAACAATATGGTAAAAACAAACAAGCATGGCTAACAAAGATGCACAAGCCAATAAATTAATATTGTGAATTAATGATCAAAGTGGTGCAGATAATAAAGACGAAGGAATAGTGATTAATAGGGTTAATAACTTGAAACGGTAATATATTATGTCTAGTGTACACATTTAGTCATTAAACTATCTTTTGTACACGATTTACCATTAAACTCTTCTCTAGTTGTTCAAAAACAATCATTATGATAGGGTATCATAGGTTTTGTCAATTACCATGCTTATTTGAAAAAAATAGAATAAGTGTTAATTACGTGGATATTATGTGAATAGAGTTAATGACTTGAGCATGTAATGTATTATGCCCCGTATATACATTTAGTCATTAAACTATATTTGCACACGATTTACCATTAAACTCTCTTCAACTATTTAAGAACTACATTTATGTCCATAAATTATAGGTAAATATTGATTAGTCATCTGCATAGTTGAGATAGATCTAATACGTAATTGTAGACTTATATTTAGTGTGTAAGTTATCTAACCTACATCTCTGGTGCAAATGAGATACATGTAGGTTGTGGATCAACTTACTTGTTGTTAAGTGGTTTTACATTCAGATTTACATCTGGAGGTAAGTGGTTTAAAAATGGGATATCACTCATTTGTAGGTTCTGGATCGACCCATTCCCCAAAACAATCTTTGTATTCTCTAAAAACAAAAAATAGGCTACACAGGAAAGTCTAATTCAAGAGGATAAGCTAAATTGAAAGTAAAACGACTTACCATAAAGTCAGGGCACACCCTAAACCATCTGCTAGGGTTATCTTCATTCCAATATGTTATCATTTGAGAGGATAAGCCACAGTTGTATGTAATTTCAATTTTCCCTTTTCCATAGATGGCTTACACACTACATATGAGTCCATAATTATGTATTAGATACATCTCAACTATGTAGATGTCAAATCAGCATTTACCTATAATACTTGATCATAATGGTAATTTTGAACAACTAAAAAGAGTTTAATGTTAACTGTATATAAAAAAACGTTTAATGACTAAATGTATCCATGAAACATGGTGCATTACTCTCTCAAAGTCATTTCATTTTTGGAAAATGAACTATTCTAATTTTTCATCAAGTTGCTAACAAAGTCAACTAATTATGTTGAAAGACAACAGACTTAGACTTTTTGCCTTTTGGCTATTCCAAGTATAGCAGGTCATTTACAATTTTATATTTTTGGACCAAGTTCTAAACATTGTTACAATTTTGGTCCAAACTTTTTTTACAAACCTCCCCGAAAATTAGTTTTTTTTTTCAAATTTAATTTTTTATAAGACTTTTAGCATAAACTTTTTACACTTTTTATAAATTTATTTACAACCTTTTTTTAAATTCTTTACAACTTCTTTTACAATTTTACAAACGTTTGATATCCATTTTAAAATTTTTGCAACTTTTCTATACCTTTTTACGACCTTTTAAAACTTTTTCTACAACCATTTTTAAGCTGAGGGCTTCTCATACATGTTAGACAATTCCTTGATCAATCCAAACATTTTTCTCTCATTGACGATGTTTTAAGCAATGTTTTTGTCAACGACAACTGAATGATTCCAAGGGCCTACCGATCTAACAAATATCATTACTCATGCTTCATCGCATCATGTTTCACTCCAGTTAGGGGTATATGTAGCTTCTTTTGGTAGAGATAATCTTGTATTTGTATTCTCCAAAAGCTAAGATCATGACCTTCAAATTTGTCGACCTTAATCTTCCCTTCTTCAACATGGTTCTAATACCAATTTGTTAGGATTAAGGACTTCAAGACAAATGCAATTCTCACACAATTTAATCCAGGCTATGGAAAACAACAAGAGAAGGCAACCATAAAGAACACATGGATTTTAGTGGTTCACTAGATTTAATATGATCAAGCTACGTCTACTGGAGAACCAGAGAGATTTTCTTATTTTTATTGAACGTTATACAAGATATGTACTTCACTCAACCATATGTTCGGCTTACTCACACATACGATATATATTAGTTATAATCTTGGAGAGGTATTTATCGTGGACCATGAGATCTTATGGAATGATGGAAAATCTTCTAAAGTTATGCTTTCTGCAAACGTCAACTCTGATGTGATAGGTCATGGGTCATAAAGGATAGAAAACCTTTCTTCTCATGCATGCGACCAATGTTAGACCTTGTAATCAGTGACATGTGACTGCTGAGAGATAAAGCCTTTAGCTCCAAACTTGTTCTTTATGCTACTGAAGTTGCTTCTCCTACACCTCTAATTATCCCATCGACTGTAGAACCCTTCATCATCTAGGATCCTTATCAGACCAGAGACATACTTGCTCTAGACAGTTGATTCTTGGACTTTGAATTCCATCTGGAATGTTGACCTGTTTCTGAATTAGCCCTTGATTCCTTGAGCAAGACTTCTATTCAACTATATTGATCTTTCTAGAGCAAGAGTTACTCCAGACTACCGATCTCCTTCATAATCTACAATTATACTCCACACCTGTTAAGGGTGTCAATCCCTAACAAATGTGATCGGAACAGAATCCAACCAGTCACTGCTCAACTGCACTGGATTAGAGTACAGGGTAAGCAGGGTCGAACCTCAAGGATACGGAGTTCAAGGTTTATGCCTTATAACGAAAAAAATAAAGGAGGGGGGATGAGTAACAAATAATGATAATAATAAATTGGAGAGACATGCAAATAGTAAACTTTGAGGAAAATCAATAATAAAAAGGCCTAGTCCCGAGTCTTCAATGTTCAGTGTAATAAAATGAATCCGGTTGACGTGCTTGAGAATACGATTCCAAGCTGGATTTTGAAATTCATAAAATATAATCTTTATGAAAATAACTTGCTAAAATGTTTAGATAAAGGTCCGCTTATTACCTAAACCTAGTTTCATTTTACCCAACCTAAGGTCCGCTTATAGGCCGAATGCAGAAACCGCATAAGGTGTGCAAGTACCAATCAATGTCCAATTCTTCGCGTCCGCTGGGAAGTGTGTGGACATATGACCAAATTCTAAACAAGGAATTGGGCGCTTGTTTTTGTTACCAAACATCAACTGTGCTCAGCGATTAGGTGCCTTACACAGTGGATTAACAGTGTTTGAAAACGATCCAATTAAGATGGCCAGTCAAAAGTAAATCAAATTCAAAACTCAGATTGAAACAAGAAAATGATCATTGGAATTATTCAAAAGCATTCATCAAACCGAATGTTTCAAATTATACACCAAACATATCCAAACTCAGGACTAAAATGCGGTTTCTAGCCAGACATGGCTAGAAATGAATCAAAAATACAAAATTGTAATCGAAAACGTCTTACAAATGATAAAAATACGTAACCGAATCTCGAGAGTCGTGATTCGGCCTTCAAAAACCTTCTAAAAACTGCTTGGAAGTGTCTCGGGGTCGTGGCTAAAACGCAGGAACTGAACTCCCTTTCTGGCTGGAAATGAGCTGCTATTTATAGGCCTCAGGACAATTAGCGGCGCTATCTTTAGAGATAGCGTCGTTAATTTTGAATTCCCCAAAGAATACGTCTTGGTCAGCAACAAATTCCGGATTTTTCACGATTTCAGCAGATAGCGCCGCTATCTTTAAAGATAGAGGAGCTATCTCTGATAGAGGCGCTATCTCCATTTTCCAGCATTTTTCATTTTTGGCCCCTCTTTGTTCCAACTTTTGACAGTTTTCGCCCAAATGTCCAAAACTCCTGTAAAAAGTTATTTTCCAAGTGTAGTGAGTATTTTAGCCCTTTTTAACTTAATTTTATCCATAAAAACACTATGATAACGCCCGAAATATATGCAAAATTAACGCGTTATCATAACACCCCACACTTAGACTTTGCTTGTCCCCAAGCAAAATAGAATTTTTCGACCTTTCAAAACAATTGCAATAACAATTCCCGCATAAATTACCAACATCCAAAATAATAAATACAAAAATATTTTTAAATCATACCAAAATCATAAGCATACATGTGTGTTGGTCCTTTTTAACTGATCATTTTCCAATTAAACTTCATTCCTGTAAGCAATAAATCCCTAGTGTGCCACTACTCATTTTTGCATTCCCTAGAAATACACCCTTTTAAAAACCGCCTAGGCTCAAGGCTTATTGCTAAGTTCCCAGGGTCACCTTTTGTACTCACACAAAATGATTATTAGTTTATTCCAATTGCTATTAAGTATTAGTTTCTTTTTAATTTCGATAGCGTTGAATTCTTTGTGTGGAATATCACCTAAGCTGCACCAATTATTACCAATTTGTTTATTATTTGCACCTTCGGGACTCACGACTTTCCATGGAACTCTTGATTACAAATTTTCGACCCTAGATTGTACGGGGTCTACTTATTCAAATTCCAAGGGCCGTTAAGGAAATCTCATGACTTTCTATAGCACCCGTGTAGCGAACTTTCGACAACATTATCCCAAACCAGACGGTCTTAGGTAATGAGGTGAGAAAGACCACCCTTTTTATGTCTACCGGTTCGAGTACCATAGGCCACAGATTGGATTTTCCCTCCTGAGTCTCAATCTTATGGTGACTTTTTCATCTTTGGATATTATATCGAGATTTTCTCGATTTTTGCTCTTATTCATTCGAGGCTTTTTCTTTCCTCAGTTTGGCAACAACATAGGATCTGTACTTTTGTAACAAAGGGAACCTAACTCAATATGTTTTGACTAGGGCTTAGCTATGTTTACGACTAAAATGACACCTTTTGAAAGATATCATGTGCTAAAAAGTTTTAGAGGGGTCTATTTCGTCAACAATGCAAAACCATGTTGTAGGGACACACTAAATACCTACTAACTTACAAGTCAAAAATTTAATTAGAAAAATAAACAACCACATATAATACCTATGAAAGCTGAATACAACTCAAATTTCTATTCCTATCCATTATTCCAGATGTATTTATCTTTATTCGTTCAATTTCGGGAATTATTAAGGCAAAAATTTTAAAATTTGGCCAAATAAACCTAAAATGCTTAAGTGTAAACGCCTCACCCCACACTTAAATCATACAATGCCCTCATTGTATATTTTGCATTAAATTAAAGGGAGAAAAAGAAACAGACTCCCCTGGGTGAGTTGCAGCTTTCACTTGTATGGGACAAGCTTTTCAGGTTTTGTGTTGAGCAAATCGCGCTTCTTACAGCTTTTTATCACAACCAAGAGATAAAAATAATAGTGGGAGCGACCCCACACTTATTTTGAGCACAGTCTCAATGGAAGGTCATTTTTGATGTTGTATTCGAAGCTTATTTAGGTGGATTCATCGTTGCTTCTATTTGCCCCTGTCAAGCAGTTTAAAAGAAAAGAGAAAATAACAAAGAATAGAAAATAAAAGAAAAATAAAAAAATGCCCGGGTTGCCTCCCTCTTAGCGCCTCTGTTTAGTGTCGTCGGCCCGACCTCGCCCCGTTCAGATGTTTCATTTAATGTCCTCCGGTACCTCCAGCTTTTCTTGCATCTTCTTTTCTTCCACGAAACCTTCATAAAACGGCTTCAACCTGTTGTCGTTTACCTTGAATATATTATCCGTCTTCATGCTCCTTATTTCTATCGCTCCGTGGTCAAATACCTGTGTGACCACGAATGGCCCTACCCATCTAGACCGTAATTTTCCAGGAAACCACTTGAGTCTTGAGTCGTATAGCAAAACTTTCTGACCAACGCTGAAATCTTTTCGTTTGATGTATTTGTCGTGCAAGCGTTTGGTCTTTTCTTTATACAACCTTGAACTCTCGTATGCGTCATCACGGAGTTCCTCAAGTTCCTGTAATTCCAACTTCCTGTGTACCCCCGCTTCATCTATTTTCATATTCAATTTCTTGATTGCCCAGTATGCTCGATGTTCAAGTTCTACTGGCAAGTGACATGCTTTACCGTAGACTAAGCGGTAAGGAGACATACCTATAGGGGTTTTGTAAGCAGTCCTATAGGCCCATAAGGCATCATCCAGCCGAGCGCTCCAATCCTTGCGGGTCGTGTTCACAGATTTTTCAAGGATTTGTTTAATCTCGCGATTGGAGATTTCAGCTTGACCGTTGGTTTGTGGATGATAAGCTGTTGAGACTCGATGTTGCACCCCATATCTTTTCAAGAGGGTGCTGAATGCCTTATTCAGGAAGTGGGTGCCTTTATCACTGATTATGGCCCTTGGAGTGCCAAACCTGCAAAAAATATTAATTCTCACAAAGTCAATTACAGTTTTAGCGTCGTAGTTTCTTACAGCTTTTGCCTCCACCCATTTAGAGACATAGTCCACAGCCAGCAGGATGTACAGATTGCCAAACGACGACGGGAACGGCCCCATAAAATCGATACCCCATACATCAAAAACTTCACACACCAAGATCGGGTCAGTGGCATTTGATTTCTGGCACGTAATTCTTGCAATGTAGGTATGCGTCTTTGAAAATACTTGGCCAATAGAACCCGCATTCCAACACCTTCCTTGTTGTTCTTTGAGGACCGAAGTGTCCTCTACATGCATATTCGTGACAAAAGGAGAGAATAGAGGGCACCTCATCATAATGTACGTACCTCCTAATCACTTGATCTGCCCCTTGCTTCCACAAATAAGGGTCATCCCAGATGTACCGCCTCACTTCAACCTTCAACCTTTCTCTTTGAGCTCTATTGAATTTGGGAGGGAATTCTCCCGATACCAGGTAGTTGCAAATGTCAACATACCAAGGTAATTCTTGGATTTTGAGAATATGCTCATCAGGGAAAGCATCACGAATTGGCCTGGTCTCTCCTTGTGGTGTAATGCGGCTTAAATGGTCAGCCACCAGGTTTTCCTTTCCACTTTTGTCTTTTATTTCTATATCAAACTCTTGCAACAAAAGGATCCATCGGATTAATCGTGGTTTTGAGTCCTTTTTTGTTAGCAAGTGTCTAATGGCAGCATGGTCAGTGTAGATGATCACTTTGGCACCCCAGGAGATATTGACGAAACTTTTCAAGTGCAAAACCCACTGCCAAGAGTTCCTTTTCAGTCGTGGAGTAGTTACCTTGAGCATCATCCAAAACTTTTGACGCATAGTAAATGACATGATGGGTCCTATCAACTTTTTGCCCCAAGACAGCCCCAATGGCTGTGTTACTTGCGTCACACATTATCTCGAAAGGTAAACTCCAATCATGTGGTTGTATAATAGGAGAAGAAGTGAGTAGAGTCTTCAAGTGATCAAATGCTCGCTTGCAGGCATCGTCAAATTTGAAATCGACGTCTTTTTGTAGAAGATGGCACATTGGAACTGTGATTTTTGAAAAATCTTTGTTAAATCTTCTATAAAAGCCTGCGTGTCCCAAGAATGATTAAACTTCCCGAACATTCATTGGATAGGGCAAATTCTTGATGACATCTATCTTTGCTTTGTCGACCTCCAGCCCATTTTTGGAAACTACGTGTCCCAAAATCAATCCCTTGTCCACCATGAAATGACACTTTTCGTAGTTGAGGACAAGATTTGTGTCGATGCACCTTTGTAGAATTTTTGTGAGATTTTCTAAGCAATTATTGAATGAGTCTCCATATACCGTGAAATCATCCATGAAGACTTCAATTATCTCTTCTACATATTCAGAGAAAATGCTCACCATACATCTCTGAAATGTGACCGGTGCATTGCAAAGGCCAAAGGGCATCCTCCTATAAGCAAACGTGCCAAAGGGGCACGTGAAGGTCATCTTTTCCTGGTCTTCGGGTGCTACA
Organism: Cichorium intybus; assembly: GCA_023525715.1. Classification (NCBI taxonomy): domain Eukaryota; kingdom Viridiplantae; phylum Streptophyta; class Magnoliopsida; order Asterales; family Asteraceae; genus Cichorium; species Cichorium intybus. The sequence goes on from CM042010.1 coordinate 3,396,355, forward strand.
GGGATCTGATGGAATCCAGAGAATCCATCCAAACAACAATAATGCGATTTCCCAGCCAGCCTCTCCAACATTTGATCAATAAAAGGCAATGGGAAATGATCCTTTCTGGTTGCAGCGTTTAGTTTCCTGTAGTCTATGCACACACACTCTCCACCCATTTTGTACTCGAGTGGGCACCAAGTCTCCATCTTCATTCTCCACAACAGTAACTCCAGCCTTTTTAGGAACTACTTGGACTGGGCTTACCTATTTGCTGTCAGATATAGGATATATCATCCCGGCGTTCAACAACTTCATTATTTCTTTCTTGACCACCTCCATCATAGGTGGGTTCAATCTCCTTTGTGGTTGTCTTGAAGGCTTATAATCATCCTCTATTAGAATTTTGTGCATGCATAAGGAGGGACTCAACCCTTTTATATCAGCGATCGTCCAACCTATCGCTTTCTTGTATCTTTTTAGGAGGTTGATCAACTCCTCCTCTTCCTTCTTCGTCAATTTGTTTGAAACAATGACAGGGAGTGTCTCTTCATTTCCCAAGTAGGCATATTTAAGATGCTCGGGCAAAGTTTTGAGCTCGAGCTTTGGTGCTTTCACTACTGAGGGAAGGAGCTTTTCGGTTGAGTTGGGTAGTTGCATCATGGCCTGTTTGTTTTTCAGGTCCTTTCTCTCTTCCACTGCCTTCATCATTGTTTTCGGATCTTCATTTAACCCGAACTTCTCTACCAATTCTTCTATCTTTTCCTCATCCAGATCGTTGTTCAATACCAAACTCAAGGGGTCACTGCTGATTAACTCAAAGAGTTCCTCAGCAAGTGGTTTGATGATATCTACGAAATTCAAAGAATGCACATCGGTAGGGTACTTCATGGCTTCGTAGATGTTGAAACTGATGACCTCGTCATCGAATTCCATGGAAAAGGTACCAACGTAGACATCAATTTTCGTTCTTGCAGTACTCAAGAACGGCCTCTGATGTGTTTTCAAACATACATATAAAATACCCAGAAACGGCACCAAAAGTTTGATGTGTTACGAGCGTATATATGATATTAGCAATTGGTTTTCACATTAGTTTTACATTTCTTAAACAGGGAGATACCATGTATGAATAGAACAACACAATTAGGCAAGTGTACCTAATCGGTTGTAGTATAGTAATGGTAAATCCGGGTTGTCGAACCCAAGGGAAATCGGATATTTTTAAGTTAAGAAAATAAATTATTAATTAACAATTATTCAAGCAAATAGTAATTAAAAAGGGGGGGGGGGTTGAGAGAATGCATTGACTCGTGTCAAGAGACAACGCAAAAGTTTATTAAAATCGGAAAATATAAATATAAATTACAAAACATAAAAGTAAACGTTTATACTTAGATTCGATTCAACCATCTAGTTATGTTTGATATGCTATTAGTGCAATGGATATTGAAAGCTAAATATCGATTTCTAGAGTGATTAGATGTTTTGGTCCAACTACCTAATCCTATGATTATAAGGTCATTAATGACAATGGTCATGCAATTACATATTCCAAATAATCATGTATTGGTTCGTATCATACAAGATTCATTCGAGTTTTTGATCTCAATGGTCATGAAAATCAAAATGGTTTGTACAGATTGGTCCTCTAGTACAAACTTGTCATACACATATAAGTTCCTACCTTCGTGACTTAACCCTAGGATTTGGTCCATCATTAGTCATATCTGCCTAATGGTCATAGCACAGTTATGATAAAAGTCATATAGTCAGATTGGTCCTCTAGACTAAAATAAATCAGCAATAAGTCCAAAAGGAAGGTTCCTTAACATATATGATAGTCAAATAAATTATGCAAGATAAAATATAAAACGTTCAATATCCGATAAATAACAATCAAATCATAACTAGATAGTATTCAAATCTAAATAATAAATAATGCAGATAAATATAACATGATCTGAAGAATACGGCCTAGGAAATCATAGTAGAATGCTAAACATATATAAAGCAAACCGAATGAAGTCCCGGCCGAACATTCTTCAAGCTCTCGATTCCATACGCACCGTACCGTCTCCTCCAAACCTTCTGGCAGTTGCAGTGGGCAAACTCCTGAGTTTGGTGTTGGTAATGGGGTGTAGGTGTTTATGGGTTGGTGTTGGATATCTCAAACAACAAGAGAAGGCCTCTATTTATAGTGCTGTCCAGGCCCCGTCGCGTCGCGACCTTATAGGGGGTCGCGTCGCGATCCAGTGTGAAATGCGTGACTCAGTTGGCCGCTATTCTGACTTTGTGGACTGTGGTTGGTGGGTCGCGTCGCGATCCATGTGGAGGTCGCGTCGCGATCTCTGTAAGGACGCGATCTTTCCTTCGTGTCGCGATCTTTTTGGTCAGCACTACATCACCGTGTCATCACTTGTCGCGTCGCGACCCTATAGAGGATCGCGTCGCGATCCTAGCTGTTGCTGCCTTCAACTTCCTTTGTTCACTTTCAGGCTCGTATTCAGCTCATTCTTTATCCGCAAAGCCATTTTCCTGTGTTTTGGTAATTTAAACATATAAGTACCTTTTATCTTGATATTATACCAAAAACACGTGTTTAGGCACTCGATATTGTCCGAATTATATGTATAAATGAGGCAATATCAAAATACCCTACACTTGGACTTTGCTTGTCCTCAAGCAAACTACAATTTAAAACCAAGCCGAGAAACTTGATGTCCAAACAACTTTCCATACGCTATCACAGATCTAGCGTTTATTACCGATGTTAAGAATAATGAATTAAGAATAAACATAGTAGATTATACCTAGCCTTATGTATATATTTCTAACTTTTTAAAACTTTACATAAACTCTCTTTCTATAAACGACAAGTCTTTAGATTGATAAATACTCATTTTTACATAACATCGAATACACCCTTTAAAGATTCTTTCACCTCAAGACTTTTTGTCGAATTTCCCATATTTAAAATAAAAATCATGCTGGACTAAATTTATCAAGTTTAGTTATTATTTCCATTTTTCCGCACCTTTGAAACTCGTGACTTTCGATGGAACTCTTGATTACAAATTTTCGACTCAAGACTGTACAGAGTCTACTAATTCAAATTCCAAAGGCCACTAAGGAGATTCCATGACTTTCGATGACACCCGTGTAGCGAGCTTTTGGCAATATTATCCCAAACCAGTTGGTTTTAGGTAATAAGGTGCATAAATGCCCGAAGGCCACCCATTTTATGTCTACTTGCTCGAATGTCAAAGGCCACTGATTGAATTTTCCTTTCTGAGTCTCAATCTTATGGTGTAACATTACTTGACTTCTGCTTTTTTTGGCACATCAAATTTCTTGAGAATTTTTCTCATTTTAAGTTCATTTATCGAGGCTTATTTTCCTCAATTTAGTAACAGCATATAATTAGTGCATTTTTGCAAGTAGGGAAACTGACTCAATCTCTTTTGGCAAAAACTCAGTTTTTAACAACTGATAAATTTTCAACGGGTCTATTTCATTATTTATGCAAAACATTTTGCAACTACCAAGCTGAAAACTTGTCCTCTATAGAACTAAATTTTATATAAAGCAATGAAAAACTAAAAATACATACATAAGATTAAATGTAACCTACGAATTTATTTTCAAAATATTTTTCTTAACAATTGTCTTTTTAGCGTACAATTTTGGAATAGATGTTTAAGATAAAAAATTTAACTTGGCTTAGTTAATTATTGCAGTATGACGCTCTTACCCTACACTTATTTTATACAATAATTTTATTGTATATATAATTCAAAACAGTAAAGGGAGCAAAATGGAACAGACTCCCCTTGGGTATCGGTCGACGTCATATATGAGGCTCTTTCCACAGAAAAGAATTCGTTGAACATGCTGCCAGCATTGAATCTTAGCAAATCTGCATACATATCACTCAGACAAATATTATTCACACACAATAAACACACAAAAATTAAATAAAAAATAAAAGTAATAAAAGAAAAATATCACTCATTTTGTGCTCCATGAAGTTTCAAATCCGTGGCGACTGGTTTGCGGGTATGGTGTGGCTATGCGACTTTTGACCGTCGTCAGTATCGCTGCCCCTACTGTAAAGAAGCGTCCCCCTTCTCAGTAGTAACTGATTTTTAGCCATGTATCATTATGTACGACCCGTGTCTGCCTCGGGTGTTTACGCGTCATGCACGTTTCCGTGTCGCGTAATTTTTGAAGTTGTCTTTTTGTCAACGCACTCCGGATTGTCGACGCGTTGCGTCCGGATGGCATACACGTCGCATTGCGTGAGTAAAAAAAAAACTTCAAAGATTTTGTTACTTCATATTTTCCCAAATATTCACCCCACACTTAAAATATGCTTAAGGTGTGCAAATATTTGTTTTATGATTAGTGATATGTCAATCAAAACAATAAAAATACATAATACAAAAAACAAATTTACAATCACACAAATATTAACTAATAATTTAATTTTCCATAAAAATAAAAATAAAACCGAATTCCCCGGCAACGGCGCCAAAAACTTGATGTGTTTTCAAACATACATATAAAATACCCAGAAACGGCACCAAAAGTTTGATGTGTTACGAGCGTATATATGATATTAGCAATTGGTTTTCACATTAGTTTTACATTTCTTAAACAGGGAGATACCATGTATGAATAGAACAACACAATTAGGCAAGTGTACCTAATCGGTTGTAGTATAGTAATGGTAAATCCGGGTTGTCGAACCCAAGGGAAATCGGATATTTTTAAGTTAAGAAAATAAATTATTAATTAACAATTATTCAAGCAAACAGTAATTAAAAAGGGGGGGGGGGGGGTTGAGAGAATGCATTGACTCGTGTCAAGAGACAACGCAAAAGTTTATTAAAATCGGAAAATATAAATATAAATTACAAAACATAAAAGTAAACGTTTATACTTAGATTCGATTCAACCATCTAGTTATGTTTGATATGCTATTAGTGCAATGGATATTGAAAGCTAAATATCGATTTCTAGAGTGATTAGATGTTTTGGTCCAACTACCTAATCCTATGATTATAAGGTCATTAATGGCAATGGTCATGCAATTATATATTCCAAATAATCATGTATTGGTTCGTATCATACAAGATTCATTCGAGTTTTTGATCTCAATGGTCATGAAAATCAAAATGGTTTGTACAGATTGGTCCTCTAGTACAAACTTGTCATACACATATAAGTTCCTACCTTCGTGACTTAACCCTAGGATTTGGTCCATCACTAGTTATATCTGCCTAATGGTCATAGCATAGTTATGATAAAAGTCATATAGTCAGATTGGTCCTCTAGACTAAAATAAATCAGCAATAAGTCCAAAAGGAAGGTTCCTTAACATATATGATAGTCAAATAAATTATGCAAGATAAAATATAAAACGTTCAATATCCGATAAATAACAATCAAATCATAACTAGATAGTATTCAAATCTAAATAATAAATAATGCAGATAAATATAACATGATCTGAAGAATACGGCCTAGGAAATCATAGTAGAATGCTAAACATATATAAAGCAAACCGAATGAAGTCCCGGCCGAACATTCTTCAAGCTCTCGATTCCATACGCACCGTACCGTCTCCTCCAAACCTTCTGGCAGTTGCAGTGGGCAAACTCCCGAGTTTGGTGTTGGTAATGGGGTGTAGGTGTTTATGGGTTGGTGTTGGATATCTCAAACAACAAGAGAAGGCCTCTATTTATAGTGCTGTCCAGGCCCCGTCGCGTCGCGACCATATAGGGGGTCGCGTCGCGATCCAGTGTGAAATGCGTGACTCAGTTGGCCGCTATTCTGACTTTGTGGACTGTGGTTGGTGGGTCGCGTCGCGATCCATGTGGAGGTCGCGTCGCGATCTCTGTAAGGACGCGATCTTTCATTCGTGTCGCGATCTTTTTGGTCAGCACTACATCACCGTGTCATCACTTGTCGCGTCGCGACCCTATAGAGGATCGCGTCGCGATCCTAGCTGTTGCTGCCTTCAACTTCCTTTGTTCACTTTCAGGCTCGTATTCAGCTCATTCTTTATCCGCAAAGCCATTTTCCTGTGTTTTGATAATTTAAACATATAAGTACCTTTTATCTTGATATTATACCAAAAACACGTGTTTAGGCACTCGATATTGTCCGAATTATATGTATAAATGAGGCAATATCAGCCTCCCTAGTAGAATTGAGTTTGGGTTGGGATTGTCGTCATCCCCCATATCAAGGACACAGAAATCAGCTGGAAAGACAAGCTGATTGACTTGGACAAGTACGTCCTCCAACACTCCCTTGGGATGAACTATTGAACGATCTGCGAGTTGAACTATAATCCCCGTCTTTGCTAAATTCCCAAAACCAGTTGCTTTGTACATAGAATAGGGACAGACATTAATTGAAGCCCCCAGATCGAGCATTGCTCTCGGTATGCTTAGGTTACCCAGTTTACAAGGTACGGTGAAAACGCCAGGATCTTTGCATTTCTTTGGTATCCGCCTTTGCAGGACTGCGGATGCATTTTCTCCGATTTTGACTGTCTCGTACCCCTTTAACTTTCTCTTTGAAGTACATAGTTCTTTGAGGAACTTGGCGTACCTGGGTATTTGTTTAATAGCCTCCAGGAGGGGAATGTTTATTTCAACTTTTCTGAAGATTTCGAGTATTTCATTCTCCCCCTTTTCTCTTTTATCACCTCTTAGTCTCGAGGGAAAAGGTGCGGATTGTATTTTCGCTTTTAAAGATTCTGGGTCTTTCGGCTTTGGCTCTTCAGGCTTTTTCGGCGGTTTCTCTACTTCCAGCTCTTCCTCTTCAATAGGAGCTTTGGGCCCTTCATATTGTGTACCGCTTCTTAGAGTAACGGCATAGGCTTTATGCTTCGGATTTGTTTCCGTTTGAGCTGGAAGCTTGCCTTGTGCTTCCATTTTGCTTACTGAGCTAGCAAGTTGAGCCATTTGTTGTTCTAGATTTTTAATGCTTGCTTTTGTTTCTTGTTGAAATGTTATTGTCTCGTTTTGGAAAACTTGTGTACTAGTTGCTAGACTTTTGACGATATCTTCCAATGACATCCTAGAGCTGCTTGGTTGAGGGGCAGCTGGTGGTGGACGAGGTTGGTATTGTTGATTTTGCGGTGGCGGCCTGGGTTGATATTATTGATGGTTTCTTGGTGGATAGTTTGATGACTGGCCTTGATTCCACCCCGAGTTTCCTCGCGGTTGATCGTATTGCCTTTGAAATGGCCCCATCGCTTTGGCTTCTTCGGTTTCCTCTTGCAATAATGGACACATATCGGTTGGATGGCCCGCTTGTAGTCAAACGCCACAAGGTCGAACTGGCGGTTGGGTGGCTTTCTCTTTGGTTAACATCAGAACGGCTTTGGTCAACTCGGAGATTTGAGACTCCAATTTAGGGTTGTTGACTTCATTAACTTCTCTTGGTGGATCTGGATACCATTCTTCCTCCTGGAAAGTATGTTTGGAATCCTCAACCATTGTATTGATCAACTCCCGAATTTGAGTCGGGGTTTTATCAGTAATTGATCCTCCACTTGAAGCTTTTAATAGTCGACGATCCCAAGCTGTTAATCCCTCACAAAAATATTGAAGTAATTGATAATCGGTGATACCATGCTTGGGGCATCGAGTGCACAGCCTTTTGAATCGTTCCCAGTAGCTATGTAATGCTTCCCTCTTCTGTTGCTTAATGCCAATAATCTCTCTGCGAAGGGCAGAGGCTTTCATCTCAGGGAAGTACTTATCAAGGAACATACGAGCCAGCTCATTTCACGTGGTAATGGATCCAGGTGGCAAATAGTAGAGCCAGTCTCTCGTGGAGTCTTGAACAGCAAAGGGGAATGCCCTAAGCTTGATTTGATCTTCTGTCACGTCATGTGGCATCATGCCGGTGCACACCACATGAAATTCTCTTAAGAACTTGTGAGGGTCTTCATTTTCAACCCCTCTGAATGTTGGCAGAAGATGAATTAGCCGAGACTTGAGCTCGAAGTTGATCATGGCAGGGTAGGTGATGCATAATGGTTGTTGGGTAACATCTTGTGTTGCCCATTGGCGAAGGGTTTGTTCGAGTGCTGCCATGGTGATAGGTGTAGGAATAGGAGTTGGAGATGGTGGTGATGTGGTTTCGGATTGGGTTTCGGTAGGTATGACTAGGGTTGATTGGTTTTCTGTGGTAGGATGTGATGTAGAAGTTTGGGAAGTGGGCTGCTTCTTGCGAAGTGTGGCTTGCTTCCTTAGGCTTCTGGCGGTTTTCTCGATCTCCTTGTCAAGTGCAAGTGGTGAACCTGTACGAAGAGATCTTGGCATAAACGTTAGTATTGTCGTATCCCCGGCAACGGCGCCAATTTGTTAAGGGTGTCAATCCCTAACAAATGTGATCGGAACAGAATCCGACCAGTCACTACTCAACTGCACTAGATTAGAGTACAGGGTAAGCAGGGTCGAACCTCAAGGATACGGAGTTCAAGGTTTATGCCTTATAACGAAAAAAATAAAGGAGGGGGGGTTGAGTAACAAATAATTATAATAATAAATTGGAGAGACATGCAAATAGTAAACTTTGAGGAAAATCAATAATAAAAAGGCCTAGTCCCGAGTCTTCAATGTTCAGTGTAATAAAATGAATCATGTTGACGTGCTTGAGAATACGATTCCAAGCTGGCTTTTGAAATTCAAAAAATATAATCTTTATGAAAATAACTTGCTAAAATGTTTAGATAAAGGTCCGCTTATTACCTAAACCTAGTTTCATTTTACCCAACCTAAGGTCCGCTTATAGGCTGAATGCAGAAACCGCATAAGGTGTGCAAGTACCAATCAATGTCCAATTCTTCGCGTCCGCTGGGAAGTGTGTGGACATATGACCAAATTCTAAACAAGGAATTGGGCGCTTGTTTTTGTTACCAAACATCAACTGTGCTCAGCGATTAGGTGCCTTACACAGTGGATTAACAGTGTTTGAAAACGATCCAATTAAGATGGCCAGTCAAAAGTAAATCAAATTCAAAACTCAGATTGAAACAAGAAAATTATCATTGGAATTATTCAAAAGCATTCATCAAACCGAATGTTTCAAATTGTACACCAAACATATCCAAACTCAGGACTAAAATGCGGTTTCTAGCCAGACATGGCTAGAAATGAATCAAAAATACAAAATTGTAATCGAAAACGTCTTACAAATGATAAAAATACGTAACCGAATCTCGAGAGTCGTGATTCGGCCTTCAAAAACCTTCTAAAAACTGCTTGGAAGTGTCTCGGGGTCGTGGCTAAAACGCAGGAACTGAACTCCCTTTCTGGCTGGAAATGAGCTGCTATTTATAGGCCTCAGGACAATTAGCGGCGCTATCTTTAGAGATAGCGTCGCTAATTTTGAATTCCCCAAAGAATAGGTCTTGGTCAGCAACAAATTCCGGATTTTTCGCGAGCAGATAGCGCCGCTATCTTTAAAGATAGAGGCGCTATCTAGAGATAGAGGCGCTATCTCCATTTTCCAGCATTTTTCATTTTTGGCCCCTCTTTGTTCCAACTTTCGACAGTTTTCGCCCAAATGTCCAAAACTCCTGTAAAAAGTCATTTTCCAAGTGTAGTGAGTATTCTAGCCCTTTTTAACTTAATTTTATCCATAAAAACACTATGATAACGCCCGAAATATATGCAAAATTAACGCGTTATCAACACCTCAACACATGGTAAGAAGTAGCACAAGAGACATCATCGTCTAGTAAGTAAAATAACTGGTAAACATGTAGATAGAATGATAGCAATTGATAAGATAATATACTTATAAATCGTTTGTACTCAAACAACATGTCTAAAGCATAACCGTTTAATATGTATCTTTCTTTAGCATTTGTTTATTATGGACTACTTGACTATAGTATAAGAACAAATCAGCTACCATAGCCTCTTTATGTAGCCATGGTCATCCTTATAAAGAGGTCTACCATTCATCAATAAGTGATCGTCAATATTTATATGGTTGCATGAGTACTTAAGAGGGAATATCCCAATCTCTAGGATATATTATACAAACTATGGTTATCCTCATTGATAGGTCCATCATTCGCCAATGAGTGGTTGTCATTGTCTACATACATATCTTCCATATTTCTCACACCATAAATCATCCTACAAGGAGGATACTTATAAAAAGATAATGAGTTACATACTCACCTTTGGAGGCTTACGATTATTGTCTAAAGTCTTTGGTTTCTTTGTATATTTTGAAACATATGAGTAGTTATAGATACACATAACATATCAACAAAAGGTCCATTGGAACAAAATACCTATTTAACTAACCAACAAACTAACTTTTCATCATATTGATACTTTTTACCAAACAATTTTAACATGATTCTTTCTATCGGTTCATCATATGGTTTAGTTATACTATCAATTACCATAATAAATAATCTCATATGGAGTATATCTATCAATTTCTCAATCGTTTTTAATTGACTTTCTAGGTCAATTTTTTTAAATTCATGGTTTAGATCCATTGCAACGAATACAAATAATCAACATAGGGTTATTATATCACCTAAACACTTACACACACATACACATTTTATACCATCAATTCGAACGTTCACTACTAAAGTTTTAAACCTTAGTTTTATTTACCAAATCCAATAATCAAGAACAAGAGATTAAATGCCTTTAATTCATGATGCCCCATAATCAAAGATGTATATTAAGGATTGAAAGATCTCAAAGATGGTATATTTACATCCTAAATCGTACCTTAAACCCTTAGGATACTAGCTTTAAATCGTAGTCTTTTCACCAGTAAAGTGATGTAGAATGATTGAAACTAAAATATTTCTACTCGGTGTATTTGAGCTAGTAACACGTGATTGGTTTTAATTGAATATTGATGGTTTTGTAAGGAGAATTGTTTAAATCCATTTTAGTGAAAAAATTGATTAGATGATAGAAAGGTTGAGCAAATATGAAGGTCTAAAATATTAGTATTTATAGATTATAAAATAAATCAAATCAACTAAAATGAAGGCGTTTAAGTTAGAGAGAGAGATTTCGTGTGGTGGGTTTTCACCGTAATAGTATCCTCGTGTGGGAAAAACACAGAATACAATGTTCCTCCATCCAGGGACGGAGCCATAATTTTAGACGGGGGCTTACCTAGTTTAGTTTTTAGCGCAACAAGTTTTTTAACTATGGGGCTTGGAGAGCATTGATTTAGGGTATGTTTGGGAGGCCGTAGTAACTCATACACTATTTTTGAGATTTTTAGGTTGTTATGTTTGAAAACCAAAAACGAGTTTACATGTCCGACTTTTAAAAACTACTTAGACTAGCGTTTAAACGAATTTATTTAGTCTTTTAATATTTTTCTAAATATACTCTTTATTCAATACTATCAATAATAATGCTCATTTGTTTATTATTATATATTGTTAATATGATATATGGTTATCTTAAATAAACATTCTAATATTAAATAAACATGTCAGTATGATTATGCCACCACCTTTCAAATATTAAAAAATACAAGTATTCCTAAGTGGGAAGTTTTATTGGCATTTCTAATTGTTTAATTTTGTCCAATATGCATAATTAGTAAAAATATTTCACAATTAAATCAAAGAGACAAGATAATAATTAAAAATACATAAAAAGTTTTAGAATAGCTAACTCCAATAGTTGATAAAAAAGATAGTGAGTTTAGAAGGAGAGGACAAAGCATCTCATAAAGGGGCGGACCCAAAGCTTTCGCAATGGGGTGATGCTCCTAATAGATTTTTGGTAGAAATTTTTTTTTAATGTTAATTTGGTTGAAATATCTCAAATACGTATATATTTATAAAGAATGCCCTCAATGGTTTTTTGAAGAATCAAAATGCCCCTAACCAATAAAATTCTTAGATCCATCACTGTCCGCATGCCCTCCTACTGTCTCCATCCATGTCTCGGTGCCTCCATCAACCGCAACATCACGTCGATTCCATCGCACCTTGCGGTGGGGATATTATCCGTCGTTCTTAAGCACATGAACGGAAGTAGAATAAACTAATTTGGTAAAACTTAAACATTTTGAAATGCTCAAATAATAAGCCAATATGTTACCTAGATGGACCTTCTAGAAAAATAAACTAGACTGTAAATTAAAGGGCCGAAAAGCAGTTAACGTCAATTTCGTAAGTTTGTTTATTTGTTTCGATAAAGATGTTCATTGAACAAGTCTTCACATATTTACTACATTTTGACCTTTTCTTCTTAAGTTTAGGTTAGATTATTCTAGTCATGTTTAGTTAATTATTCGAAATGTAACATGCTTCAACTCATTCATTTTGTTCAACAAGTCATTTAGTTTAACCTATTATTAAATTTGGCTGACTTGGCTCTTATAGTCTTATATCATTTTATTTATAATGATAATAATAAGAAAACTAATTAAATGTGATATGAAAACATCCTCAAAATTTCTGACTTAATTAGACATCTCAACGTAAAAGTGTTATGTTTTCATGATTAGGTATATTTTCTTTCTTTCAATCCAAATAAGAGAACAAAGAAACCACTCAAAAATCTCCAAGTCACAAGTATATTCTCAAGGTCTTTATCTTAATCATGTCAAATTATATGATTCAAGATCGTTTGATATACAACTCTTATATTATTTTGTTTGCATTGCTAGGGTAAATTGTACCCTCTCAGAGTCAGAGGTACACGTCGAGCCCATTCGAAACTCATCACATGTGGGGTAAATCGCTTTGAAATAACAATATTTTGTATGTACCAATTTGTAAATATCTTTTATTATTTAAAATTTTATAAATAAAAATCACAATATAATATAATACAATTGCATTGGATGATCCAATGTGATAAATCGGATAATCAATTGTAAATATTCATTGGATAAATAAAGATCCACTCCAATGTCAAATTGGATCGGTCCGGTTAACCACGGTCACTTAAATTGGATAAGTGTACAATGGATGATCGCATTTGATCAATTCTTTAAAAAGGTTCTATAAAAGATTAGTAAGACCAATGACAAAAACATGTAAAAGAATTAAAACCAATATCTTTATTCCATGAAATGATACATGACTAGTCAACACACATTGTGATTTCATAGTTCACCTTCTTCTCCACGTACAATGAATCAAACTATTACCTTTAGTTCTTCACACGCACCGAATTGAACTTTTTAAAAGATAAACGGGAAAATAAGGACATCGCAAACATGACCTACTTTCCATCCCAAGTTCAATATAAATAACATAGTTTTGAATTTTATCCATATAACATATATAGATACATACATAGATACACATGCTTATATATATATATATATATATATATATATATATATATATATATATATATATATATATATATATATATATATATATATATATATATATATATATATATATACACACACATATATACACACACACACACAGATATATATATATATATATATATATATATATATATATATATATATATATATATATATATGTTGGTGATTTGTAAAATTACCAATATGTATTTAAGTGTAATGGATTAATTTTGTTGACCAAATATGATCTTGACAAACATCAAACAAGTAAGGAAGGTGTGGAGTACACACTTGTTTGAATTTGATCAAGTTACAAAGTAAACTGTCAGTTAGAAATTCAATTTTCCAAAAATTAGTCTGACACGACCCGTGTTTATTTTACACGACCCGTGTAAATTTCTGCATTTTGACAGAAGCAAGTTTGAGGCATTACACGACCCGTGTCAGAATTACACGACCCGTGTAAGGCATTACACGACCCGTGTCAAAATTACACGGGCCGTGTAACGCGCCCAGTGACAGTTTTTTACAGGTTTTATAGCCGTTTTGGTCATTTTTCTGGGTACGAAAACATAATCTTTCTCTCATTCTCTGGTCTAGAATTCACTCTGAATCTTATCCAATCAAAGATTTGATTGTACCATCAAAATACTTTGATTTGAAAGTGATTCTTACACGATTTTCAGAGATCCAAGCCATTGTTCATCCCCATTTCTAACAAAAATCAAAGTATTTTCTGCAACAATGGCAAATGAAACTTCTGCATTTTGACAGAAGCAAGTTTGAGGCATTACACGACCCGTGTTTAAAGACTATCAACCAATTGAAGATGGACCTATTGTAAAGATGGGGAATGTTGCTACCGAACCAATCAAGGGACTAGGATCTGTTTTACTTAACTTTACTTCTGGAAAATGTTTATCTTTAGACAATGTATTGTATGTACTAGGGATTCGAAAGAACCTCTTATCTGAAATTGTATTAAGTAAGTGTGGTTATAAACAAGTATTAGAAAGTGACAAGTATATCTTGTCAAGACATGGTACTTTTGTGGGATTTGGATATGTATGTAATGGTATGATTAGGCTTAATCTTAATTATCCTTCTTATGATAATTCGATTTGTATGGCTTCAACTAGTACTAGCAATAGTTTGAATAAATCACAATTATGGCATGCTAGACTAGGACATATTCATTACAAGAGATTAAAAGACATGTCCAAAATGAGTATGATTCCTGCTTTTGATATGAATATTGAAAAATGTAAAACTTGTATGTTGACTAAAATCACTAGACAACCTTTCAAAGATGTTGTTAGGGAAAGCAAGGTGTTGGAACTCATACATAGTGACTTGTGTGATTTCCATGCAACACCTTCCCTAGGAAACAAAAAGTATGTTGTTACTTTTATTGATGATGCATCTAGATATTGTTATGTCTATTTGTTGCATTCTAAAGATGATGCTCTTGATAAATTTAAAATTTATAAACAACAAGTAGAGCTACATAAGAATGAGTTAATAAAGGTTTTACGTACGGATAGGGGTGGTGAATATTATGATCCAGTTTATTTTGAATCTACCGGAATAATACACCAAACCACTGCTCCTTATACACCACAACAAAATGGTGTAGCTGAAAGGAAGAATAGGACCTTGAAGGAAATGGTTAATTCCATGTTGTCCTATTCTGGTCTTAGTGAAGGATTTTGGGGTGAGGCTATGTTAACAGCCTGTTATATTTTGAACCGAACTCCAAACAAAAAGAGTAAGGCTAGTCCTTATGAACTTTGGCATAAAAAGGTGCCAAATTTGAGTTATCTCAAGGTTTGGGGTTGTAGAGCTGTTGTAAGACTCACTGAACCAAAAAGGAAAAACTTGGGAGAAAAGGGTATAGATTGTATCTTCATTGGGTATGCTGAGCATTCCAAGGCATATAGATTCTATGTTATAGAATCTAATGACTCGGTGTCTGTGAACACTGTTATAGAGTCAAGAGATGCTATCTTTGATGAAGAGAGATTTACTTCTATACCTAGACCAAGGGACTTGATTCAGCAATCTTCTAGCAAGAACACAACTCAAGGAGAAAATATCTCTGCTGGTACAAGTTCTGTACCTGAACCTAGAAGGAGTACTAGGACAAGAAAAGCTAAGTCTTTTGGATCTGATTTTCAACTTTATTTAGTTGAAGGAACGAGAGATGATACCATCTCTGAACATCAATATTGTTATATTATTGAGGAGGATCCAAAGACATTTAGTGAAGCTATGGCTTCAAGAGATGTTCATTTCTGGAAAGAAGCTATTCAGGATGAAATAGATTCTATCATGCATAACAATACTTGGGTATTGGCTGATTTACCTCCTGGATGCAAGGCATTAGGATGTAAATGGATCCTCAAAAGGAAAATGAAAGTGGATGGCACAATAGATAAGTATAAAGCCAGATTGGTTATCCAAGGTTTTAGGCAAAAAGAAGGTATTGACTTCTTTGATACTTATGCTCCTGTGGCTAGAATATCTACTATTAGATTATTGTTGGCTCTTGCAGCAATACATAATCTTGTAATTCATCAAATGGATGTGAAAACTGCATTCTTGAATGGTGAATTAGATGAGGAGATTTACATGAAACAACCTGAAGGGTTTGTGATGCCTGGACATGAAAACAAGGTTTGCAAGTTAAAGAAATCATTATATGGTTTGAAACAAGCACCAAAACAATGGCATCAAAAATTTGATGATGTGATATTGTCTAATGGTTTTGCATTAAACCAAGCTGACAAGTGCGTATATAGCAAATTTGATACTTCCGGGAAAGGAGTCATAATTTGTTTATATGTAGATGATATGCTAATTTTTGGTACTAGTCAAGATGAAGTTGACAAAACCAAGAAATTCTTATCATCTAGTTTTGACATGAAAGACATGGGGGAGGCGGATGTGATTCTTGGTATAAGAATCAAGCGTGGAAACAATGGTATTTCAATCACTCAATCTCATTATATTGAGAAGATATTGAAAAAGTTCAACTTTGAGAATTGTTCTCCTGTTAGCACTCCTATAGATCCTAGTCTTAAGCTTCTACCTAATACAGGATCTCCTGTGTCTCAACTAGAATACTCAAGGGCCATTGGTTGTCTTATGTACGCCATGATTAGCACTAGGCCTGATATTGCTTATGCTGTAGGAAAGCTCAGTAGGTATACTAGCAATCCTAGTTCACATCATTGGCAAGCCATAAATAGAGTATTCAAGTATTTGAAAGGAACCATGGATTATGGTTTGACATACAGTGGATACCCTTCGGTGTTAGAAGGTTATTCAGATGCTAGTTGGATTAACAATTTGGAGGATCACTCCTCCACAAGTGGTTGGGTATTCCTTCTAGGAAGAGGTGCTATTTCTTGGGCATCCAAGAAACAGACTTGTATTACAAGTTCAACCATGGAATCTGAATTCATAGCATTGGCTGCTGCTGGCAAAGAAGCAGAGTGGCTCAGGAATTTAATTTATGAAATTCCATTATGGCCTAAACCGATATCTACCATTTCTATCAGGTGTGATAGTGCTGCAACTTTGGCTAAGGTTTATAGTCAAGTGTATAATGGGCAGTCTAGACACTTAGATGTTAGACATAGTATGATTCGTGAACTCATAACGAATGGTGTGATATCTGTGGAGTTTGTAAGGACTCAGTTAAATTTAGCCGATCATTTAACCAAAGGGTTAGCGAGAGATCTTGTGCACAAGGCGGCTGTAGGGATGGGTTTAAAGTCCACCTAAAATCTTTGATATTGAGATACCCAATTCCCATCTAATTGAACATTAGATGCTGAATTCAATGTGGAAAGCTTAATATTTGAAGATTGGAACACATTATT
The DNA here is from genome assembly GCA_023525715.1 of Cichorium intybus. Lineage (NCBI taxonomy): Eukaryota > Viridiplantae > Streptophyta > Magnoliopsida > Asterales > Asteraceae > Cichorium > Cichorium intybus. Next base: position 3,413,586 of record CM042010.1, read on the forward strand.
GTTTATATCATCCCAAGGTATGTGTTCAGTACTGCAAGTGAAGGAGGTTGAAATTTATTTTCTTAATAGTTCTTTGAAAAATTGCATATGCAGGTGCAAGAATAAAAGAACTACCTATATAAGCATGAAGTTTAGCTGCTTCAAGAAGCTTGGGACTTAGCTTTGTTATGCTTATTGAAGGATAGGACACAAGCTAGTAAAATATAGTGTCAAGTTAGAACTTATGAGAATGTAAACTGGTGTGTGTTATTATCTTCATGTATTCACTATGAATAGAAAGGGTTCAATCCTTAGAGACACCCTGATATTCGAATATTTGGAATGTGTAATACACTAATGTGAAATTCAATCGTCACGATATTTCATTTATGCATCAGTTTTGTATAGTCATGTTTTGTATAAGTTAATCAAGATTACACTTAAATGGGGGAGGTTTGTTGGTGATTTGTAAAATTACCAATATGTATTTAAGTGCAATGGATTAATTTTGTTGACCAAATATGATCTTGACAAACATTAAACAAGTAAGGAAGGTATGGAGTACACACTTGTTTGAATTTGATCAAGTTACAAAGTAAACTGTCAGTTAGAAATTCAATTTTCCAAAAATTAGTCTGACACGACCCGTGTTTATTTTACACGACCCGTGTAAATTTCTGCATTTTGACAGAAGCAAGTTTGAGGCATTACACGACCCGTGTCAGAATTACACGACCCGTGTAAGGCATTACACGACCCGTGTCAAAATTACACGGGCCGTGTAACGCGCCCAGTGACAGTTTTTTACAGGTTTTATAGCCGTTTTGGTCATTTTTCTGGGTACGAAAACATAATCTTTCTCTCATTCTCTGGTCTAGAATTCACTCTGAATCTTATCCAATCAAAGATTTGATTGTACCATCAAAATACTTTGATTTGAAAGTGATTCTTACACGATTTTCAGAGATCCAAGCCATTGTTCATCCCCATTTCTAACTATATATATATATATATATATATATATATATATATATATATATATATATATATATATATATATATATATATATATATATATATATATATATATATATAACACACATCATCGTTGGTTGGAATGGCTAAGGCCCTTGCCTCTCCTAGGAGAGGTTGTGGGTTCTAGCCTCACTCCACGCAAATGAAGGTTAAAGATATTAATGCCTAGTTTGCGGCCTCTGTGCTAGGCGGTGTTGTGAGTACCCGGGGCTGCTGGTTTAACCAGTAGTCAGTTGCCTGCAGGGCGTCCTTACGGGGTGGGCGTGTGCTATGCGCCAGGGTTTTCCGATTGCGTGTGCGGGTCTAGTCTCTATGCAGCATCTACTTGGAGAAATGGAAGGTTCAACGGTATAACGACCGAGCAGTCCCATATGTACCTAGCTAGGCTGTAGTATATTATGTACCCGTGTAATAGGATTTATCCCTAACTTGCAATATATATATATATATATATATATATATATATATATATATATATATATATATATATATATATATATATATATATATATATATATATATATATATATATATATATATATATATATATATATATATATATATATATATATATATATATATATATATATATATATATATATATCTCCAAATACAAACCATAAATATTGTGTGAATGTAAGACCAATTGTGGTCCAATCATTTTTAATGGGCAACATGGTAAATTAAGATACTAACTAATTAATTATATTTTAATTCTATCTACCAATTTAGGAATTTGACTAATTATTCCAAATTTATCTGATTCTCCCCCCCCCCCCTTTATCTCTCTTTCTCTCTCTCTCCCACTCTCATCCTTTGAAAGGTCGGAAACCCCCTGCACTTCACCATCGACGCCTCCACCACAACATCGATGTCTTCCACCATCGGACTCCATGACATCTTGGTTAAAGGTTGAAATACACATCAAGGTTTCATTGAAAAGTGCTTTTCAGTCTTGAGGACTGAAATCAAACTGAGAAACGTCATCCCCAATACTTGACGTCGTCGAGGTGCCCTATCCGTCGTCGGTCATAGGAACCACCGCCTAAGGCGGCACCGTCGTTGCCATCAACACCAGCAGCAACACACCGATCACGATGTGTGTGTGTGTTATATTCTTTATTTCTCTTTCCACGAACACACAAAATCCCCAATTCTTCCTTTCTGTTTTTTGTTCAATGATGCACACACATTAGAGATCGAGTGGTGTGTGTGTTTTCCATTATTGGTTCTCGTTTTTCCCTTCTTGCTTCTCACTTTCCCGACCTTACCCGATTTCACGGATTTGTGTGAAATTGGGTATCCAACACCAAGAATCCATACATGTGAAAAAAGGAAAAGGAAAGGAGTACCTGATGCAGTATTTTTAGAGAATGGGTGAGTGTTTAAGACCATAGGGCGGCAGGAAAAGGAAAGGAGTACCTGATGCAGTATTCTTAGAGAATGGGTGAAAAGGAAAGGAGTACCATGATACCTATGGACTAATCTCATCCATACGATTGTTCAACTTACGGTAGACGCACATGCACCGGATTATAAAAAACTCACTTCATTTTTTTGTTTTTTTTAATTTTTATGACTTATTTTTTATTGAAAAATAAATCTGAATATATAGAAATTTATGATTTTTTTGTCATCTACAAATAGACATCTATATTAATATACAAAAAATGACATTTTTTGAAAATTCTGAATCTCAACTAATATTTACTATTTGCGTTATAATACCATATAATATTGTTATGCGAATTTGAATAAACTTTTGTGTGAATGTGGGTGAAATTCACTTATAAATCATAGTAAATTCGTTATAAATAATTAAAATGTTGAAGTGTTAAAAAAATTTAAGTAAAGTAATCAAATCTATATTTCAAAATAAATTCAAAATACAATATAATATTGACATATGAATCTGAGTTAATTTTCATGTGAATGTGAGTAAATTCAATAGTGAATCAAAGTAAATTCATTATAAATTGTTAAAACGTTGAAGTAGTAAAAAATTCTAAATAAATTTCTCAAATTATATTTGTAAGAAAATTCTCAATATCATATGATATTGACATGTGAATATGATTAAATTTTCGTGTAATTATGAGTAAATTCACTTGTGACTTAAGTATATATTATTTATACATGGTTATAATATTGAAGTAGTAAAAATTTCAAAAGTAAAATAATTACTCGGATTCAAATTTTTACACTTTAGATTCACATTGTAAATCCAAACAAATTGTACTCATAAAAAAGAGTTCGTTTTTGGCTGTTAATGATTTCGATTCCGACTACCAAAAGTAATATGTTAATACCATGAATAATTTTAATTTTTTATTGAACCCACCTCATAACTTGTATATTATTGAATATTGATTGTCCTCACATTAACCCAAGTTTAAATAACATATTTAGCATTACAATTTTCGTGTGGGCCCCTATCTTTGACAAAAGCTGCACATATCACCCTCCCCACAAAATATGTCTTAATCGAAGAGTTGAACGAAAGACGGACACGAATAGAAAGGGTATAGAATATTGCGGCCATGCGCGGTTTCCACTAATGCTTTGTGGAACAAATCAAACCCTTCCGCTTTTCTAATACTATAAATCACATCCCTTTACTTTTATTCTATTTTACATTTACTATTCAAGTATTCAACAACGTTGAAATGCCATGCAATCTAGTCATAGGATTAGCCGGTTAGGTTACCTGCCCCATTTATTCCATGCATATATCACCCTATATAAACTCACATCATTCGTTCATAATTTGCATAACATTTAGCACACTTCTCAAGATCAAATACTTGGCACTTGAAAATGGGGTCTTCTTCATTTGATGTTCTTGTGAAGTTTGTATATCTTATGCTATTTATTGGAGTCGTTTCGGCTCAACTTTCAACCAATTTTTACTCAAGATCTTGCCCAAATCTTCTTCCAACCGTGAAATCGGCTGTGCAATCGGCTATTTCGAAAGAAACCCGAATGGGTGCTTCTCTCCTTCGTCTACACTTCCATGATTGCTTTGTCAATGTAAACTTTTATTCTTTATTTCCTTAAATTTTATAACTTTTAGATCTTACCAGATTATGCATAGTGCTAGTCATCCACGTTATTGCAATGTTGCCTTTTCGAGTTTACTCAACGGGTAACTTGATTAAGATAATATAAAAGTTTTCAGTTAAACCATACATCAACATAGTTACTATAATAAAAAATGATTTTCCACATGCTGTGTTTCTTAGTCTTTTAAACATGTTGGGTGTCAAATCACCTTTATTAGCAATTGACCAAGTAAAGTCCAACTAGTGGGACACATAGTCATGTAGCAAAATCAATCTTCTCATATATAATTCTATGTAAAATATAAGTTTACTTCTAGTGTTATGTGTTTTTTTCTTCCTTAAATTTATTTATTAAAACATAATGTTGACATTGTAATTCGGGTTTTATAGGGATGTGACGGCTCAATCCTTCTAGATGATACATCCTCTTTCACCGGTGAAAAGAGGGCAGCTCCTAACTTTCGATCAGCTAGAGGGTTCGAAGTGGTGGACAATATAAAATCAGCCGTCGAAAAAGCATGTCCTGGTGTGGTCTCGTGTGCTGATATATTAGCTATTACCGCTAGAGACTCTGTTGCAATCGTAAGTGTTGTTTTACACCCTATTATTAAATAACATAATTCTTACATGTTCAATAAATTGTCGATGTTGCTTCAATGTAGTGGTGGCATAAGTTTCGTCCTCTTCTTTTCGTCTACGTTTTAAGACATTAATTGTATATGAGTGTATGTAGTAAAATTATTGATTTAATGTTTTATCTGAAATTGAAGCTTGGAGGACCTAGTTGGAATGTGAAGTTGGGAAGACGCGACTCAAGAACCGCGAGCCAAGCTGCAGCCAACAGCAGCATTCCTCCGCCCACATCGAGCCTAAGCCAACTCATCTCTTCCTTTAACAGAGCCGGTCTTTCAGCTAAGGACATGGTGGCTCTCTCAGGTTAACCTCTTTCTCTCTCCTTTGAGTTATAAAATTAACAATCTCTGCTAAAATTATACTTTAATTCAGTTTATGCTATGTTTGACACGTCACAACTAACTATTACCTGATAAGTTAACTTATTTTTCGAGTTTTATTTTTAATTTATCATGTTTGATAATTCAAAAAAGTAGCTTGTAATCTACTATTTGAAAAAATTGATTACATTAATGTTTCAATGAGCTTATGATATTTTTTTAGGATTCTCTCAAATATCTCATTGATTAATTATCAAAAAAAAAAAAGCATGGTTTTACATCCTATTTTATGTCATTTTAGTTTCTCAGCTAGTTTTTACCAAACGTTATTTTTAGCAGCTAACTTTTTTACTAGCAGCTACATTTTCAACTATCCGTTAGTTTTTAAGCTATCATCCATCATACCAACAAGGCAAACATATAATCAGAAAATTTTATCTAAAAAAAACATCTCAAACGGTTTGAAAGTGGTACAAAGTATACTTAAGTGCTTATAATATTTTAAATTATTATATTAAAAGTCTTATATTATTGTTTTAATATTCTATTAGTATAAGTTATAGTTTATCATGATCTTTAAAAATGAAAAACAACATAAAAATTATTTAACGGGTTAACCCAACTCGTTTTAACCTCTGACCCAAAATTATGTTGACCCAGAGTCGTTTTTTACTGTTAGTCAACCCAACAAAAAATCGTTTATGTCGCCATCTCTCAGTTATTTTAACGACGTCGCTTTGTAACTAAAAACAGGATCCCACACGATCGGGCAGGCAAGGTGCACCAATTTCCGAGCCCGGATCTATAACGAGACCAACAATTTGGATGCGTCATTTGCCACATCAAGGCGGAGCAACTGCCCAAGAGCTACCGGCTCCGGCGACGACAATTTGGCCCCACTTGATATCCAATCTCCGACGGCCTTCAACAACGACTACTACAAGAACTTAATCAACCAAAGGGGACTGCTCCACTCGGATCAACAGCTCTTCAACGGAGGCTCCGCCGATTCTACCGTCAGACAATACAACAGCAACCCCCGTCTATTTAGCTCTGATTTTGCTGCCGCCATGATCAAGATGGGTGATAACAAGCCACTAACTGGATCCAGTGGAGAGATCAGGAAGAACTGCAGGAGGACCAATTAAGAATTTTAATAAAAGTTGGTGTTTTTTTATGGTTAATCTCGAGATTTAAAAAAGAAATGGTGTGGATTAGACGTAAAAGTGTTTGAAGTGTTGTTCTTGATTGTTCTACTTTTTTATTTTGTCTAAAAACATGTATTTTCCGTTTTTCATAAATAATATTTTACGGTACCTTTTCTAGGGTGTTTGAATGAGTGTAAGACTTTGAGACCATGTTTACGGTTCCCAATTTCCTATGGTATCGAATCCGATTGAGCTGGTACTGCTATTGAAAATACCAAAACCGAAATAATATAAAAGTAAGTATGGAATACCAAACCGAAGTATAGGTTATGGTACTGATTCGGTTCTAGAAAATAGTTTAGTTGAACTTAGAAGTGAGAAAAATATCAGAACTGGACCGAATTGTTATCAGTACCAAAAGCATCGAAACCGAAATAGATTAAAACTAAAAATCGAATATCAAACCAAAATATAATATACCGTACTAGTTCGGCTCGGTACTATCACGTCAACCCTACTCATATGCGAATAATGCGACCAATTGAGATGAAAATAACTAAAGTAAAAAAAAAAAATAGACAATCAAGGTCGGATGGCAATCTTTATTCTCAGACGGGACAAGTGGACAAGCTATAAATTATCATTTTTTATCAATTTTTTAGTTTTATTAATAACTGTATTAAATAATACGTTTATTGAAAATCTATAACAATATATAATAATTTTAACAGAGACGAAAATAATATAATATTTTTGTACATCAAAGAATAATACGCTGAGTTTTTCAAGTTTTTCCATTTTCAATCGACTACAAGTTATTCATATTATTATATCCTGATTATCGGAAATCAAAATAATCATATTAGAAAACTAATACAAATTGTTGTAAGGAAACTAACTGTTAAAATAAACACAATGATCAACTTATTCATAAATTTAATCAACTTATATGTTATATTTTGTTTCTGATCAAACTAAATGGGAATGTTGAATACACATGTTTTATTACGAATGTTTGATAAAAATGTACGAAGTAAAATTATATATGATATATAGGCTTTATATAAACTTGGTTTTAAGCGAAAAGCACTTAGTTATGAGTATCCTAAATGATAAGAGAAATTACTCATTTTGTGTTGTCCAATTTACGATTATTTGATAACATTTTTTTTTTTTCCCTTTTTTGGAGCCCATAAACAAAATCGATATATTTTTTCACTTGTGATCTATTAGAGTGACTTACACAACTATTTACGGATGAAAAATACTAACACAAATATAACTTATGCAAATACATATAGTAAAACCATAAACTCTACATCCCCTCTCAAACTAAAAGGTAGTAGAAATGAGAAATCAGGATCAAATATTCTCAAATCGAAAGATCATAAAGTCTTTTAGTGAAAACATCTAATATTTAAAATATATTAGGTAAATAGTTAACTAGGAGTGAACGAGATAAAGACTATTACAAATGAAATGCAAATCAATTTATATATGTTTCCTTCTATTTAAAGTGATTTGTGTATATGCCCCAATAATACTATTGTGCAGTATCATTATGGAAGAAGATTCGGCCAAAATGTGTACTTCCACAGGAATAAAAAAATGGATTTACTTCCTTTTGTTATTTTGGCCAAAATACTTCGACTCCTCGATGCTCAATCAAATCCTCTTCGTTGACGATTGCTTTGATGGAATACATAATTAGCAGCTAGTCAAGTAGTTTAAATATTGTTACACCAAAAAGTTGTTGAGCTAAGCAGAGTTGATCGAAACTCAAGAAGAACAAAAACAAGCTATTTTAGTTATAGAATAAATGATAGCACAACTAATTAGATTGCTATCAAGAAATACATAAAATCCACATCCACTTATTGACCTTCTATCATCTAGACAGCCTAATAATAGGCATCTAAAGAAATTAAGACACATTTCTAACCATATAAGCGATCTTTAGTTTGGTAAGAATCAAACAAAAATAAAGCTCTAATTATACCATAATATGAAAATCAATCTTTCGTGCTAAAATATTAAGATAACTACAACCTTTATAAATATAAGTAGAGATAGCTTTGAACCTATCGAGGCCAATATGTTTAAAAATATATCTAAATTATATATCTATGTGATAAAAAAACCATTGTTACTTAAATAGCTTCCACACCAAGTAGTTAAGTTTGAGAGGATCATGTTAGTGTATCTCATACCAGTACGACAATGTCTTATATGTCTCTATATATGATGTAGTATCTCATATGTTGATTATGGCTCTTTTGGAGAATAAAATAAGTACTATATATAAATCTTACATAATAACATAACCAATGACCACACCCCCCCCCCCTCCCCCCGGGTGGCTTAACACATCATTGTCTATCTCTATCGAGCTTTCGTCTTTGGAAATAGTGTTTGTGCATCTCATATCAGTATGACAAGGTCCTACATGTCTCTATATATGTTGGGGTCTCTCGTTTCTCCATAATAACTTTTTAAAGAGAATCAATGACTAATATATTTTACATACTTGACATCCAAAATTTTCGCTCTTAAGATACAAACGTAAATTATTGTATGTCGAGAATCTACCTTTATATATACAAAACCTAACCCAAATTTACAATTATAAAACATTCTATAGTAACTTGTACAAAATTTAAATGTTGCTATAAAACACCAAAACCAAAACCAAAACCAAAACCAGGATGATAAACTTTGTAGTGAACATTTTACAAAATATTTAATTTAAAGTTACCAAACATGTACCATGGAAGATATAATTTACGATCAATATCGTAAGAGCATTTGGGGATTGCTTATTGCACGTTAAAGGAAACTAAAAATATTTCATCTCACAAACAATGCTTTACAAAAATTAAAATTCAACAATGTCTTTTCATTTATATAATAATAGATACTAATTTAAACATAATTCCAACACAATTAGAAGATACATCAAAAATGTAAATGAAAAAGAGGGATAGAGAAAAGCGAACACATATATAGTGGTTTCGTTAGTCCTACTATTTGTTCATAAATTTGATGATGACAAGCAGAGAATCTAACTCTTTTAATAAAAAAGACATCATAAGTCACTTCGAGTTGAGTCAATAGTTAGCTTAGCTAACTTAAGCATTAGTTTATAATCAAAACTGACCATATTAATACGTAATAGTTAGGTTGTTAGTCAACTTGAGCCGACCATTGGCCTAATCAATTTGTAACTAATTTGTGAGTTCTCGGTTTTTGTCAGATTATCAAGATATGTAGTTTGAGCTAACTACATTTAAGTTCTCACGATAAATTTTTAGGGGAGGTTCAAATCGTCGTGATCAACTTATTATCTAACTAAGAAAACTTTAAACGCTCATGTGTTAGAATCTTCAAAAGTGCTTAGAGCATTTTCAATGTGAGTTTGTTTTATAATTTTTTAATATTGGCTTGATAACTCAACATCACTCAACACCATTAAAAATGATAATTTTTTTGTTAATTTTTATTGACCACTCAATTTATACTGAATGATCAATATAATATCATGGTTTGAACACTCAACCATTTTTTCTTTAATAATATTTCATTTTACCCTTTATTTATATTTTAGTTTTAAAAAAATGTATTGTATTAGATTCAAATATTTAATTTTAATATCTAGTGATAATATTTATTAAAATATTAATGTCTATTGATAATATTTATTAAAATATGATTTGTTTAAAAAAGACTAATTCAACGAGGGGTTTTTATAAAACATTTTAGATAGATTGAGATAAATTAAATTCATAAAAAATATTGATGGGGTAAACAATTGTAATTATTATTTAATTAGAGATCAAAGTTAATTGAATGATGGCGTAACAATCTGTTTGAGTTATAGTATATGTTTACCATTGAAAATGTTCTTAGGCTATAGGGTGTGGTAACCGTTAACCCCTCATTTTTTTCTCTGTCATTTCAACGTCTAGCCACTCCTCTCATTGTCCCTTCCACCCCTGAAAATGGTCACACCTCACTCCCCCTAATTTTTTTTCTATAAAAAGACACGGGCCGTGTCCAGATGTGGAGACCAAAATACACCGGTCATTTTAAAAAACACATTGTTCGTGTGTCACGCAGTAATTGTAACGCCCCGTTTTTCATACACCTTCAACGATGTAATATTTTATAAAACTTAATGTGAAAAATCTCATATTTCAAAAACCATGTTTCTTATAGAACAAGATGTCATGTTTTAAAAAAAGAACTTTTCTCATGACGTCGAGTCATGTCTTAAAATTTTAGTCCCAACAAAAACCATTTAGGTTTTAAAATATTTAAACTACTTCGTGGGTTACAACTACATATCAAACTAGACCATAGAAAGCAAGTTAGGGTTACAAACCAGTACGTCAGCCAAAGCTCACTTCATCTAAAATCACAACTTCTTCAAATCATCTACTTACACCTATCCCTCGTGTCTAGAGCCTGGAATACATGACATGAAATAAAATACATAAGACGAAAACGTCTCGTGAGCTACATGGGTTGTAAACCCAAAGCATGTGTAAGCATAACATATATCATTTTCAAAACCTTTGTAATCAAATCATATCATAACACTTGATGTTAAAACCATTATAACTGAAACATATCATCATTTTGCTTTTAAAGCCTTTCATAATAAGTTTGTCATCATAAAACTTTCATTAGTACTTAAACTTGACTGGTATTCATTTATATCTGGATTCTTATACTTTAGGGCATTAATCACCTCAGGTGATACCCTAAGTCTATACTAGGGTAGAAAGAACAAAATCAGTCCACCCTAACATCGTATCCTTTTAGGACATCTACTTTGCGAAGGGATTGGTACCACCCCAGTAGACTCCTCTAGATTCCGTTATGTGAATCTCATCGTCTGGGCACAAGGAACCATGTTCCTTGTTCACATTGTTGTACAATTAAGTATCATTCATTCATAACATATTAAGGCTATTTACATTACATTTCTTTGCTTGCATTAAATACCAGTCATTCATAATCATAACATATCTAGTCTTCAAAACATTCATTCACAAATACATTAAGGCTAGATGCCAAAACAATATAGCATTCATAAGGCTAGATGCCAAAACTTACATAAGCCTTTATGCCAAAACTTTCTTTCGTAAACATTTGTAAGACTAAATGCCAAAACTTTCTTTCATACACATTTGTAAGGCTAGATGCCAAAACTTTCTTTCATGAACATTCGTAAGGCTAGATGCCAAAACTTTCTTTCATAAACATTCTTTAAAAAAACTTTCATAAACATGATGTAAGTAATAAGACTTGCACTTCATTTCATATTTGAAATTCACATAAAAGCTCTTATAAATACTTTGTCATGTACCGCATAGTGGGAAAAATGCCACATGTATTCACTTTAGTAACTAAGTACGTCTTGCTACACTAATCCACATAACTCTAGTCATTCGTTACTTCCAAGCGTCCTTCAATATCTATTAATCTAATAGAAGATTAGAACTTATTAGACAACTAAATATATAGTAATTGTCTAAAAATTTTGGAACTACTTCTAGTCATCATCTAGTTCCATTCTAATGGTTAAGTATGATTCCTAAAGCATAATAACCATTTTGGACAATTTTACCCTTTCGTCCCATCTTGACCAACAATGGCATATTCGTGTAAACTTTTGTTTAAGTCGTTGCTATATAACCCAACAATGTACCAATAGAGTTTAGAACATGTATAAAGCTTCATGGAACCTTTTTTAAATCATTTTTCGTTCGACACTTTTTGACCGTTTTCTTATTTAGGCATCCTACTTTGCCTAATTGTGTTTTCTTGGGTTTTAGCATGTAATTTTAGTAATTTTATGATCTTAACATACTTATAAAGCAATGTCGATTCTTAGATGTCCAAACATCTATCGTTTCATTCTTTTATTCTATTTTTGGCAATTTTGTCGCTAAAGATTATAAAAATAAAAATTACTTTTAAACATCACACTTTTTACATATTTTGTTGCCAAAACCACCCAACAACTCATAAATGTTTATATAAATTCATTTCATGCCCTCATGAGCTCGTATTGCTTAAATTGTAACTTTTTAGTTTGACCGTTTCCGATTAAGTCATTTTTAGGCTTAACCAAAACTTAACTTTTCTTGAACCAAACCTTTAACTTCCTTTTAATATAGCATAATAACATGAAAAATGAATCATTTTGTTCAAGTCTTTCATTTATTAGACTTAAAACGACAATTTAACCAAAAATAATATAATTATAGTCTTTTTATAACAAAATGGTGTTTTACACGATCTTAATCAAGTACTTGTATTTACAATTCATGTTACCATTTTTGTAGTATAATCATGTCTCATAAATCATACTTTAATTAGTTTCTTGATCACAAGCACCATTTTTCGTTATTGTCCCATTTAGACTTTATAAAAGTCAAATTTGTTCCACCCATTTGATTATCACCAAGCTAACTATCTTTATTTTCTTGATTCTTTGGTGTTTCTAGTTCTATACTAATAGCACATCATGAAGACATGTCCAATTTTTAACATAAACCAAACCTAACCCAACTAATTTGGTTTCTAGACTTGTGGTTTGACTTTGACGGAAAAGTCAAAGCCGTCAAATTGAACTAGATTAGTACCTTTCAATTGGTTATTTGATGCGTATGAACTCATGACACTTTTCCAATATTATTCCTTTTAAACATCATACCAATATCATACTTCTCTTTCAAATTGCACATAACCATGTCCTTTAACAAGTTCTTATCACACCATTTTACATATAATTTGTCCAACATATTTCAAGCATCAAATTCCATTTTTTTTAAATATATGCAATGAAATTTCATCAATAATTTGACCATTAAAACACACTCAAATATGTCCAAATTCAAGAGTTTATCTTTTGGTCATGAACTCAAACTTCTAACAATGTGGGCGATTTGTGTCGTGACCTTACAGAAATCGTGTTTCCCTTTCTTGATTTTTGAATCACGTGACCAAGGAAAAAAAGTGGTCGAAGCCCACATGAAACAAAACGGGACCCTAGTTTTAAATCTGAAGTGGATTTGGATCAGATCTGGATAAAAGAATAAAATGCCCCTGAAACTTTGCCTTAGACAATTTCTCAATATTTGTCCATTATTTTTCCTGATTTTCTCTTGGGAGTAAGTTCACATGTGACATCCAAATTTCACAAACTTTATATCCTTGAAAAGGTGGGAGCAAGCTTAACAACTTTCCCTATTGACTTAAGTCTGAATCTTTATAGATTTTCCGATACAGTCCCTCAAACATGGGCAATTGACCATTTTTGTCACTTTTGGGCCATTTTGAAACCATCATAACTTATTAGTTATAACTCCAAATGGCTTGAATCTTTTTCCTATATTTTTATTATCTCAAATATTACTAAAGTTTCCTTAAGGACTTTTTCTCAATTGATTTTAGATTTTGAGATATTAATTTTTAAAAATTGTTCAATAAAAATTTCACTTTTAGTCATTTATTCCATTTTTTGCTCTTAGGTCGTTAAAACCAAATTGCTAGATGAAGTAACACTTCACATTGACTTAATAAAATATCATAACATATAATTTCTATACTTTCACGTTCTTGGACCTTTTTACCCTTCCATAATACATTTAAGTATCAAATTTTATTTTATACTCATAAAACTTTTTGGTTGTCATAGTAACTGTTTTTGGAGCAGTTTTTCTTTCCGATTTATAACGCATTTTTGGGGTCATTTGACATTTCTTCTCATGTCTAGGCACTCTTGGAGCAATTTATATCAATGATTTTTTACGAAACATTTGGAAACATTGAGTTACTTCTTTTTGTAAGTTTGATTCGAACAATTTCAAGTTATTTTTCGTCTTGATTCTAGTTTAGCCATGTGTAGCTAAACTCTTTTCATTATGATTTATTAGACACTAGTATTTTGTGGTTTAATAATATGACTTGATGTTTTGTTCATGTTTCTATCTAGTGTTTTTGGTTTTGTAATTGATTCTATATTTGATTTTTGACTCGGTTTGTGATGGCAGCATGAATTAGAGTTTGTTTCATTCTTGTTATGCATCTCATGCAATACGTAATTGTTTTCTGAATTGATACTAAGTAACAAACATTAAATTGATTCCGTGGTCGGGATCAACTTCGTTGTAAATGCAAATCACATGTTTTTATGCTTCCAAGTTTGTGAGAAGTATTGGACGTTGTTGGGAACATTCACACAAAACTCAATGCAATCTTCCAAATTTAATCTAAGAGCTTGTTTAGATTTTATCTTGAAATTTTAGGTTTAATACAAAGAGCTTGTTTTGGTTAAATAACTTGGTGAATGAGAAATAATAGAGTTTGTTAGTACTTCCAAGTACCAACTTAGATAGAACCAGACATAACATCATTTCTCGATTGAATCACATTGTTGCTTGTGTGCAAAATGGAATCAGACATTAGTTAATATTGAATTTTATTACTTTTATTTGCATGCAATTAGTTATATCTTTCTTTTACAATCCCCCTTTTAATTTTTGTTATTTTTTATTGTGCCTTGTGCAAAGAGACGTAATATTAGACCCTTGTCTCTGTAGATTGACCTTGGTTACGTTATGCTACATAATTAGTGTAATTGGGGAATGCTTTATTATTATCATACATCCTTTCTTCATTTGTTAGGTGTGACTCCCCAACAGACATATGACCCCACACCCCTCCTCACATTCACACAGGATTCACACCGGACATCCTTATAAACACTGATTCTCTCATATCAATCTTCAAAGGTGCTTACAAACACCCATTCTCTCTCATATCAATGTATTTAGCATGCTCCAGTTTAGCATCTGTGAATGAAATCGTCATGTAAAATTAGCTCATTTAAAATTAATTATGTTGTCAACATTTTTGTCTACATTATATTCGCCCTGAACCAACTTTGTTACATGGTAGGAAATCATATGTCTACATACCATCTAACGCTCTAAAGTTTAAAGATTTCCTTAGGGGCTGTTTGATTTGCTTCTTACTAAGTATATTAAGAGGTTACGTCTGAATCGGTATATGAGTCCAACCATTTGACTCGGTCCCAAGCTTTAAAATTCACATTTTACTCGGTCAACTTTAGGATAACTCTAAGTGAGTCAGACACTGATACAGTCAACTCTTACTCAATCAACAAATATATCAAACAACCCCTTAATCTCAGAGACGGGATAACCATTTAGCCACCAAATAATTGAAGTTGATGGGAACTAAACATGCGTCAATTTCTTAAAGGTACGTTAATTTTAGTTTGGTGGCAACTCAACAACCACTCTTGAGATGGTTAATCTCTTACCAATTTATGTTACATAAGTTAGTACAATTTTAATGACAACCTGAAAAATAATTATATGTTATCATCTATTTTATTATATTACATAATAGAAAAAACATGGTTACATAAATATTCACTAAACAAAAGCATTGTGAAGCCAGCATATACGAACAAAACCAAGATTCCGACTCACCCTTTGATCCAAACGTGATATTTTACCGACCCAAATCCAAACCTAATAAATTGTATTTTTTAAAGGCCGGGCTCATTCCAGCCCCCAAATGGCACCAACAGAGTAGTAGTTCATCTTCTTCTTCCACACGAACTCTCACAAAATCTAAAAAATGGAATCCGCTTTTGGTTTCCGGCTGATTCCAACTACTCCCTCTTCGTTTCTTCCTCACCACCTCCCCATTAAGCTCAGATTACCGGTTATTCTTCTATTCTTTTTGATTTCTATGTTTGTTCTTATACATATATGCTCCTAATTCATTAGTTTTACAGAGCTTAAACCGTTCCAGCTTCGTTGAGGAAAAACGTAATCGGAAGAACGTGATTAGAAGTTCTCATGGTTCCGAAGAAAACGGGCCGCTTGATGGATTTCAGTTCACACCAACCAAAATTTTTATGGAAGAGGTAACTCTTCTGTAACCTTAATGGTACTTTTGATTTTTCCACTTCTTTTTGGGATTATGTTGTCGAATTAGGGGTTACTTCTGGAATTATCGAATTGGGGTTTCTGGGTTTTGATTTTTTTGTTTTTGTTGTTTTAGGCAATCGGAGCTGAATACGGAGAAGGTTTTGAGACGTTCAGACCAGACGGACCATTAAAAGTTGATGTTGTAAGCATTATAGCGTCTCTTATTCACTAGTAATTGGTTCCTGTTTCTTGTGTAATGAAAATTCGATGTTCATTAATATTTAGTACTCATCGAACTTGATGCGGTTAGCAAGTCTTTAAGAATTATGATCATGTATGGTTTGGTTGCAGGATTTTTTGAATGATAGATTACAAGAGGGTTTTTTAAAACGAATTCGATATGCTATGAAGCCTGATGAAGCTTATGGACTTATCTTCTCATGGGACAATGTGGTGGTAAGTTGTTGAACCTTTGATTACTGTTATTGCATGAAAGTAAGTCCCACACGAGAATTATATACCATATTATCTCATAAAATTCTCCTATAACGAAGGTCATTAGCTAAATGCTAACACTCACTTAGTCACTTAACATATCAACTAAAGTAAAGATAGAAACAACGCAATACAAGATATGTACATTCACATGAACATCGTCTATTTGGTGTGTTTAAACTTCATTTGTTTATGGTGATCAGGCAGGTACTCAAGCATTGAAATTGAGTGCGTGGAAACAACTTGCACAAGAAGAAGGTATGTATGTGGTCGTGTTTCCCATGTAGAGACGCTTTTTTAATTGCATGTGGTACAGCTTATGGTACCAATATGATAATTACATATATAATTTGCTTTAATAAATATAAACTAACAATTAAAGTTCTCGAAGCCAAGCCTCTTTTTGCAGACATGATGCTTAGATGACTATTGTTTCTCCAAAAATAATCATGTTTTCACGTCTGTTTTCTTAATAATTGCGGATTCTAGACAGCTTTTATTTTGCACCTTTTTCTTTGTTTTTTATAGGGAATTTTTATGCTATTTATGTAGGAAAGGAGATCCCTGATGATGTTCATAGGCTTTTGCTTCATGGTGCTCCTGATCATGTTTTGCATAAGGTTCAAGCGATTCTTGTATATAAATCAATTTGCGTGATTTTTTTTGTTTTTGTATTTTGTTTTGTCATCTATCATATGGTTGCCCCTAAAACCATCTTAAACTCTTAGGTGTTAATGTGGGAGAATGAAGCATGTGAATTAGAAAGATTAAAGTCCAAGCTTTCACAGTTGTATAGCAACAATCTCCTCAAGGTCATCTCATTTTATTTCTTTTTCAGTCGTTTAAAGTCTTCCATTTCCATGAAATAATCACTCAAAACCATGTTTTTTTCTTCTTGATCAGCTTTCAGAACCCATGGAAGGTCTGAAAGAATGGTTAGACGCAGTATCAACTGCCCGAATCCCTTGTGCTGTTGTTTCTAGTCTCGATAGACGAATAATGGTTGACATATTAGAAAAAATGGGACTTATGACATATTTCCAGGTATCCATAGTTTTCACTTTTATTATGAGCGTTTTTTTTTTCATAATCTTGGTTGACTGACCAACATGCTGGTTTTTATTTACAGGCAATAGTAACGGAAGAAGATGGCATGGATTCCATGGCTCACAGATTACTTTCTGCAGCAGTAAAAGTAATTAATTCTTGTTTGACAAACTAATAAATATAAAAAACATTCTCTGTTTGTTTATAAATTTATAAATGTGAATTTTTTTTTTTTTGCAGTTGGATAGGAAACCATCGAAATGTGTGGTATTTGAAGACGATCCACGTGGCATAACTGCGGCTCACAACTGCACGATGATGGCGGTTGGGCTTATTGGCGCACACCCAGCGTATGATCTGGTGCAAGCTGACCTGGCGGTTGGTAGTTTTAATGAACTATCAGTTATCAACCTGAGGAGACTTTTTGCGCACACGGGGTCCACTTTTATGGAACTACAAAAGCAAGTTGTAGAGAAAACACCTCCAAGAAGAAGACTTACAATCGACACCATCTACTGATTATTCCCTAATTTTCTTATTGTAAATGTTTGTAAATTAACAAAAACTGAATTGTTTATTATTAAATAGACATACCAAAGTCCAAACCACAGTTTATTTAGAAAACAGAAAGGAAAGACTAGATCACTCTCTACCTCTAACCACCATATTTGAGGCTTTCTCGTTCTTCATAATGGCATGAAACAATGAAGCTCGATCTTCCTCGACTATTTCTCTAAGCAATTCGTCTTCGATTTTGGGTGCTGACCAGTGAGAAGGGTCTTCCACTAGTTCTTCACTGAAAATCATACTTGAAACCCATTCTTTCCAAGTAGTTCTACTGTGTTTCTCTTCTTCTAAAGTTCCTGTTGCGAGTAACTGGTAGACATAGACCACTTTGTCTTGACCAGGGCGGAAAGCACGTGCGATTGCTTGTTTGCTTTTAGAAGGATTCCATTCTGAATCCAATAGGATGACTCGTGAAGCTGCTGTTAAACTAATTCCTTCAGCACAAGCATTGATGGAAGCTAACATGACTTTTGATGGACCCGTGGGTTCTTCAAATTTATCCATCACGCGTCCTCTTTCGAATAGCTCGAGCTCTCCTTTAAGGACTAGAACTTCTACGCCTTGTCTCCACCCGTAAAACCGCTCGAATGTTTCTATGAAAAGATTCATTGGAGCGATATTGTGACAAAAGATGAGGACTTTTTCTTTTCTAAGTAGACAACGTGGGACCAAACTCATGACAAATCTGACTTTGGATCCCAGTTTGAGGTCGAATTTGAGTCCATCGAGAGCTTTTAATTCTTCGGGTTCGAAATATTGACTCGCACATGCGGTTGTTTGTATTAGCCACGGATGTATGGAGCCGAGTGTGATTAAAAGTTCAAGCTCTAAAGGGAAGCCTTTGTAGACGGGTCTCCGTTCTTGAAGCTTTTGCAAGATTTCTTGTTGAATGGTGGTGGACTTCATCATTAAAGTGTAACATTGTAGACCGGGAAGATTTTCAGCACTTCCACCTTCGTAGTTGTCGATGAACTTGCTCGTCAAGCTTCTTAGAATGTTCAACCCCTGTTGTCTGTCCTTTTGAACGTTCGAGTTGATTTGTTCTGCTATTTTAGTAACAAACAGTTTTCTCGCTCTGTTTTCGAGTGAAAATTTCGAAAGAACGCCTTTCTTTCTACTCTTGAATTTCGGGTCTAGTTTTTTCAAGACCTCGTTGACGAAACGCGGTCTGGCTAATGTCAAAGTGTTGAAGTATTCACCGAAGTTGTTCTGAAAAAGGGTACCGGATAGAAGGACACGTAACGGGGTGTCGACTTTCATTAACGCTTTTCTTAGTCTTGACTTTGTGCTTCTCGGGTTATGACCTTCATCGAGGATTAAAATCCCGGGGCATTGGCGAAGGACTTTGGCCATGTATTGACGGTGAGCGTAGTTTGAATCTTCACGTGTAAGTGTTAGAAAGGACGTGTAACCCATTAAGAGGAC
This sequence comes from Cichorium intybus, assembly GCA_023525715.1. Classification (NCBI taxonomy): domain Eukaryota; kingdom Viridiplantae; phylum Streptophyta; class Magnoliopsida; order Asterales; family Asteraceae; genus Cichorium; species Cichorium intybus. Next base: position 3,433,274 of record CM042010.1, read on the forward strand.
ACTTGGAGTTGTGAGCCATTTTTGTATTTTCTCTAAACAGTCTAACACATGCATCACGTCTTGATTTCGAGGGAGGCCAGGAGCAAGCTTCAGTTTGTTTCTCAAGACTTCTTCTCTGTATGTCTGACCACCATGGATTTGGTACACGGGAATCGGGATCTGCCATTTAATGATTTCTTTGTACCATGTGTATAAAGTTGTTTTCGGAGCGAGAACCAAAGGGCGGGACCCGGGGAACAGTTTCAAGTAGCTAACGAGAAACGAGATTATAAGCAACGTCTTCCCGGCTCCTGGAGTATGGGAGATGACACATCCACCTCTTTTCCTACTGGCTGCTTCCATTTCTGAAGGTATTATATGGCCAGCGAGATTTCGCCACAAAAACTCAAAAGCTCTTTTTTGATGAAACCGTAGTTTGTCTCTAAGGTTGGGTATTAGGGCCCACACGTTTTCGTTCTCGTCTGATACAGCCATGTTTGATGAAGCAGGACGACAACGACATGCGATTTCAAGTCGCGTGTCTGCATCTTGTGTGGTTTGCTCTGAATCATCTTCTTCTGCACGGGTTTCTTTACTAGGCGTCCAGACTACACCTGGTAACTGTAGAATCATACAGTAAACACAATATCAAAAATGTTTATGTCAAGAAATCAAAGGATTCAGAAGTTTAACTTACAAAGGACGGTGAGATGTCTTTTATTTCGGATCTCACATGACCGCATAATCTACAGATGATCCCAAACTGTTCATTGAGTCTGTAATCATGTCGACACTTATGCTCCTGGCTCTTAGATTTTTGCAATTCCTCCTTCAAATTTAACTGGAATATTAGTATACCGCTACTGAAACTAAATAAAAGGTACAGTAAATTGCAAAAAGTCTACACATAACACACCTCTGTTTCTTCCATAAGATATGTTGTGGCGAGTGCTAATTCCATCTCCTTCCACAACATTTCAAGTTCTTTTTCTTCTGTCATCTCTTCTTCTTCCTCTTCTTCTTCTTTCAAAGGTACTTCATCATTCTCCCTTTGTTCCAATGACTGACCAATCTGAAACTGTTTCCATTGGTCAATGACAGCTGGCTGTTCTATGTTGATGGATTTATCTATATTCCTCATGCATCTGCTCATCAATTCTCTATAAACACTCGCACAAACAGATTTCCTAAAAGAAGTCCTGGAATCATAAATACTCTCCTTTCCAGAAGAGCCTCGCTTTTTACGGCCACATTTGTTTACTACTTTGCCCTTCCATAATCCGCCTCCTAAACTATCGTAGTCCATTTGGGGAGCTTTGTATTTCTTTTTATGACTTCTTGAAGAACCTTGCATGCTAAAGTATTTAGCCCATATGTCACTAATATTAACATCCCCTCCTTCATCATCAGAAGCTTTATAAGAATCAGCATATATATAAGGCCTTGATGAACGGGATTGAGAAGCCATAGAAGTATCGTCTTTTTGTTTGTGTTTGTGTTCGGGTCCACCTGGATCTTGTTTGTAAGGAACTTCTGTTCTCACCTCTTTTGACTTGCTACTATCATTCTGTCTTCCAAGATAACCCTCATCTTTGTAGATTTTTCTGAAAAATTCCGCTTTATTTCCGTCTTTGATAGAATGATCATCTTGGATCGAGAATGCTACTGGGACTTCCTCAAATTTTGAACTGTTGGGTCTGTATAATCCAAAACGAGATATATCAACTTCTGTTTCTGACACGTCATCGTCACCTAAATAGCGTTCAGGTTGGATGTTTCTACGCTTTGACCTCCGTAAGCCCATTAGGTCAAAATTAGACGATGAAGCAAATTCAACCACGCTACAAGCAAGTTTATTTTCTTCTTGCGATTTTGTAAAGGGGACAAGAAAAGGAGTGGAGATTCCATTTTCTACTTTGAAGTTAATAGCACTTGAATGATTTTCAGAATTACCATCTCCGTCCCAAATTTGATACACAATCTGGTTGTCGACAGACTTGACATCAAATACAAGTTGTTTGAGGACGGAAGCAACAATTAGCCATGAAACATCCGAGGAGAATTTTCCGGTAAATAATTTAAATATTCTGCGTGAGTTGCAGTCTTCAGAAAGATGCCAACGATAGTGGTTACTTTCACATGGCTTTCCTTCAAGCTTTTGAAGAATGGACATCTGATCGATATGTAACATTGTGGTATCTTTATGAACTGCTTTCTTTATCATGCCAACAGGACCTTGCTTCAGGTAGATGCTGACGTGGAATTCACAGATGCATTTATCTTCTTCGTGAGGTTTCCTTTCTACTGAGTTTACTCTAGCATCAATCCAGACCTGTAAAAGTAGAAGTAAAATAGAAAAAAGTCATGCATGGGTGTGTTTTTAAAGAGAACAAGTATGGTTTCAATTTGACTACAAAGTAACTTACAGGTTCTGGATTCTCGTTGTTTGAATCGTCTTCTGTTTTTGGAATAGTAGAAAGCACACAAACATCTATTCCAGGTCTCAGAAAGCACGTGCAATCAGCCAAGTTTGCTTTTCTTGACCTAATTCGAAGGTCTGACATGGGAATTGTTTCTTCAGTTGTCTCTCCTTTATTTACTATAATCACACTAACAACTCCATTTCTGATTCGTAAGCACTCTACAGGCATCCATGAACCGCACCAATATGCTTCAAAAGCTGGTTACATATAAAAAGAGACATTACAATTTACAAGCTTATAAATAACTACAAAGTTTAAGAAAAACGTAAATATGTAGATGTTAATATAAAAATCTGAAACTTACGTAGTGGATCAAACTGATGTGTGTTTTGGTGTAAATTACCATACTTCCTCTTCATGATACCTTTTCACAAGCCCAAGCAAAACGTTGTAAATTTGTCTACCTGGAATTTATAATTAAATTAGCATTGGAATTTGGAAGTTTATTCTGATGACGTTGTAAATATAAGAGGAAAAGAACTATTTCTTCTTTCCTACTCCTTTAAAAGTACTTTGTTTGGAGAAAAGGGAAAATTTTCAACAATTGTATGTTAGAATGGTTCTAAGATGCAAAAGGTGAAAGTACATGTTGCTATAAGAAGAAAATAGAAGAAAATAGTAAATCCTGTTTTAAAGTCTGTAACTTCCAACAACAGTGAGATTCTGTTTCACCAAACACAGAATGTATTTTTCTTTCACTTTTTCCCTGTGGCATTAGAAACCTTGAACATTCTTCTTTTGCTCTAAATTAATAATTAACAGCTACACACATAAAACTATTATCCATAAATATCCGTACAAGATAATGCACTAATTAACAAAAACAAAACCCCCCAAATAAATACTTATAAGAAACGGAGAAACAAATCAGCAAATCAGATGATATTAAATAACAGATACACAACATCAGCAAAATCAGTTAACTTACAGACAACACAATTGATACAAAAAGAAAGACAACTCAATAGCTACAATTCACTTCAACAACTCCAACCATCTTTCAACAGAACATGAAATTTGAGTTAATTTAAACATGAAAACCTGCAGTTTAAGATAGGTTGAGTTAATTTATACATGAAAAGCTACAGTTTAAAATATGTAGGTACAACAATGATGTTGTACGAACATCGTAATTAGTGAAGCAGTGAATGAACGAAGATGCACAAGAACCGATCCTAATTTTCTTTTGAAATGCCGACAGATGACAGTGAAAAACTAATTTCTGCAAAAAGAGGAAAGCGATTGCTACTTATTCACGCCGACAACTCCAACAATCTTCCAAGAACACTAAGACGAGTCAAATTACGCTTTAATAAGAAGCGGTATAATTAAGATACGTAGGTGCGACTGGCGAATGCACGACAGTGAATAGAAATAGATAGCTATTTCTATTGAAAAACTAACAGATATCACATTTAAAATCGACAAATAATTCCTGCAAGAAATAAAAGCAATTGCTACAAAATCACTTTTAACAACTCCAAATCTTCCAGTAAAACACAAAGTCCAATCAAATCAAACCTGACAACCGGCGTTTAAGATACGCAGGTACGACGATGATGACGAACGAACATAGCAAGTAAGAATCGGTGCTGATTCCTATTGAGAGACTGTTTAGATAACATAATTAGTATTGTAAAACAAATTCCTACACGAAACAAATGCAATTGCTACAAAATCACCTCAACAACAAGCAGAACTCAGTTTCATATAATTAATCCTGAAAATTGACGCTTAATGCCAAATGAGCATCAGAATCGGCGAACCAGTGCACGAACGACGGAGAACAGGAATCGATACTTAAACAGAGAATCACTGGGTGGGAGGAAAGAGAAAATCACAGAGAAATTTGTGCAGCATTTTTATCGTTTTCTGGTCAGTGAATCTCGAGGTTTGGACTGTCCTGTCTACTTTTTCGCTCTCATATTGCATGAAACACACATACACAGAGATAGAGGGCACGAAAATCCAAGAGAAACGAGGAAGAAAATCTTAGGGAAAGGAGTAGGGTAGCTAGTGCAGAGAGAGTACTGTAAAAACTAAAAAGTAAAAAAAAGAAAAAAGTGTACAAGTAGATGGGACCTACTTAAGGGGGTAGTTGTGAGCTAATTGAACGGTTCAGATTTGTTGTTTGTTACTTGTGAGGTCATTAGTGAGAGATCCTTGACATTTATAGGAATTTACTATTCGGTCTTTTAGTTTGGAAATACCACCTTTTGGTCCTTGAAGTTGGTATCTCTTTAGGTTAAAATTTTTGAATGGTTGGTGTTTGACTATGAGACTATTTGGTTCGAGAAGAGAATAAATACATGCAGTAACTGTCATTATAGGTTTTTAACTATTTGTAGTAAACGGAATAATAATAAGTTTGAGTTGTTATTTCCTGTTAAAAGTAAATTTCATCATATATTCTAAGATGTTGTATGTTTTTAAAAATTAACAATTGTGTTTCTCTATAAAAATTAATATAATCAAGAAGTATGTCATTAAAGTTAGTATACACACTAGCTTTTGCTTTTTGCTTTACTCTTAAAAATCAGGATTTTGAAATAATTTGTTACACTTTTTTTTATTAAAACAGCTAATTCATTGCTTATTATTATACTCTCAAATTTCATTTTATTTCAAATAGGACTTGAACTCTCAACCTTTGGTTGGGAAACATTTTCCCGTCAACTACTAATATGCTAGGCCACAAACCATATTTAATTCATTACATGATTTTTAAAATTTGACTACTTCTACATATATAGGGATATATTCAGGAAAGTCATTATATTTTGACACTATATTCGATTAAGCCCTAATTGTTTTTTTATATTCAATTAAGCATAATATTTTGTTAAGTGTTTACAATTTTAGTTATATATAAAAAGCAAATATTCATTAAAGTCCTTACATTTTGACTTTTTTTAACAATTTAGAGTTGAATTTTTACTTTTTATTCAATTAAGTCCTTACATTTTGATTCTTGCATTTTAACCATATACATCATCAGTTGTAAAAATATAAAAACGACATAACCAACTACTATCCAAAATTGTAAACATTTTATAAAATGTTGGACTTGATTAAATATAAAAAAACAATCAGGGCTTAATCGAATATAATGTCAAAATATAAGTACTTTTATGAATATATCCCTTAAAACCGACCGTTTCTACTTTAACATACCCTAGTAACCATGCACTATTTTAATAAAACCAACTGCTTAAAAGGTACATCTTATGATATCAATTGAGATTCTTTAATAATGTGCATTAAAACCCAAATTGTTTAGAAATCAAATTAGTGGTAACCTACAAGAAACATTAAGTACTACATATTATGAAACTTTACAATTATCTTGACAATAAAGAGAATCGACCTCATAATTGAATGCTAATTCAAAAAAGAGTATTTTTATAATCAAAGAGAAAAATCAAAATTTATAGTGAAGATGAGAGAATCAGTCTCGCATATATCACGATATGACTTCCTAAATACAACCAAACCAATTACAAATGTCATATTGGTAATTACCAACTAGCATTCTTTAAACAAATCTCCTAATGTAAAGATTTCGTCAGGTTACATATCTTCCAATTTGAGATTGTGATTGCTAACTAGCGTTGTTTAAACAAATTTCCTAATGTAAAGATTTATTCTGTTTGCATATTTTTCAAATTTGAGATTCTGATTGCTAAGAGGACAGAGGGACTTATTAGTTATTAATATGTTTTCCATTAATATAGAAAAAGGGAGTAAATTATCAAATAATGAAACCCTAGAGACCTTTTTTGCAATCTGAGATTATAATTGATGGCGAGCAGGTCTAACTTTGGGCGTGTTTGGCAAAATTAGCTGGAAGCTGGTAGCTGGTAGTGGGTAGCTGGTAGCAGGAAGCGGGTAGCGAGTAGCGGGTAGCTAGTAGCGGGAAGCTGTGACTTTTAGTTTGTATATGACTGTTCGGCAAAAGTGGCTGGAAGCTTTTAAAATATGTAAAAATTACATAAAAAGACATTTGCGTAATTATTAGTTATAGTTTTAAGGGTATTCTAGTAATTAATTGTATAATTGACAGAGCTTTTTGTTAAACGCTACTTCAACTAGCTTTTAAAATAGTAGCGTTTAGTTTAAAATAAAAGCTTCAAGCTCGTTTCGCCAAACGAAGCTTTTGGTTTTTATTAGAGCTATTTCCTAAACGCTAGAAGCTAGAAGCTCTCAAACGCTCCCAAAAGCTCCGTGCCAAACACGCCCTTTAAGGATTACGCAGTAGGGCGTACACTAAATTCGTGTGGGCCAGGAGCACTAAATTCGTGTGGCCGTTCAAAAAAAAGAAAGCTAAATTTGTTTGGGTAGGAGCAGGTTTCTTTACAACGGCAGAAGATTTCGTTGGTATAAAAAAGTACCTAGCAAGAAGCAACCAAAGAGAAAGTCACAAGTTAGATGCTAGAAAAGGGAAATAACACCAAACGAAATTCTAGCACGATATTTCATCCAAGAGACCAAGTCGTATGTCTTCCACAGTCCGATGAACATCAGTTCTGATTTTCCTGAATTGAATATTGTTTCGGGTTTTCCAGAGAAACCACAAACGCAGCCAATTAATGCATCTATAAACTTACTCGCCTTGGGCCTGTGTTTACCAATGATGCAACAGCCAATAACGAAGTTAATGGAATATGATTTAGAGACAACCTCCAAACAAAACAATTAACTCTCACCGGTAACCAATTATTCCAATTTATGACAGTTTGTTGAGGAAAAATAGTAGATTTTTCAATAACCAATCGCATTGATTTTACTGTGAACCAGTTGAGTGAGTCTCCCGTCAAAGCCCATGTGTCCGGAGAATTAGAGATACAATTGATACCTCCCAACAGAGAACTTGAGGCAGCCAATTCAGTTTCCCCACGCTTTTTCTGATTCGGTTTTCCAATTCTAGTTCCAAGACAAGGACTCGATTTTTCCAATTCCAGTTCCAAGGTCAATTGTGTCAGAAAACAAGGGATTAGAATATCAATCAATAACTTCAATAACTCAAGGATCGTGTATGAAAATACTTTTAAAATCTGTGATTTCAACCCTATAGCATGGGGTATCACTAAATCAGATTTGAGATAATCCAATAATGTAAATGATATTGATTTCAGGCCAAATCGAAGGTCCAATATAGCAGAATACCTTCATATTCGTGTTTCTCAGACACAGAAGAAGAAGAAAACAATTTCTTTTCGGTTTCATGCTTCACTCCCTTCTGGCAACGTCCAATCTCATATATAGGCGACAGCCAAAACAATAGGAAATACGCCTACTTAAATTCGAACGCAAAGTTGGGCTTTTTGGCAGGAAAAACTTCGGGATGTGCCTTTTCTTCCATATAAAATCGTTTTTGTTTCGGGGCGCTGCCCCTTGGAACCCCCATCCGCAAGGACGCTGCCCCCGGAACCCTGTGTTCGCGAGTCCATATTTATATATTTGAGTGTGCACCCCGCACCTCCTATCTCAGGACATAAACTGAACTCAGCCTGTCTCGATAATAATATTGACTACACTAAAATATGTCGAAAACACTAAAATCACCAACAAATTGGTACATGATATTTTGCCTTTGAGAAATCAAACAATTTTTTTTGCTTCTACAGTCAAGTGGCAATCATTTCAAAAGAGAGTTTTTAGCCACTAGGAACTTGTCCATAAGGGAACTGAAAGCTAAAATATCAAAGAAGCTTAACATCAAAGTGAACCTGTCCCGGTGTAAGCGGGCTAGGAAGTATGCATTTGATGAGTTAGAAGGGTCATTAAAGGAACATTATTCTATGTTGTGGAGAGATGGTGAGGAAATTAGAAGGTCAAACCTAGGGTCAACCGTGAAGATGGATGTTGACATTATGCCTGATGGTACAACCTACTTTAGTAAGTTCGACATCTGTTTCAAAGCTCTTAAAGATGGATGGAAGGCTACTTGTAGGAGGGTTAACAATTTGGATGGGTGTTTTCTGATATGGTGAGACTACATAGGAATTTGAGAGACATGAGTGAAAAACCAAATCAAGTACTGTCATATTAGTTTTGTAAAGTAATGGTATTAAATTAACTTCACTATTGTATTAAATTAATCATCATTGTTGCAGGATGAAGGTGACAAACATTTAGGTCCAGGTAGTTATTGTTGGATTAGGTGTTTAAGCCATGACTTTATATTTATATTTATCTTGTTAATTGAAGCAAAGTCCATTTGGGTTGCCCTCATAGCTAGAGGTTAGGATAAAGTTCGGTAGAGTAAAAGGTTGATTTATTAATTGTTTAATAAATCAATAGAATTAATTAAATGGTTTATTAATATATTTAAGTGCTAATATATTAATTAGAAACTATAATAATTAATTGAGATTTAATCTAGAATTAATTGGATTTAATTTAGTGATTAAATTAATTAATTAAAGTGCAGGGGCTGACTTGTATTTATTCAATAGTTGAATAACTGGCAAGAGATAAGCCAGGAGCCAAAATGGCGCCACCCTGGAGGCTTCTCCTAGGGTTGGCGAAACCCCTAATAGGGTTTAAGGAAGCCTGGTCCAAGTGGCCAACAGGCTTGCCCACCTTGGAGGCTCCTTAGGGTTTCAGGTGTAACCCTTCAGAGGCTATAAAAGGAACCCTCTGGCACCCTTATTCTCTGCGCCACTTTTTACCAAAATTACTCTGCTGGACTGTCTTCTCCATTGCTTGGGTGTGACTTGCATTTGAGGCAGGACACTTGTGCTGCTGGCTTCAAGAACAAGATTCAAAGGTTAGTAATTCTTGTTTTAAACTTTAGAAATAATTGTTGGCCTTAGGTTTTTAGTTTATTATCTTCATAGAAGAAAACATAGATCTTTCTAGGGTTGCATGTGAACCATAAGAAATTATTTGTTCATTGTTTGCTAGAAAACCCTTCAGTTATTTTGATGTGAACGTGTTGGGAGAATCAAACATGGAGCTACATTATAAGGTGACTGGGAACCATGAGGTTGAAGTGGACCTTATGGAGGTGATTGCAACTGGTCCTGATGTTCAAGTTGTCCTGAGACCTAACCAATGATGAAAAATATTAACAAAAATAAAGTCTAAAAAGATTTTATTGTCAAAGTTGAAGATAAAAACGAGTGGAATTGGTTCAACCTCAAGAACACCAATATCTTTGGAGTAGTTGCAACAACTTTTGGAAAGGTCCAGATGATGTTTATATTTTGTTTGACAAATGTGTATATGTCAATAACATTTAGTGTAAAAATTTTGTAAATCTGACCATTAACACTGGCATTTTGGGACAATGTTTACCCATAAACACATACATTTTCAGTGTTTAGTAGTAAACAATGTCGGGTTTAAGTTATCAAGTATTCCTTAAACTTTGGTGTATGCAAGTTACTTTGGTGTCATGCTCGAAATAAGGACCTACTTCCTTAAACTTTGGTATTTTGGGACAATGTTTACCCATAAGCACATATATTTTCAGTGTTTAGTAGTAAACAATGTCGGGTTTAAGTTATCAAGTATTCCTTACACTTTGGTGTATGCAAGTTACTTTGGTGTCATGCTCGAAATGAGGACCTACTTGCAATTAAGTATGGTCAAATGACATGCTAATTTCATTATGGTTTGGTCAAAATGACAACCTACTTCCAATTAAGTATGAAAATGACAAACTACTTCCAATTAAGTATGGCCAAAATGACAACCTACTTTCATTTGGTACTCTCATGCTCTGATCATTGCAAATTACAACAAGTGAAACATATATAACCACACTTAATCTGTTCATTTAGTCAAAATGACAGCCTAAGTTCAATATGTTTAGTCAAAATGACAAACTATTTTCAATTATGTTTGGTCAAAACAACAAACAATTTCAATTAAGTATGGCCAAAATGACAACATACTTTCAAATAATTATGGTGAAAATGACATCATTTGTTACTTCCATTTGGTACTTCCATGATCTAATCATTGCAAATTACAACAAGTGAAACATACATAACCACACTTCATCTAATCATTTGGTCAAAATATAACAAATCAAATATACATAGCCATCACAACACTTGATGTACAAAGTTCACTTCTCATGTTATGATCACTACACAATAACTAAGTGAAAACATAATTAACCTTTCTAAAAACCCATGACAAAAGCCCTAGACTAGAGAGTTCACATCACGAAAACTAAACAACATAACAACACAATAATGACCACTAGAAGAACCACATTCAAACGCTTGCTTCGGTTTAACTTGTGATGCACCTCATCCCTTTCCTCCCTCAACCATGCTTCAATGTCATCCTCCTCATATTTAATACCACAAGGACAACCTCGTAACCTGTTGGTAGGAAAGTCTACCACTTACAAGGTAGTTCAGGATCAACCCAACTAAAGTAATCACAGAAATCATCTTCCTCCTACATCATTAAGAAATGGTAAATGGCAAAATAAAACCTAATCAATAACTCGACATAGATTAGGGAAGATCAACTTACCAATAAGTTAGGGCAGGTCATGAACCTCTGTCAAGGGTTCGAATCAGTCCATAAGGTCCTTGTTTTTATTACTAGTCCACAATCACACTTCACAGGCCTTCCCCAAAAACGTCTCCTGAAGGTGGGAGTAGACATGGCTTCTTCGAGGGAATGTGGGAGTCAATTTCGAATTTAGGGGAACAAAAAAGAAGACGAAAGCCAAACGGCTCCTTTAAGGAGGGTGATTTCAGTCAACTACATCGTATAACCATTCTTAAAGGCCACGTTGGCTCCACGTGGGCAAGGGAACTGGCTAATCGGTTGTTGGGGTTGCAAGGGACAAAAGGACACAAAATTGTGACTACTTTAGGGTCTAATTTAGCGTGATCAAATGTTCAATGGCTAAATCGAGGCGTTTTCTATACTTTGATGGTCATATAAGTCAAAACTCCTACTTTGATACACAAACATCAAGATCGGGCTAAAAAAACAAAAGTCAATATTTGTAAATTTTGGTACACCGGTTTTGACACGACATGCCGAAGAAAAAAATGACTACTTGTGTGTAAAACTTTTGTTTCATACATCAACACGCAACCCGCATTGGTCCATGCACAAATTATGCTTGGCATGCACACCTGCTCAAAACCCAGGTGGTTGACCTATTGACCAACATTGACAACGCGTTACATACTACTTTCATGACATGTATAGATAGGTGACGACTTGATGTTCTTAGACAATATTTTTTATTAGATTAACAAAATAGACTTGCTTGAGTTAGGATCAAAAAGAGCAAACATATAGTAACACCCAAGTAACCCAGGCCCGGTTATGTATTTGTTTGCTTCCATTTTGGATTTGACCTGACGGTAAATAATGTGATTTATGCATGCTGATTCTCATTATTGAAGTCGGGGTGTTATTTTGACAAACAAAAAAAAAAAAATCCAAGAATCACGAAAGACACATTTACATTCAATACTCTGCACCCACAGCAATGAAACACATCATCTATTGATGTTTGAAAATAAAAAATAATTACATTAACCTCTAAAACAAGTTTGTTTGCCTTAGCTTAATAAAAGATCAGGCAATGAGAGTATGAGGGTTACAAGAGATGCAGAGCAATCAATGTCAACAAAAAGAAACAGTTTTTGCAACATCCATACAACTCCTAATCTATTTCCCATTGTTCATGCAACAAACATCTGAACCACAACCTCTTCATTTAATCCTCTCTTTTCTTAGCCTCTCCATTTCTTTCACCATTTGCCAGTGTTCATGCGATAAACATGTCTCCCCAAAGCTCACCGACATCAAACGCCCCATTGTAAGCCACCTGGCATTTCAAAAACACACTCCAATTCATAAGCGCCATCACAACCTAATAAAAAATATATATTTTTGGTCAACCATAAGTCAACTACAAACCTGCTAAAATCTTCACTGCCCAAGCTCCTATCAACTTGCCTAGCTGCAACCATATCATTTTCCACAACCTGTTACAACTTACAAGTTTGTTAGAGGTTTGTTACAAGTTTGTTACAGGTGACTCACAGTAGTGTACTATTATAAATTTGCTTACGTCACATACCTTTTGCATTTCTGTCTCAATAGAATGTGGTAATGATTTAAGAGTAGCCAAGTACCATCTCCATTCATTTAATATTTTTTCATCCACGTCACCTGTGGGACCCACAGCAGATGGATGAAAAGGAACAACTAAATCAGCTGGTAAGATATTTGATTTTCCCTCTGAAAGAATTAATATTTGAACATCTGCATCCATCTTCATTTTATAATATTTAAAATCGTATTCCACATTTTGGAACTCCATTAAATCCTTAAGCAACCTTGTGTTTTCAACACCATTATTATTTAAAACCCCTGATTGTAATGAGGTTTCGTCTATCATAAGATGTGACCCCTCTGCACACTGTAAAACCCCAGCCACAAGTCTGCAAAATTAACAAGATAAACATGTCAAAAACCTAATAATTAATTAAACGAGTAAATTACAAAAATGGTCCCTGTGGTTGATGAAAGTCACATTTTGAGTCCCAGTTTCAAATTTTTTGGCACAGTTAGTCCTTATGGTTCATCTTTTCTTGCACAACTGGTGGTCCTACTTGCTAACATCGTTAAAAACCGTTAAAAGTCATGTAAAATTACCAATCCACCCCTCATTTAGTTTTCATTTTATTTTATTATTTCATATAGAAATGGGACCAATAAACGTCAAATAAGAACCACAATTGCAAGAGAAACTTTTTGAGACAAAAATTGCAAAAGTAAGTTATACTCAGGGACCAAACATGTAATTTACTCTTAACTCAATAATTGGTACCATAGTTGCAAAGCTTAATGTTAAGTTACCTGTTTGTTTGGTAATCTTTAACTGGTGCAAGTGAAGCAGTATTGAGATATTCCACTGTGAGGGGCATATGATGAGTGAAGGGTAAAAGGGTCTTTACTGCATTGTTGATACGGTTACCAAATACAGAGATACTTGACTTGTCAAAACCTGTAAGGTTAAGTGATAGCTTCCCCACAGCAAATGAGTCTACCCTTGAATGAACCTATAGTAACAAAGCACTTGTTTATTTAGTTTTTACATTAAAGTAAAAGTCTATATCCAAAAAAGAATTATAATGTAGATGTAACATTTTACCTTAGACAAAAGGTGCAATAACATAAAATTAGCTGCCAGCTCATCATCACCAAGAACGACTTTAAGGTAGTGCAACAGTGATTCACGTATTCCTTTCACCAAATGGAGTTTTGGCTGTAGATTTAAAAAAATTAAAATGTAGAAATTATGGGTATAATGAGTTTATTAAATAAAGATTTGGATTAATGCCACGTACCTCCATTGTTGGGGATTTAAAGACCATGTCAGTAACTGAAAGTTTTCTGTGTACAAGACAATGAAGACGTGGCACCTTGCTAGGAGGTAGGTTGACTAATTCCTCTTCAAGTTGACCATCTTTATCATTATTATTAACATCAGTATCAAATGTAAGGACACCAATAAACTCAAACACATCATTTAGCTTCAAATCAGATTCTGGCGAGTCATATATCTTCAATATAAATAAACAATTTGTGAGAAAGTTTTAACTTGTAAAATATGAGAACAACTGAAAAAGTAACTTTCAGATTTATAAAAATAAAAAGAAAAAGTTACCTTCACTAGACAGGAAAAGCTGTTTTTAAAATCGATATCAGGGACTACACTTGCAACAGAGCCTGATTCCTCTGTCATGTATTCATCATCTCGCTGTGGTACAATAAATTAGTTCAAACCGTTTTTAAAATAAACATACGAAATTGTAAGTGTAACATTGTTACTTGTTAGCTTACCATCTTTTTTGCACGTGGAGAATTTGGTAGCTCGTTATTTGAGTCCTGTTATTTAATGAAATATATGTCAGAAAACATGAAAAGGTTTCAACATTTTCAAAGTCATCTTTAAGTTGTAAAAATACATACTTGCATATCCACCTCTGCAGAAACAGAACACGTGTCCCTCTGTCGCTTCTCTCTGTTTGCTGATGTGGCATTTGTACAAATATTCACCACGCCATCAGAAGTCGAATCTGCCCATGAATTAAGGCCAGGGAACTACGAAAAAGGTAAAATAACTTGGTATTTGAGTTACAAAAACAGTAGATATCCAGTACATATAAATGTTAAAATATTACATTATACGAATTTTCATACTCTTGAAATATATGACTCACAGGAACACAGTAGAGTAGTCGGCGCTCCCAGACACGCATATCAGCAGAAGGATTCATGGCAAATTGAGAAATGTCTGTAAATTTGTTGGTATTCCATGTGTCTTCGTTCTTCAAAAGATAATGCAAAATTAACAACGATAAACAATATGTATTCTAATTCTTGTTTGAAGGTTAACTGAAGGTTCACAGGGCCTAACATACCTTATAAGCACCAACGTAGAATTCATTGCCAAGCATGTCTTGTATCATTCCACGGAAGCGAACTAAAGTGTTTGATTGAGCCCGATGAACAGTTGAAGGACTTAGCATTGGGACCTGGAGATGGTGATAGAAAAATTTAGATCGAAATTATTGAGCATGTAAGCCCAATATCTGTAAAAGGACCTAATAAATCATAAACCCTAAAACTTTTCTCGATAAATCCGGGGAACTTTCATAGTCAACGAAGGAAATGCAAGACTGTATACAGAAAGAGTATAAAAAACGAATAGAAACAGCCATGGATATACTCGAACAACAAATAAAAACCGAAATATACATTGACAGAAACACGGAGTAAGAATTCCAGTAATTCATAAGCCCTAGAATTCTAAAGAGAGGTAAATTACCTGACTGATGCCATCGTTGTCGAAAAGAAACTCCCGGAAGAGATCGGTGACGCCCCAATCTTTACGGTCCAAAGAAGCCGGATCTACACCAGAGGTCACCGCCTTCTCAAAAGTAAATCGGACGGCACCAAGAGGGTTCACCAAGCAATCGTATTGACGGCCCACCATATCTGAATATCACTCGATTTCTCTCTGCGTCACACAAACACACTCAATCTGCTGGCTGAATCGCTTGTGGAAGAGTCGGCGGATTCCATTGCTGCCTTCCCGCGCTAACAGTTAAGTAGGCTGAATTCCCGCCAAAGTGTTGGCTTGCGTCTGTTCCCGCCAATTTTAGCCATTGCGCGGGCCTGTAGCCATGGGCCATGAGCCCCATGTTTATATTGTTGTATAATTCGGCCTTGTTAATTATTAATTTTAAGGTTTTGATAGAAATATGATGTAGTCCTAAAATATTGTCTTTCTTTAAAATAGACATTTATTAAAAATACATTACTTTTAACTTTTAAGTTTTATTTGCTCTGTATAACCACATTTAAAATATTGATAAGGAAAAAGAATACTTATAAAACATGTATAAAATACAATTTTAAATAGCATTCCTCGATTATAAAGAAAAACTGACAACAATCGACACAAGAGACACATATAGAAGGTACGGCAGAAAAGGACCCACGATCATAGTAATTGGTACATTAAAAGTTGAGCTAGAAAGAAACTATATTGGCAATTAGATGAAATACATAGAAAGTTTGGTGCCTAAGATGCTTAATTTTGAAATTTACCTTCTTGTCACCAATTTCAATTTCCATTAAATAGTTTAATGATGTATGCCTTTCAATCTTCTCTAACGTTTGTAATATCAAAGTTATTAAGATCGGGATCTTACCCAAGATCGTTTTATACTTTGGAAGATCGTGATCGTAAGATCGGGATCAGGATCTTAAAATCCTATCACTGAAGTAGTCTTTAAATTTACTCTTAATGTCGTACTTTTAGCAGTACCTGTTATAACTTAATATTTACTAAAACATTGATGATAGAATTGAAGTTAACTTTTTAAGCATGAACTATCGTTCTTTTAGTTAGAACCCGCAAAAATTAGGAAAAAACATCTTTAGTAGAAAAAGAAACAATTTCATCATGACCATCCACAACTAGAGGTGGGATCGGATCGTATTAAGATCTTAAGATCCTACATAGGATAATAAGATCCTAGTATAGATCTTGCTTCAGATAGATCCTACTGTGATCGGGATCGTTTTTCGGTCGAATGATCTTAAAATCAAGATCGGGATCTTAACAACCATGTGTAATATAGCTTTAAACACAAATTTTCTATAGATATACATAAAACCCGAAAAAACAATTCGGGCGCCCACAAATACAGTTGCAACATTAACCACACGAATGTTATAAACAATTAACAACTAATATATGATTTTTGTTTAACAATAAGAGTTGTTCAAATGTACCTCGAAAAAAACTATATATTTTAATTGTTACAAACGAAAAGTTTATACTATAACTACATATATAATTTCCCTTAACCGGAAAAAAGCTTGGTAAAAAAATTTCCTTTAGGCTTGTTCAAGCATGCCACGTGAACATATCTTCCAAGCTTGTCCACTTGCCTTGGCTCATTCCTTGTGTCTTTCTTGCACACTTTACATGTCTTATCAACCCACCCTTCTTCTACATATTCACCATTAACTAAACAAAACCAAAAACAAAATCATTACAGGGAATACTGTACAATATACAAGTTTTCAAATTTCAATACATAAACCAATTTGATTGGTTAACATATTCATAACTATAGACATAATTTGATTGGTATGCTATGTTATGTGAGCTGAAATACAAGTCCATATAGGTTACCTTCGACATAAGACTTGAAGAAATCTTTATACGTTCCTCCAATTTTTCTTCGAAGAGCGCCATACTGCAAAAACAAACCTTTTTTAGTTTTTTATAAAACGGGATGGTTACAATCCATGTATATATGAAATGAATTACTTTTTCGTTATGTTCTATTTTCTAACAGAACATGTAAATAAAATTAAAAGCTAAGATAAAACGGATCAATTAGTTTAAATGTGATACAGAGTATGAATCAATCGAACTCTCACAGTCTCACCTAAATCTTTTACCCAATTTCATCTCTTATCACACCCGTCCACTTTACCATCTATGCTTGGGATGTCAAGCACGATTCATCAAATTACAAAATTGAACCGAAAAACAATTTTTGGCCTCAATTCAAGAAAAACCAATAAACCAATAGATTTCAATTTGATTCATGGTTTTGCTCTTTCATGAAAACCACGAAATCGATCCAGCCAGTCGGCCAAAAACCAGTAGAAACTAGTAGGAAGGATGGTACCGAAGAGTTGAAGAAGAAATTACCTGTTCCCTGCTCATTTTCTCTCCAGATTGGGTTGCTGACCTAGCATCTTCAATAAGCTGTGCATCTTCAGCCGATCTAACCTGAGCAAAATCCAGAGCTTCTGTAACACTTTCAAACAAATTCTGCTTCCTTCTTTTGGGCTTTTCGTCTTCTTCGTCGTCTTTGTTACCCTTCTCTGTTTTCGATGAATACACTCTGAAATTGTAGTAAGAATTGGGCGGGGTGAGGGTAGTTTGTTTTGAAATGGTGAAATTTGAAACAGGAAATGCAGGTGATAAGGGAAGAGCCCTTAGCCCCATCCCCATGTTTTTTAGCAAATATAAACAAAGCTCACACCAAGCTACACTTTATATACTTTAATTTGTATGGCATGCTAAAACATGTGTTAAGGAGTATTTGAAGCATGTTTTGAAGGTCATATTTGAATTTATATAATCAGATAACTATTTATATATTTATTTGACAAATTCAAACTATTTAATGGAATAATAGAAAAAAATAACAAAAAGAAATTTTTTTTATTGACTTATCTAACTATGAAATATGAATTTTTATTTCCTAAATTGTCGTGGTTTGGTGTATTAACGGGCAGTCATTTTTATCAGTATTTTCTAATAATTATAGCTAAAAGATTTAATAATTAGTGGATATTGTATATGTTTACAAATTGTTTTGGGTGGACGGGACTCGGGAGTGCAATTTGCCACCAGAACAACTGGTGGTTATTTTTCCTTTTGTTGAGGTGGACCATTGGAAGGTTGCCACGTGGCAGTTCAAAATGTATGGTTTCTGAGGTGTTACGTGGCCCTTTGGCTGACTAATGAAATTGAGATGACCAATTTTGCGTGTCTCTTGTCCTTGTAATTAAAGTTAAAAGAGCATTCATGGATATGGAGTTAATTTTATAATTTCATATTTATTTTTCATTTGCAATTTATTTCAATAATTTGTTGAATATAAAGTTTAATAAAACATGCTTTTTTAAATATATTACTTGTTTGTTAATTATTTTTCATTGAACTCAATCGTTCAATGGATATTAAACTTTAAATTCCTCTATATTGTATGTCAATTAGACATCCTATTATAATTGATTTGTTTCTATTATACGTTAACTAAACATTTTATTTCACTCACTCATGCATTATTGATGGTCTAAAGGTGTCGAATAACATGTTGTACCTTATGTAATAGAAGTTTTGCTTCATTGTTTCATCAACCCCTAAAAAAATATCGGTCTTAATATATTACCAAAAGAGTTAAGAAGTAGTTTACATGATTTTATTTCTCAAATCATTCACATTAGTGTAATGCTAACAAAAATTTCAATTGTGTCACACTAACACTTGTAATTATATCCCAAACTTGTGCAATTGCCATCACTTTTCCAAATTTATCTCTATCGACATATCACCAACTAACTTATATATATTTTGAGAACATTAAAAAATAGAACAAAGAATCTTTTTGGTGTAATAATATATTGCTAAATAAATATAATAAGGTAATAATACATAATAATGTTTTTTATTGTGTGGCAATACTACCTTGATGATTTGACATTGCAACATAAATTAGAAATACTGTAAAAGAGTTTGTAACATTGAAGGCAATTTCATCTTTTAATAGGTTTCAGGCTCAATTATCATCATGGAAAGCCAAAATTATATCTTTTGGAAATAAAATTACACTAATTAAATTCATTATAGGCAGCCTCCTCGTGTATTATTTTTCACTTTTTAAAGCTCTTATATCGATCATTGAAACCCTTACATGTATAAGGAGGAGTTTCCTTTGGGGCAATAAGATTCACTGAATAGCATGGGACCAAATCTTAGCACGAAAATCTATCGGGGATTGGGTGTTGGAAGCCTTAGAGCAGCGAATTTGACTTTATTAGCAAAATGGTGGTTGAGGTACAAAACTACCCATACAACCCTTTGGGTCAAAATCATTGATGCTATCCACAGATTCAAACGGGGTTGAAAATTTATGTCGGTTAAAATGAGAATACCTAGTGTAAGTAAAAATATCATAAGCATTTCATGAGAATTGGAACTATTAAACATAAATATGACAGGTTTGATTTCAAGTCGGTACCTTGGATCGTTTGGTTTCCAATCGACATTTAACTGAGAGAAAATGACCCCCTAAACGCTAATATTTGGAATTCGTTTGGGTCATCTGGTTTCCAAGTGGGATTTTGGATCGTCTGGTTTCCAATCGATACCTTGACATCAGGAGAGAAAACGAAATATTTGGAATTCGTTCGCAAGAAGATATTGGAATCGATGCATTGATCGAGTATACGTTTGGATCACATCTTCAAACGGATACATCTTCAATCGATCGAGAAGCCTGCAAGACCGTGGAGCTGAGTTCCGATAGCCGTTTCTCGACTGTGTGTATGCGACAGGTTATATTTTGAGAGAATGGTAGTTTAGTTAATTTGTTAATCTTTCATGTTAATTAGATTTTTGATATATCAATTGAAAATCAGTTTTTGAATTTTTAAAATGTTTAATTAATATTAAAATCTAATTTTGGGTATATAAGTAAAGTTTTAGGATTTATAATAATATATACGTAATTTGCAAATTTATAATGATATACGTGTAATTACGAAATTTTGTAAGAATATAACCGAAATTCTTCCAAAACTAAAAGACTGCCAAAATCTATCAAAGTGCAGGCAATTAGAAAATATTATTAATTAACTAAGATAAAAAATTAAATTGGTAATTAACAAACCAAAATAGTCTTATTAGACCAACACCACTAAACCCATATGCTTATCGCTTACTTAATCCAATTTGATCATGTGAATGGACAAATGCTATTTAAAGCTGTCATAGTAAGACAATTTGCTCAAAAAGGCCCGATAGGTTGAAGCACAACCCCAAAGTTCCAACACAAACTTCTCAAAATTGAATAACCCCTTCAAACATCTTCTAGATTTGCTCAAAAAGTATATATTCACCTTAAAAAACGCATCAAAAATAGTTGTCATATTATGACGATTTCTATTGATATGAACACGACTTACATAACACATCACCATATAAGTTTTTATACAACATAAACCATCCCGACTTCCAATAAAGACGCCGGAGGCACCTTCAACACCACATCCGGTCCCCTACAATTCCGCCGGAGAAAATTATACCCAAAATTAATCGCTAACCTCTTGAAAATTGACGACCCATGTTTCGTTTTCACATGCGAGTGTCCAAGTATGAACGCGGTCCCACTTTGCTGTGCATCCAACAGATCTTGAAGCTCTTCTCTCATCTGCACATTGTTCGAATCACTATGCTCATCATCATCATCATCATCATCATCATCATCAACAACATTAAATCTCACTCTTTTGATCTGTGAATTCATCTCGATTATGTCTCCAACACTCTCAACTGTTTGAAACCCTAGGGATACGCTAACATGTTCCATACTTTCATGTTCTTCAAAACCCTCCACGTTCCCGATTACAGTAAGCCTATACTCTCCGGACGATCTACTTGACCGGAATCCATCATCGTGGTGGTCATCGCTGGTGGCTTCAGGGCGGCACCAGTCATACCGGATGAAATCAGTTAACCGGTTCACAAGTTCAGACTCGAAAGAATCCACATCCTGATGAACATCACGGTACCCATAACGGACAATACATCTATAGGATCTAAAACTGGCGGGACCCACACGGCCCATTAGATACCTTTCAGCGGGAGGGACAAAGGGAACAGGAACAGATTTCACACACACAAACACCAAGATCCGGTGAAACGCAGGGAGGTTGGTGACGAACCGTGAGAAGTTAGCCGGGATTCCAGAGGTGAGGTCCGTGAAGACTAGCCCGATTCCGGGAACCCTTGAAATGCCTATACTTGGACCTAACGCTAGCAGCCATTCTAAAGAGACCTTATTTTGAAGGTCATATTCATACTTTTTGGTAGTGGCGTAGTGCCAAACGAACATTACGGTCACCAAAAAGAGTGCTAAGAGTATCGGAAGCCATGCACCTTCACGGAATTTGACTAGGGAAGCTGAGAAGTAGAGTAGTTCTATGGAACCGAAGAAAAGTAGGAAGCAAAGAGCTATGATCGGAGGTTTATGCCAACAAAGAACGATCACCAATGATGTTAAGCAAGTTGTAACCATCATTACCGCCATCACAGCCAATCCTGCAAACGATTTAAACAACAAAGACTAGAGTAAAAGATCACGCACACCAGATGTTCGATGAAAATCCTCACAAGTTTCTGGTGACAAACCTGATGCGTTTCCCAAGTGTTTGGTGTCCCGGAATCCAATGGTGACAGCGATACATAGAACCATGAGTATCCAATTGATCTCCGGGATGTAAATCTGACCATGTTTTTTGTCCGATGTATGAACAACCTTAACCCTTGGAAAACAACCGAGTGATTGACTCTGGTTAATGATAGAAAATGTTCCACTGATAATCGCTTGACTTCCTACAACAGATGCAAGAATGGCTATAACGAGCACAGGCCACCTCACACTTTCTGCATACGTGTCAACATTATTATTAACCATTTACTATTGTGAAAACTTAACTTCTTTTTTTACGATCTTCTAGAAGCATTACCTGGCACTGACACGTAATAACTAATGTCGTGAGCCATCTGGTGATGTTTTGACAGATAAGCTGCTTGCCCCATGTAACCTAGTATTAGTGCGGGATAAACGAGAAAAGAGAAAGCAATCTGCAAGATAAAATTTCCCACAATATAAAATATAATATAATTCCCCAAAATAAACAAAACATTAAAATCTTGAATTTGACTTTCGTTAATACCTGAATTGCAGCATATGAGAAATGGCCAAGATCCGCGAACATTGCTTCCGAGCCTGCAAGAAACGTAATAAATAATCAAGATTTTAATTGAATATATTATAAAAATTTGTAATAGATTCGGATTTGAAGTTTTATTTTACCTGTAATGCAGAGTAAAATGCCTCCCAATGACATCCAGCCACGTTTTTTTGTCTTCTTTAAAAACTTATACATGTAATACGGTGAAAGAGCTTTGTACACGTGTGGGTTCCAGTAGAATATATTATATAAACCGAGTCCACTTATGCATACAAGCCATAACAGTATAATTGGAGCAAAAAAGAAACCAACTCGATGTGTCCCATAATGTTGTAGCGCAAAAAGACACACTAATATGAAGCAAGTAATCGGGATCACAGCATCTGTATACAAAATATAAAATTCTATCTCAAAATATGTACTCAAATACTTGAAATTAATTAAAAAGTTACAAGAATTCAAGAAATCTCACATTCATGGTGTTCTTTGGACATGGATAATTCAAGCCCAGAAACCGCAGAGAAAACTGTGAAATTGAATTAACATATTACGTTAATTATGAAAAAAATTAGATAAAAAGGGGTTTCAAAAAAGTTTTAAAAAGATTGTAATTTTTTACCGGATATGGCTGGAGTAAGAAGACCATCTCCAATGACCATACACGTGCCAAGAAGAACCAAAATTAGTAAAGCCGTGTGCAAAAATTTGTGCTTTTCAAGCAACATTTTCACTTTTGACCTGTTTGACTTTTCACTTTCTGGAGGTTGCTTGAGTTTATACGTGGAGAGTGATTCGTCAGCAGTTTGCTGATTTGGCAGGAGGCTTACTTTAGCATGTCGACATATGGAAGAATAAAGGGCAAACGTTCCACCTATAGATTTTGAAAAGAAATATATAAAACAATTTCAATCTTTTTTTTCGTAAGGTTTAAGTTAAAATAACCATCCAACTATTTGTTGTATCCACATGTGGCGACTGACTCCATTTTTTTTTTTTTTTTTTTTTTGTACATCTACGGTCCTTAATGAATGAAAAAATCGAGAGTGACCAAATGTTTTTAGGTTTAAACTGTATTTTTGTACTTATGTAAAGTACATTACTACTTATTACTATTGTAAAGTACAAATGTACAATGATGTAAGAAAAATACAACATTAAATGTCATAATAAACAAATAAATAAAAGTACGATGGACAAAAATAATATCATTTATATAGTTTTGAGTATGCAAAACAATTATATATTAGTAACAAACTTAGACATGAATAACCAACTGTTCCTCTCCACATTTGGTCATCATGGGTTTTTTTTTTTCTATAAAAGGTCCCTAAACTCTTTTTGTTACAATGATTATATCATTGTAACACGCTATAGCTTATCATAATCATATATTCTATATACATTTATAAAAGTTTAGAGTCCTAAATGTAGAAAGAAATCCAGAGTAAACAAATGTGGACACAAGTACACAACAGATAGCTGAATTGGGGATTTCAACCTAAAACCCTTTTTATAATTGCAATTGTAAATCATGAGCCTAAATTAGTCTTGTTCCCCCAAATGGATTGAAACGTTCATCAATACGATAAACTTAAGTTGTTTACCTTCACCATTGTCGTCAGCTCGAAGAACAATGAACACGTATTTGCACAACGGGACAAGAGTTAACGTCCAGAAAACGAACGAAAGGACGCCAAAAATCTCTTCATTTGTTTCTGAGTGATGAATGTCTGCTGCAAATGTGCTTTTGTAGACGTAAAGTGGCGAAATGCTGAGGTCACCATAGACGACACCAAGACTCTGATAAGCTAACACCAACTTTGTCCTCCACGAATCCTTCTAAATGTTAATCGAAAAAAATGGGTTTTCATTACAACAAATCTTTTTTTGGAAAAATGAAACAAAAAAACATTATATCGAACAAGAATTGACACTTGGACCAGAAATTAAGCGGCCAAACCTTAGAATTTCCCCAACATTTCTCGTGGCCGAGATCCATGCTTTTTACAGATCAAGATTTCCGTACGAATGCAGATCACAGCTGCAATAAAACGTAAAATTTTGCATTTTTCTCTCAGATAATCAAATCGCTAAAGAACGTTATCGAATTAATGAAAGAAACATCAAGTGAATTCACACAAGGCAAGAAACAGTGACCCACTCGTTTTTTTATCGATATAACCTTATCTTGGTTTCAAGAAATATGAAACAAGCTTGACGGACGAATGATTCGAAACACCCATCAACTAAAAATTAAAAAAACTAAAAGGGGTTGAAGCAAAATACTAAAAGATGAAGAAGATAATGAAAAAGATTGTTTTCCCCTTGAAATGCAACTAAATAGAAATTAAACGATGCACGTACCTCACTCAATCGTCACCACAAATCGACATCAAGAATCGAAGAATCGCGTCAAGTGGTGGGAAGTGGGAAGAAAGGAATTCAAGATTAAAAAAGAAAAAAACTTCACTTCACCCAAAGTAGCAAGAAAACAAGAGAATGTTGGGGGACGGCAAGAAGAGAGAACAAACACAATCACATGACTCAACAGAAATTGCATTATCAGTCCTCCGAATTGAGCCCACAAATCAATGCAGCTTTCGAGGGCATTTTAGATTTTCTCTCTCACACGTATAAAAACACCAACACTATGTGTACACGTGGATTTGGTGAGAATGAAAACTTCCCACCAATGTGACGAAGCAACCAAATATAATAGTAAATCAAAGTGTCTAAAGTTAGACAAGAAATATATCCAAAACGTAAACCAGATCTTGTTACAATGAACCTACACCTTCCGATGTTGAAAAAAACCATTTCAACAAAATAATAGACCAACATTACATCATGATAAGTGCTTGACACTATAAATGATAATAAGATATGATATATTTACAGCAAACATAATATATTATGCTATTATATAATATTTTTTAAGATCTTTCAGATTCTGAACGTGTGACGACCAAGTTTCTCATTTTTCCTTATTTGGATTTTGAGGCATAATAAAAAATAATAATGAATTTCTTTATATCATTGCATTTTTATTTGTTTATCCGTTGTAAATTATTATTTTCCAAAAACCCAAAAACAAACAAAAGAGTTTTCAAAAGTATTACAATGTCCTATAATATATATGAAAACAAACGTTGTTAGGTATTTGGGGTCCAACATTGACAACTTTGTCATTTTCAAATATTTCACAGCAATGATACTTTTAAAAACTCATTAACCAGTTTGAGTGGAATTAAAACAAACCCAAAAAAAGGTGTGCTTGGTAAGAAATTGCATTCGTTTTGGCTAAAATAGTTTATTCAAATTTTATTTTATTTTTTGAAGTTTAATGGTTTAAAAATGAAGTCCTCATAAAGCAGCGGTGATAACCAGATTAATCTGATGAATAAGTTGGATAAGAACGATGATAGATTAGAACTTACTATTGAAAACGAATCTGAAATCAGGATAGTACAGATGATGGGCATGTTTCCGCCATTAATGCACTGGCAAAGCTCTGACGCCCCTTTAATTCGGTATTCATCAATCTATCTGTGTAGATTTCTTATATTGTCGAGTGAATTATAATTGAGAATGGATAATTGGAAGATGATCCGGCATTGCAGATCTTGATGAGAGAGATGATGGAGGGTCAGGAGTGTGTAATAAAGTGGGTGAGTGGCGAACACAAAACGGGAATCTTTGCCGTTATATTGCAGAAACAATTAAACAAAAACATGGGCTGGGATATTCACGGGATTACGAAAAGCCTTTTATTTCTTAAAGACGTGTTCACTGTTAAAGATCGAGGTAACAATTATAATTAAGGTTTAAATGGATATTTTTTCAAAACGTCAAAAGAGTCGAAACGCGTTGATTTTTTTTTGAATAATTTTCTGTTTAAAATTATTTAAATTTTTATAAAATAGTTAATGTATTAGACATGCTTAGGGTATCTCCAACCCACCTCTAAAAATAGAATTACTCTTTTTTTTACTTTCTTTTGCTCCAACCCCACTCTATAACCAAACAGTCCAACACTATATTTGGGTGTTTGAATACTATTACTTCAAATATAGAGTAATACTATTCATTTACACCAAATATAGAGTTAATGTTTCACTTGTCAGTTTCAGTCCTCTAATTTTTATTTTTATACATTTCTAATTTATTTAAATATAATAACAAATATTTACAATCATATTATATATTAAATGATATTATTTACTTATAATTAACAAAATTGAATATTTATATATCGAAGTCATATAAAAATTTATGTATATTTAAAAAAACTTAAAGCACGATAACATATTTTATAAAAATATACATATATATTTTAACTTTTCAAAAAAACATACATATACGATAACATATTTTATTAAAGATGGTCGATTCCAATAATTTCTTACTCGATATAAATGTATTAAAAATAAAGAAGCTTACTTCAATCTTCGGAATGCGTTAATCGACCATTTATGAGAAACTTATTCGACCACATAAATATGTTTTAACTTTTCAAATGTATGTGTAATATTTCTATAAATGCATGTATAATATTTATTTAAAAGTGTGTTATAAATGTACTTTTATTATTTAATAAATTTTGTATTAATAAGATCATAATGTCTTCAAATTAATTATATACAAATAAATTATTTTGTTATTAAGGTTTTGATAACATAATTTAGAATATTATTACAATAAAAAGATAGAGTAATTATATGTTAAAAGTTAATAAATAGAAGGAGAAATTTTGACAATTTTTGTAAATGAAGAAAAAAGAATATGGTAGAAATATACATTTTAAAGTAAAAATAGTGTGAAAAATAGAGGTGAGTTGGAGATTGTCCACTTTTTACATTATTTTTTACTTCAAAAATAAAGTAAAAAACAGAGGTGGACTAGAGATGGTCTTAAAAATGATAATATTAGAGTAGGTTACAGTTTTGGTCCTTATGGTTTACACATTTTTACGTGTTTGTTCAGTGTTTTGAATATTTGATATCACTCGTAGTTATGGTTTCCAAATCCATCATTATTGGTCCCTCGCTTTATTACCATCTGTCTATTGTCGTTAAATACCCTCACATGCCCAACACATGAAGGCAATTTGGTCTTTTTCTTACTCCTCCCATGCTAACATCGTGTCATCCTTACTCAGTAATTATGGCTACGATTTTCAAGATCCACCTTTGAACTACGCTTACATGCCTTCCTTAAGAAAACCCTTCATTCGCCTTCATTTTGATCGATCGATTTGTTGCCATAAAGGTATTTATTTGAAAAAAAATCTAGAAGGAAACGAGTTTATGATGATGCAACCAATGAAGTGAGACATCTAATTTCTAAGAGATGAAGTGGATGTTAATGAAGCATACAGTAAGTGTCACGGTATTCAACCATTGAAGCTCATTTTCAAGATATTTACTTTTTTTCTTATTTTTTACGTAGGGTTATCAAAAATTATTAATTATACGCATCCACCATGGTGTTTTTTTTTTCAAAATCATCAAGAATAAAATACCATGATGGTAAGATGAGCTTCGTTGACATTATGGACATTAAAGATTTTTCGGTACATGAGCTAAAAGTAATGATACAAGAAACAGGATATGTGAAACATGAACATGTTTATTACCATTTTTGCATGCCAAATGTACAACTTGATTTTGGTCTACTGCCACTTGGTAACGACCAATATGTGATTAATCTTTCAATGTATGTATGGAAAATTAAAGAGATTAAAATTTACACAAAGCATGAACAAACCCACCTTATTACATAATTCATGCCCCATTGTTAAAGTTATTACCCAGGAAATAGAGGATGTCTTGTACCCTAAATTTAATAGGAACAAAAAACAGGTTTATGTAGTAAGAAGCTAAACTTTGATTTAAATATGCTATTTGACTCTTCTGAACTCATTGACCTTGAATAAGTTCATCGAACATCAAAGGCTATACTACCTTAGCATATGAATAGTGAAAAACATATCGACTCTCAACAAATTGACAACCTGTTTTGGTGAATGATTAATGCATGATCAATATTTGATAGAAGAATCAATTAATATCATTATTGTAGATGAAGGATTATGGCATGACTTTGCTTTGGCAAAAGAATCAGTTACTGCCTTCTGTTTTGTAAGACGATATATATGTGTTCACCACGATGATGTACCAATGTTTAATCAACACGAGCTATCTTACTTGACCCTTTCTATGATTTGAGAAAAAATGGTGTACCTTATGATTGTGACAGGAAAGACTATAAGGCCAACATAGAAGTAGAGTATGAACTTTTCTTGAGAACTTAACTGCCAATGTAGATGACGTGCATGTGGATGAAGTTTATGGAACAACAAATTAAAGTACCAATGATGATTCTATTTTAGATAACGACTTTTATCTAGATCAACAATATTTTCTAAAACGCATGGAGGTGGACATGGTAGAGTTCCACAACATGGTTGAGCCAGTTATAGAGGGATTTGTTAGGAAACAAGATAATGCCATGGCCACAAACTTAGAAAACAATGACATTGAAGTCATCGATACAGAAAAGTTAATGTTTCAGGGTTTTGAAGAGGATGATTGGAAGAGATGTTAAATATGTAATTGATGCTATTGTAATATATATAATTAGAGATTTATATGTGGTGGATAATGCTAAAGTAGTGTATAAGGGTTTACTGCGAGAGTCAAATACAAGTGGGCCGTCTAAAATAAATAATGATAAAGGTAAGTGTGAGATAGTAAATTTAAGTGGGAATATTTTTCCTTAGGTTCTTCATGAATCTATGTAAAAAAGGATAATTGGATAGTGAAAACCTTTTTAGATGAGCATAAACACCTCCAAACCAAAATAATTAAAAGTTGTAACCATGGTTTTCTTGCTACCGATATTATGAAACAAGTGGAAGGTAAACTTAAAATCCATGCTTCTGCTTGAAGGTGAAGCTTAAAAAAGGCACCATATTTGTATCTTGCAGAAAAAGGTGTTTAAGGCAAATGTAACTGCACAAAACAAACTCTATGGATATTATGAGAAACTGTATAACATGCTAAAGGATTATGTTTTGGAAATTCATATTAAAAAACTTAGTAGAACTATGAAGATTGATGTTGAAGGTGAACCTAACTTTAATGAAGCTACATGAAATTTCAAGAGGATTTATATCTATATGGGGCCACTGAAATAGGGGTTAGAGTTGAAATAGAGAGGTGTTAGGCCTTGATGGGGCTTTCATAAAAGGACCTTATACATGGAAAAATACTTAAATAAGTTGGCATATATGCAAACAATGGCATCTATCCACTTGTATATGCAGTTGTGGAAGCAAAAAACCACCAATTCCTGAACACTGTTCGTTTAATGCTTGGGATGACATAGAGTTGACCACAAACTTTAACTTCACATTCCGTGGTGATAGACAAATGTGAGTTTCTCTTTATACATACTTAACATCTGATTCTTGTAATTGTTGAAATACTCCCCTATGTTAATCACAAATATTGCCTCCAACACATACATGAAGACATGAAGCTCCATTGGAAACAAAAGCAATTGAAATATAATCTTTAAAGGGCTGAAACTACCATAATATTTCCCTTTTTTGGAAGATATATTGAAGATTCAAAGAGGCTCAACAACCAATCATATGAATGGTTAAACCTTATACCACACCACCTAAGCACTAGGATATGAGACACTTCTAAAGTACTCAAACATTAATATTTCACATATTTAACTCATCCAAACTAATGCTTAACATGAGTAATGCATAGTGATATTTTATTAAACAACATGTAGGAAGTCTTCAGTAGAAAAAACCATATATAAGAGGGTCAAACCAATCATACCATCCTTGTGAACATCAGGGGGTATCTAACAACGAAAATTTATATTGTTCTAAAGGTAACTGACAAGTGTGAGGGTATCCTTACACCAACAACCCAATCATTGATTGAAACAGGCAATGATGAAGTTAATTATTGTAGTTGTATATATAGTAAGAACAACAATTTTTAGGTGAATTGTGGGAATATAAAATATTTTGTGGATATTAATGATAAGAACTCATATTTGTAGAAAATACGATCTCATAGGAATTCCATACAAGCATGTAGTGTTTTCAATATGATTTGTGCCAGAACATGGTGAATAAATGGGTCAACTAAAGAATGGATGGAACCTTGTTATAAGCTGGTAACCTATAGGAACATGTATATATTCAAAACTGATATGATTAATTGTCGTGGCATCTAGCCAAGATCCGACTACCCAACCAACATTAGCAGCTCTTAAGCATAATAAATAGGTTTGGCATATAGGTTCACTTGTAGTTAATTGATTGGTATTTTTTGTCTAAAAGTGATGTTAAATTGTAACATGTCTGAACTCGAAGACGAAAATAAGGAAGGGAGAGGATAAGTTGTGACTCAAGCGAGTCAGCTAGAAAGCCCAGGAACAAAACTCTCTCTTTCTCTCTCTCTCTCTCTCTCTATATATATATATATATATATATATATATATATATATATATATATATATATATATATATATATATATATATATATATATATATATATATATATATATATATATATATATATATATATATATATATATATATATATATAGGTTGTAAAAAACGCTCGGCAGTACCTAGTCGGTCGACCGGGGTTAAGGGATTAATCGGCTAGGCGGGGATTAATCGGGGGATTAATCGGAGACCCTTAATTATTATATATATATATATATATATATATATATATATATATATATATATATATATATATATATATATATATATATATATATATATATATATATATATATATATATATATATATATATATATATATATATATATATATATATATATATATATATATATATATATATAGACCTTTTAACAAACACTTGGTGGGCATTGAAGGAATCAAACAAGCCCGATCGAGAGAAATAAAGAGAAAGAAAGTTTGATCGTTTGAGTGTAATTAATTGAACTATCGAAGTAATCAGACAAATCGTTTGAGTGTAATCAATTGAACCTACAATCGGTTTTCGATACATTAAACAAAAATCGGTTTTCGATACATTAAACAAAAATCTGATATATATAATCAAGCAGCAATCGAACCCACAATCGACCCATGACTGGACCTAGTCGAACCTGTTGAAACATGTTTCGCTCACTAAGCAATTGGACCAAGTCGAACATGTTGAAACATGTTTCGCTCACTAAGCAATTGGACCAAGTCGAACCTGCAATTGGTTTTCGATACATTAAACAGAAATTGTTGAAACATGTTTCACTCGCTAAGCAATTGGACCAAGTCGGTGAAACTCGGAAGTTGTAATCGCACTTCAAGTGATGTAATCGGATGTTGTAATCACACTTCAAATGTTGTAATCGCACTTCAAGTGATGTAATCGCACTGCAATCAGACAGTTGTAATTGCAGCAATCGAACCCACAATTGAATCGAGAGAAAAAGACCATGAACCACGACGGAATCGAGAGAAAGAGATAAAGGAAGAAAATAATCCGTGAATGAAAATTCAGGGCTCGATTGCTCAATTAAAATTTCAAATTTGGAGCCTTTTTTCCTTTTTCAGCTTTTTTGACCCATTTTGAAATTCTTTTGAAAATTTTACTTTCCTTGACCGACTAGGCCGATTAATCCCGCCAAGGACCGTCGTTGACCGATATTGACCAAGACCGACTAATGCGTCCGACTAGCGTTAATCGTTGACGGCTCGAGGCCGCCAAGCGATTAATCGGCGACTAATCGGCCGTCGAGGCCGACGTCTGAAACACTGATATATATATATATATATATATATATATATATATATATATATATAATAAATAAGTAACTCAAAGCCACATGTCATCACCACATTCATTTTGCCACATGTAATTTTCTCATAATTTTAAATTTAAAAAAAAAAGCTAATTGGTTTGAAACCTTTCTAACTCATTAATGATCGGTTTAATTATCATTCAATTTCAAAATTAATTGTTATAATTTAATTTCAAAAATAATTGATTTTTAATATCATATTATTTTTTCAATGTGTAGAATGATTTGGGAGACAATAGAGAGACAATTGACGTCATAATATTTTGAAGAACGACTCCAACCATATTAGTGAATTTGATTTTAGTACCGGTGACATTCTCATAATCAATTATATTTATCAAAATACAAAGTCGTAATAGTAAAAATCAAAAGCAAGATGTCACGATACACAAACAAATTTCTTATGTAAAACTATTAATGTTTAGATATTCTTAATTAATAATTTTTTGTATATCCCGTGTAATACACGGGTTTTATAACTAGTATATATATATATATATATATATATATATATATATATATATATATATATATATATATATATATATATATATATATATATATATATATATATATATATATATATATATATATATATATATATATATACTACTTTAAAAAGGAAAAATGGTTTCTAAAAATGGAAACTCTTAAAATTAAGAGATCCAACTTATAATGCATAAGATACAAGTTTTAAAGCATGCTTATCATTTTATCTAACAACCTTCTTAGTTTGATAACAGAATCGGCTTTGAGTTTTGACTAAGCAATTCGTAAATTAGGGAAGTGATAAGATTTAGAGATTGAATTTTGAAATCCCAAGTCCCCAATTCTCGCCCCCGTCTTCCCTATATCCCCCTGCTTCTCTCTATACCGCTGAAGGAGCCAAACTGAGTCTCAATAAACCCTACTGCTCACCACCACACATGCCGTGTTTCCTTTTCTTCTACCTCTTTTTGATCGGCCACCACAACGATGACATTGGAAATGTTACCTCATCTCCTTCTTCTTTCTCCCCCACGTTTCTGTCCTGCTCCCCCGGCTTGTTCATTTCGTTCAGTAAAATAAGGTAAAATGCTTAATTTTAAAATCTTATTTTGATCATTTTTGTTTTTAGAAATTTCAGGAAATCTAAAGATGTGGATACGACCCCTAATGGAAGCGTTACTGTGTATCTTCTTTCACCATACAAATTTTAAATTTTTTTTCTATATTTTATGATTTCACTGGAGTAGCATTTGTTTTTGCTCTAATTATCATTTGTTATTTGTGTAAGACAAGAGAAGGTTAATCCTTTTTAAAAGTGCAATGTGAGCCAACACATAGTCTTTTTGTGGAAAGACGTTTCTTTATTTAATAATAACATGATTAAAAATCTGACATATTTTTCTATCACTAATTCTAATATTAATATATCATTGATCTGTGATTTATTGGTGTTTTGTGTGATTCAGACCTCAATCAGGTTTTGGAAAGCTTTGTTAGTAATGGAAATTGGTTCAAAAAGAATTGCAGGTAAAGCTTTTTAATTTTTGATTACAGGTTCTTGGATGCATCTATCAGACTCCCCTCCATTATCAAGCTATGGGAAAAAAGAATATACATTGCAAGAAATAGCAATTTACTTTCTGTTTTCGCAATAAACCATAAAAAAACTAATTAAAACTATGTTTCTTTTACTAAAATTAAGGACCAAAATAGCAAAAAAGTAAATCTTTTTCCAGTTTACTTTGAAAAAGTAGGTTTTATTTTTTAATTTTGTTTGCAATCAGGGACTGAAATTGCAAATACAAATTTTTTATATCTATTAAATCATTATAGTTTCAATTTTGTATCTCATTGAGGCAGTATACTTTGAAAATCAACCAAATCATCACATCCAACTTGATTTTATTATTTTTTCATTTTAGTTTTCTTTTCTCTGTAATACTTAATTGGATGAGAGCTTAATAATAAGTTTCTGTAATATACTAATAACCAGTATACTGTGAACTGAAACTTCATATTGTAGGTAAATCTCCATATTTAGGATTTTTGAAAAGTAAACTATTTTGTGATATTGATTAATAAATGAGTTAAATTGCTAAATTGTCGGTAAATTTCCAGATTTGGGATTTTTAGATGTAAAATGATTTTTTTTTCTAATAAGGGTTATAATTTCCATATTTCTTCAATCTTTTTTTTTCTTGTATTTTTCAGATGGTATTTTTGGCTTGAAATTAGGGGAATCAATGTCACTCCTTCCTGTGATGGTTCTAGGGAATCAGGTAACCTTATTCTCATCCTTGGAACATCCTTGCCTAATCTGTCTCTACACTTCTTCTGTTTTTCTTCAAATACTCCTATTTTTAATTTTATTTTTCATTTTTGAACTAATGGAATGAGGTATATGAACTAATGGAATGAGGTATATGAACTATTTTTAATTTTATTTTTCAGGTTTTATTGTTTAGATTTTGAACTAATGGAATGAGGTATATGAACATCTCAGTGAATCAGGTATAATATTTACTCACAATGGCGTGACTGTCTTTTTGCACTTTTGTGGACTGATTTCATTTGAATTAATAGCATGTCCAATTTATGCACAAGTATCCTTGCAAGGTAAAAAACTTTTATATATATTTTTTCTGTGGTATGGTATTGCAAATATATACTTAATATTGAAGATTTTTTTCCAGATTTGGTCCAAGGGCTAAATGGACATTTTAGAATTAAACTAAATAAATGAAAGACGAACTGAAGCGAATTGATCATACCAGGCCAAAAGCAAATTGTGTTTACTTTGATACAGATCTAGAAACACAGATCTTTAAAACTAAATGTTTTATGTTTTTTATGCAACTAATCAAATTTAGAAACAAATATGAAAAACACCAATGTTTTTCGTATTTATTTCGTCTCGGCAGATCTGGAAACAAGATTCATTGGTACCAAGTTTTTTATATTTTTTATTTCAATTGATGCAAAAACAAAGATCTGTAATTTTTTTTTTAAATTTGTTAAATTTCAACAGATGGTCAATAATGTGGTAGCATCCTACTTTTTACAAGTCTAAAGGATGCTACTTTTTTGAAAGCAATCTACTAACGACTCTACTTCAGTTTTAGCATACTACTTTTTTATATATCGTGATTACAGCATCCTACTTTCTTTTCCAAGTTTCTTGATTATAACATCGTACTTTTTACTGATTAGTTAGTTATAGCATGCTACTTTTTCTTTTTTCAGGTCAGCTGGTTATATGTCAATAGCATCCTACTATTATTGAGTTCATCCTACTTTCTACCATCTTAATTACCACCCAACCTCAGTTATAGCATAGTACTTATTTTTTCAGATTTCTTAGTTGAAGTAATGTATTTTCATTTAAGGAAATAGCATTAGTCGTATGTGTGTATCTATATATGTCTATGTCTGTTTGTGGGGGTGGTGTTTATAGTTTTCTTAAAAAAATCGAGGTTGTACAGATCTCATTTTAAGGTCTGTTACAACATTCTAATTTTATTCATCTAATTTTATTCATTTAATGGCAATACGGGATGTACAGATCTCATTTTCACCTTTTTTGGTTTTATTCAGGTTCAAGGGTCTCCTGTTTATATATTTCATTTATTCATAAATTTGTATTTTATTTATAGAATGAAAATTTGAGTAGAAAAGTAACCTGACAAATGTTGTTGTTACCTTTGTACCTCCACTGTATTTTAACAATTTAGATGCTTTACTATATGCAATTGTGAATGCAATTGTCACTAATCTGTTTTTGCTTCTAAGACTTTAACAGAATAAAACTAGCACCTTTATATATAATTGATTATTATTTTTTGTACATTTCAATGGTTTACAATTAATAATGTTTAG
This sequence comes from Cichorium intybus, assembly GCA_023525715.1. NCBI lineage: Eukaryota > Viridiplantae > Streptophyta > Magnoliopsida > Asterales > Asteraceae > Cichorium > Cichorium intybus. The sequence goes on from CM042010.1 coordinate 3,469,547, forward strand.
TTTTTGCCAGAATTTTTTTATGGCTTTGTATGACAAATATGATATAAACAATTTTTTTCCTAAATGGACATGTAAAACAGCTTTAAGGGTTGCCATCCCAAACACGATTCATAGTAAACTTTAAATATAATACTTCGTAATTAAAACAATCATCAACGTGATACAAGTATTAAATAAACAACTCAAATGTTTGTTATACATATTTTGTATTTGCGACGTTATTATGCATCTAAAAAGTTTGAATATGGATTTATAAAATTCGTTTCATTTTAATGTTTGTGACTTGAAAAAATAACTTCACACTTATTTGATATTTGACGGGTACTACAAGTGACAATTGCAATTATTTGAGAGCCGGAGCGCCATTAACTCCAATCTTTAGGAACAAAACCAGTTCGCCGTATTGTTATCGTTTTCAGATAAAAGCTATTCATCAAAATGAAATTATTTGTCGTTCGTTGTAAGGAAACTATGAATTGACCATATTTTTCGAATTGACCATTTTGTGTCTCTCTTTGTTGGGAGGACCTGATTTTAGTAGGTATGGGATTGGGAGCAACCTCTTGAAACTAATTGTTATCTCTTTGGTATGCAGAAGCAAGGAAATTGAAGCATGTAATTATGTATGTAACCTTGTCCTATACAGTAACAGTAACAAGCTTCATAAAATACTTTGGTATTCTACTTTACTTACAACTTACAGGGGTTCTTTTGAGTAGCTACACAGGTATATTCTTACACTTCTATTCCAATGTGGTTTTACTAATTTTGACATTAGAAGTCTCTTTACAGTCAAATATATTATTGTACTTGGTGGACTAAATGGGGACAATTCTTAAGATCTGCCCGAGGAGCATTTTACTGATTTTTACATATGTCAACCAGGTCTTATAAATAATTACTTTTTCTTAAAACCCGTCATGCATTTGCTTTTTGCATTTTAGTTTTGGTCTTATAGAAATTTACATTCATTGAGTCTACAGCCAAAAGGAAATTAATGGTGCAGTATACTTTCGATTGGTATATTGGTGCAGGAGCCTAATAGATATGAAGATAAATAGATTGATGCAAACCCATATCGAAGTTTCCCAGCCCCTCCCCTGCTTAAAGAAAAAGAACTATATCGGTCCTGTTGTTTTGAAAATACGTATTAGATTATAGCATCCTAAGTTATAGCTATGATGTTGAATTTACATCAAATTGTATTATCTTAATTTTAATTTTAGTTTTAAAATTTTAGACTTAATAATGTATTTTGCCAAACTTCTGCTTCGTAATTTGTTACCATTTCTGGTTTATTTTTACAAGTTATGTGTGCATAACTGGTTTATAAATATAAGTAGTTGCAAGAAACTTCCATGACATCTCTCTCCCACTTTGAATGTATACAAATATAAATCTTGGGGTCTATATTTTAATATAGTGAAAAGTACTTTTGTGACGTGCTGTATTTATACCATCATCGTAACATTGATTTGCATAAGTACTGATGCATTGTGTTTTCTTTCATATGTTTCAGAAATATAATTATTCGTCGGAAATAAAACTATTTAACGTCCGCCGTCTACCGCATTGTATGTGTAAACACCCCTTACTCACCGAAATGGTACTATTTACCGCTTTCTTTAAGAAAACTAATAGCGAGAAACAGTTATTTATTGAAAAGAAACTATTTTACGCCGCAGCATCGCATGGGTGCACACCTAATAACGAATCGCCACCGTGAAACTATTAATCGAAACGAACTATTTGGCGCCGCCGCATTGCGCGGGTACACACCTAATATATATATATATATATATATATATATATATATATATATATATATATATATATATATATATATATATATATATATATATATATATATATATATATATATATATATATAAGTGTGACATGTAGCAAACAATGTAATAGGGGAACAATTCCAAGGCTTGTATTGGCTAAGTAGAAGCAAATGATCAAGTTACATGATAGGGAGGAGGAAGGGAAAGTGGAGCTGTAGTTTGGTTTTGTTGAATGAGTTTTGTCATGTTTTTAGGCTAAGGATTATTGAAATATATATATATATATATATATATATATATATATATATATATATATATATATATATATATATATATATATATATATATATATATATATATATATATATATATATACATGAGAGGATCGATTAGAAGACTTCGACAAAAATCTGACTAGTAAAATAAAATCTGGGAAAACAATTTTGAGTTCATAATTAAGGTTCTTTTACATAATAACATGCTGTATAACTATGAATGGCAATCAGCCGAATCAACGAGTATAATGCCCTAGAATGTCATTCCTCGGCCTGAAGCGGGCTAAAACGCGACTAATGGCCTAGTCCATACTTAGACATACACCGAGTATTATGACCTTACAATATTATGCTCAAATTTTATTTTTCCAAATTCTAATTTTTCGAAAGGTTTCTGAGTCAAATCTTTGTCGCTTTTTTTTTAAACCATAATCTCAAGCCATGATGGATTCAACACATATAAGAATTTAGCCTTGCATTAAGGCGTTATCAAAATTAAAAGACAGAAAATAAAATATGGAGATAGAATATGGAAACTTACAAAATATAAAAGCAGACTTTTATTGCAGAAGGTTTCGTACAAGATGAGAGAATAAGAGATATAAGAGAGAAGTGAGTGTCTAAGGTCTGCCTCTAAACATTACCAAGCTTCTGTATTTATAAGCTCGGATTTCAAACGATTATAAATTCTATTCTATAAAATTATTGAGGCCGTATACATTGGCCGACAATGTGCAATTATTTACATCATTAAAGAAAAGAGATTCCTTTCTTTTGCAATTATGCTGTCAACGGGGCCCTCCACCTTTAATTATGACCTGTATTGATTAGGGCATTTTGTCTTTATTCTTGGACTGGGAATCTTTGAACAGAGTGGCTTCCATCTCTGTGAAGAGGTCTTCAATCGGAATTGTTGGGAGTTCGTCATCGATTGGTTGAGATTCTCCGCTTAACATGTGAAATTGATTTTCACTATCAACAGATGCCATGGATTCATTGTCTGAATGGCCTTTTAATTTTTCTGCATGCTGTATGATGACAGTCTTCATTTGATGGATATATTCCTTAAGAATTTCTTCATCTGTTGGGTCCTTATGATGTTGATTCTTCAATTGTTCAGCAATTTGCTGTAAACGATCTCTTTTGGCTTGTTTTTGTCTGAATTCTCTCTGGGAAGTATACTTCTTGATTGTTTCTTTAATTTGATCTATTGATTCTTTGGAGTGCATTTCTCCAGTTTCTTGATCTTTTGTAATCATTTTGGGCCAGAACTTTGTAAGAAAAATTCTTTGGATTGAAGGGAATTGGTGTGTGGTATAATCAACTTCAGGGATCCATTTCCAGATCCATGGGATTGAGAATTCTGTGAAAAAATGATATAAGGGCAAATATTGTTGACCACCATTATATTTGGTGATATCATTCATTAAACGGGGTGAGATTTTTACCCATTCATCATATAATGATTTGAAGGGTTCTGGGAGTATTTCAATTGATGGACCATATGATATCCACCATTTTAAAAACCAAATTGGAATGTCTTTATTATAGACTTTGGGACATATTTTTATAAACCAGGAATGCTTTCTTTTTGAATTTTTGTATAAAAACACTTTATGAAAGCTTTCAATATAATCCCAATAATTAAATTTTACAAGGATTCTTTGTTCAGGGTGTATGAACTCTGTTTCTTTTAGGGTACTTATTCCCCAATCTTCTGCTGATATAATCCTTTTAATAATAATTTTGCTAAAGTTATAAACTTGGTTTGAATTGGCTAGATAAAAATGTGATATTTCACAAGACTCTGTGGCCTTTAAAATATTTTCATAATATGATCGTTGTTTATAAGATCCAGCTGAATATGAAGCAGTATCCAAATATCTGGACATAAGTAACCAATCATCATTATTGGCATCAAAATACCTCATTATATCTTTTTCTTCAAGAATTAATATTAATTCTTGATGTGGATTTCTATAATAATCCTTTGAATCATCTGGTTCTTCTGTTATTACAGTATTTGCGTATGAATTGCCAGTATTACTGGTTTCACCTTTCTTTGCTTTTAGGAATTCCATAAATTCTCCATATAATGGATCATCCTGTTTAATTGAGGAAGATGATGAAGATGCAGTATTACTGCCACTTTTACTGTGATAAGGTAATTGAGGAAAATTTCCTCGACCTTGTCCCCTATGAGGGTACTGGCCTCTTCCTCTTCCTCTGTCACGAGGAATCATTACTGTAAGATATAGATATGAAAAGATATCTCTTTATTTAGAAGTTTTACAATAAAAGCTAACAAGTAGTTTGATTAATGAATTTTCTAAAGAACTGTATAAAATTCTTATATTCTTCAATTTCTCTTGCTGTGATTACAGCTTTTATTTTATTCTTTTGCTTGAATTCTCTCTCTACATGTTTTAATATATAAACATATACATTGTCTTTTACCTGTAATTTGGAATCAGTCATTGTTCCTGCATAAAATTGTTGTATAATTTAAAATTCTTTCTAAAGATTTTATTTCTGAATTAATAATTATAGAAAACATTCTATAAAATGTTGGGGAGTATTCCTCAATTTCTTGTAAGTCCCACATTATAAATCTCATTAATTGGTGATTACCATTTTTTATGGTTTTTTCACTTTCTTTTAATAAATGGTTTAAATATTCCATGTCCTCTAAATAAAATATTTCTCCTTTAATATAAACTTTCCATTTAGAATGGCTAGGTTCACTAGATTCTTCTGGTTTAAAACTATTTGAAATGGGACCAAAATTCATTTGAAGATCCATAGCTTCTATTTCATCGAGACTCATTTGGGTAATGGAATTATCTGATTTATCTGATTCTGTATTCATTGTAAATATTCTCGAGTTAAAAAATCAGGTAAATTATTATCTACTCCTTTTTTGTATTGAACTTCAAAATCAAAACAAGCTAAATTAGCTTGCCATCTTGCAAACATTTGTTTAGAAACATCATGTTTAAAATCTTTATTAAGAATGAATTTAGCTGCTTGACAATCTGTTTTAACAATAAAATGTTGATTGTATAAATCATCTTGAAATTTTAAAACGCATTTTACTAAAGACAATATTTCTTTGGCAATGGTTGAATAATTTTTTTGTGCTGGATTCCATTTTCCAGAATAAAATCTTATTAAATATTCTTTTTTAGATTCTGGGCTAGTTTGTTTTAAAATTCCTCCATAACCTATTTCGGAGGCATCTGTTTCAACAGTCTTATCCCAATTGGGATTAGCTAGAGATAAGCATGGCAAAGTTTTAACTTTCTCTTTTATCCTTTTTACCGCGTTAGTGTGTTTTTCACTCCATTGAGGTGGATTCTTTTTAAGTCTTTCATATAAAATAGCAGTATCTTCTGCTAGATTTTTATAAAATTGAGATATATAATTTAGACTTCCTAAAAATCTTTGTAATTGTGTTTTATCTGTTATTTTATCAGAGAATTTAGAGGCAAATTCAATACTCCTATCAATCGGAATAATACTTCCTTTTTCTATATTATGACCTAAGAATCTTACCTTTGTTTGAAATAAAAACATCTTTGGTTGAGATATAACTAAACCATTTTTTATGATTATTTGTTCAAATATTTTAAGATGTTGAAAATGTTGTTCAATGTTTTTAGAAAAGACTAAAATATCGTCTATGTAGACTATTATAAAATTACTATAAGGATAAAAAATGTCATTCATTATATTCTGAAATTCAGAAGGTGCATTTTTTTAATCCAAATGGCATCACATTCCATTCATATTGTCCAAATGGGACATTAAAAGCGGTTTTGTATCTATCATTTTCTGTAATTTGTATCTGCCAATATCCAGATTTTAAATCAAATTTTGAGAATATGATAGCATCATGTAATCTATCAAGTAAATCTTTTTTATTAGGGATTGGATATCTAATCCATTTTAAAACTTTATTTAGTGGTTTATAATTAATTACAAGTCTAGGAACTCCTCTTTCTTTTTCTGCATTTTTATTTACATAAAAAGCTGTGCATGACCAGGGTGATTTAGAGGGTCTTATTAATTTTTTATCTAATAAAGTTTTTATTTATGTTTTACAGAGTTCTAAATAATTTGAATTCATTTGCTCATACAGTAAAAACAACTGAAGAAAATTTAACCTTGAATCAAGAAGAAATGGTTATAAAGTTATTAACGGCACAGGATATTAATAGATATCAAAATCATAAATATAATTATTTACATATAGGTTTAGTACAAATTGCATTTAAACCCTTAACTTTACAAGGTTTACCTGAAAGCTTTTTAGCTGTTTTAAGAGATGCACGTAATATAGATTATAAAAAGTCTCTAATGGGTATTATACAATCTAATCTGGCTCATGGCCCAGTATATTTTAATGTTTATCCTAACTTACAATTATCATTATCTGATGTTAATATATTGGACGCTTTAACTTTAAATGTCAAAACACATGGTTATAATTACATGCCAGGATCAGAATTAATATGTGTATGTTATAGGATTTATTATAAACCATTATTCACTATGAACCCTAGATGTAAAAGAATTAATAAATCAATTAATGAAACCATACTAATAGAAAGTAATTTTGATATGTCTAAAATTACAAAAAGAAGAGCTATAAAATGGGATGAAATAGAATTTTCAGAAAATTGGATAATAGAAGGAGTAGTTCCTCCACCACCAATAACCCAACATAATTTAACAAGTATCATACAAACGAGAGACGGAAATATAAAAATCGAATTTGAAAAACCCATAGAAATAGAAGAAAATAATAATACTTCATTAATAAAAAGATGTCAGTCAACTAGATCTAATTGTTCATATATTTCACCTATAGATTATAAAGTTGAGATACCTTCCAGGGCCTCTACATCTGGAATAGATGAAAAAATTAAAAATCTAAATATAAAAAATAATATTGTTTTTCAAGATGATGATCCTACTCTTTCAGAGATGGATTTTCCAACAACTAAGATTTCCGATACTTATTGGAAGAAAAAATAGATTTTAGTCCTGGATCACAGGCCAGAAAATTAATATGTGAAGAATTTTATAGTAATAAATGGATAACATTTAGGAAATGGTTTTTTGAAGAATTTACTTCTGAACAATTAAAAATTTTACAAAATCAATTTTATGACTATCTATCTTCGATAAATAAACTTGGATTTTTTGCTCTATGGTTCTTAGAAAAATATATCTATGAACAAAAAGGCACAATAAATGCTCTTGAAAGAATTTATCATATAAGTGACGACCAATATGTAAAAGGTATATTTCCACCACAACAACTATTTTTTATTGAAAAAGATGGTATTAAAATAAAATTTTCATCTTTTCAAAAACTTTTTACAAACAATTCGGTTATACTAACAGATCATATAAATGCTCTAGTTCAACAGTTAAACTTTAACAACTTATGTTCGAATATAATAAATGAACAAATGATTTCTCTACACGAAAAAGTAGATAAAGTAATATCACAGTCACAAATCGATGATAAAAATGATAAAAAAGAGGATAGTAAAATATCAAACAAAAATTTAATAGCAGCCACAATACAACCACCTCCACAAATTAATAATTTTAAACTTAGAAATTATAAAGAATTAGAAGACATATTATCTAAAAAATTTGAAAAATTAAGTATAAATACGATTAATAAAAGTAATACAGATAATAGTGGATCTGATCAGGAAACAGAAGATAATATAGAGATCACTAAAATTGGATCTTATGATAGTAAATTTGCTAGAAAGCCAGTTCAAATGATGTACTATTATCCTAAACCAAGTCCTCAGGATGTCCTGCATGAAGAAAGAGAATATGAATTCAGTAATAGTTATAGTGGTAAAAACATTTATGAATGGAATATAGATGGATTTACTGAAAGGCAAATTTATAATACTATACATAGAATGTTAATGTATAGTACAATAGCTAAACAAGCTGGAAATGATGATATTAAGGTAGCAAAAATGTTAGTTGCAGGGTTTACTGGACAATTAAAAGGATGGTGGGATAATTATTTAACCACCACCCAACAACAATCAATATATAATAGTGTTATAAAATTAAAAGGAGATAATGAAGTCCCTAGTGCAGTATATACTTTAACTTGTACAATTGTAGAACATTTTACGGGAAGATGGACTGATAATTCTGAACATATAAGAGTTCTATTAAATGGATTAAAATGTAGAACTTTAACATCATTTAGATGGTATAAAGATACTTTTCTTAACAGAGTAATGGAATTACCAGATTGTAATAGTCCTTATTGGAAAGCTAAATTTATAGATGGATTACCTAATTTATTTGCAGAAAGAATAAGAAAGCAATTAAGGGGAAATAATCCTAGTATTATATATGAAGATCTTACTTATGGAAGATTAATAGGAACATTTATCCAAGAAGGGTTATCTTTATGTAATGAAATAAAATTAAATCATCAAATAAAAAGCCAACGTCTTAATGAAAAAAGACAATTAGGAGAATTTTGTGAACAATTTGGAATGGAAATGAATTTAAAAAACTCTAATAAAAAATTTAAGAATAAAAAATATTCTGAAGAAAGAAAAAATAAAAGAATTAAGAAAAAGAATTTCAGAAAACAAAAAAGAGAAGAAAATGATAAAAAATTGTTTAATAAGAAATCGTTTAGAAAACAAAAAGATAAATGTTATAAATGTGGAAAACCTGGTCATTATGCTAATAAATGTAAAGAAAAAATAAAAAAGAAAATTAATAACTTAGATATAGAAGATGATACTAAAGAAAAATTTATTAGTTTAATAGAAGATACAGACACTGATAGCTCAGAAAATTATTATCAAGAAGATTATTATGATGATGAAAACACTTCTTCAAATAATGAAGATGAATGTAATTGTATTATAAAAACAGAAATGGATTCAAAAAATAATAACTTCGAAGATGAAATATATTTGATTGAATCACAATTTCAAAATGATTTACAAATTAATATGATTAGTAATGATATAGCAAAATTACTAAAAGAAGTATCAGATGATAAGATTAGAAATCAAATAATAGATAATTTGCAAAATCCCAATAAACAAGAACAAATGGTTAATGAAGAACCATATTCAATGAAAAAATTAGACCAAATGTTAAAAGCAAGAAGAAATATCAAAACATTCGATTTAATAACAGTGGAAGACTTAAACAAAGAAATTGGTAATTTAAAATTGGAAATTGAAAATATCAAGAAACACTCAATAATACAAGACAATAGAATAACTAAATTTGAAAAAAGACCTATAATAGAATCATATGCTGATATTATAAAAAGAGATGAAAATGCAAACAATGATAATTTATTTTTGCAATCAATTGAAAAGCTAATTTTTAGAAAATGGTATGTAAAAATTAATCTTTTGATAGGATACAATTATAAAAAAGAATTTACAACACTAGTTGATAGTAGGGCAGATATGAATTGCATTAATGAAGGATTAATTCCTACAAAATATTTTCAAAAAACAACAAATAAGTTAAAAGGAGTTTCAGGTGAAAATTTGGACATTACATATAAATTAACAAATGCAAAAACATGCACAAGTGGTATATGTTTACCAGTCCACTTTACTATTGTAAAAAATATGAGCAATGATATGATTCTAGGAAATCCATTTTTGGAAATGATATTGCCTTTTCTAAATGATAAAGAAAAAATTACAGGATTATATGAAGGACAGGTAATATGTTTTCCATTTATTTATATATATATATATATATATATATATATATATATATATATATATATATATATATATATATATATATATATATATATATATATATATATATATATATATATATATATATATATATATATATATATATATATATATATGTTTGGTTTGTGTGCTACCACCTTTCTTGAACAATTAAGTACTTTATTTGTTTGTTATGTTAATAGGTGTAACAATTGTCTTAACTTTTTTGAGTTTTCGGTTGTATGGATTAAGAAAATGGCACTTGCTCCCGTTTTGGTAAATGTTTAAAGATAACTTGGTATTGATTTGGTTTTATTATGTTGCAACTTTTAAAAATTGATTTAGATATTTTGCATGTATATGTACCATTGCAATATACAAAATGCAGTTTATCGATTTATTTGGTATGATAAAGAAAATGAAATATTGATCACAAAAACAACCAAATGGTTAATACTTGTTGACTGAATAAAGTTACTTTAAAAATAAAGGTTACCAACTGTGAAACGCAATTTCTCCACCCAATATCAATAAAATTGATTTGGATGGTCACCATAAATTGATTTCCCTTATACCCTTTTCAACTTAACACTTTGTTATTGTATGAACTCTATGGAATTTAATCTAAATTCATGTTCAAAAAAAACTTTCTAAAGATCATCAGAATATACACTTTAATATCACATAAACCATATGAAAAATAACTAAACCATTGGTACCGTTTCATCAACTATGAATCTTACATCCCAAAAGACAAATCGTTTACATTAACACACAACCATTAAAATAACTTGGTTTTAAAACTCCAAAAAGACACTTACATTTTAATTCAAAAAGAACTATAAAACACACCAACTACTAGTCAGCACCACTTAACTAAAAATATATGAAAAAAAGTCAGCGAAAACATGATTTTGTATTTTTTTTCGCATCTTTCAATGACTATTAAATATTATTCTTAGCATGCAACAACCATGGAAAAATGTCAACGGCCCTAAGGCATATAAGGGGATCGACCCATGTGACAAAGTTGCAACATGATCCAAACCTTTGGCACCTTTAGAGTCGCATTCATGGGTTGAGGTTAGTCCAAGATGTGACCATGATTATGGAGCTTCCACAGTGATAAATCACCATATTTTTTGCTTGATCTGGTTTCGAGAAAGAAGTTGTAAAAGAAAACGTCAAGGAGGTGGAAGAAGACAGGATGTAGAAGATGATGGTATTTATTTCGGTATATATATGGACATTAAATAGGAGAAGTGTAGGAGGAGAAAAAACAAAAAAATTCCTTGTGCTAGCACGCAAGGGCTTTTAACGATGATAGACAAATGACAACAGAAAGAGGGACCAATGGAGATGGATTTGGAAACAATGAGAACGAGTGATATCAAATTTTCAAAACTATGACCAAACATATAAAAATATGTACACCACAAGGACCAAAACTGTAATTTACTCATAGTATTATAATCATGATACAATTTTATGAAAAAAAATCGTTTAAGAGATCATATGTATAAAAAATATATTCTTTTGACTATGTTTTCCTACTGACTTGATTCATGTAAGGTAACTCTAATGAAATAATTATAAATGAATCAGATTATAGTGTCGTATAGTTCACTCTCACGAAAATTGTTACGAACACAATTTTTCTTAGATATTTATAAAAGAAATTTATGGTAATTATGTAGTTTTAATTAAATAGCAATACATAGTCATTGATTACGATTTAAAGATAATAATAGGCAATTTGCGTTTTTGTTTTCTTGTTCTATGTTCAAAATTGATAAATATGTTAGTTAAATAAGATTATATGATTCGTATGATTGTATATGTAAAATAATAACATAATTAATATGTATCGACTAAGACTTCAGGTAACAAAAATATGAAACTATAGTAGTGAGTTTGTCTATTTTGCTTTAATATGATATTTTAAGTAAGTGATAATGTGAGTGCAACACAATAAACAATGGTTTCGATCTAATTTGGTCATCTAACTTTTTTTTTTTTTTTTTGTATTACGCACCCACAAACTTCCAAATGACCTACTAAAAGGGTAATTGGAAGAAATTTTATATAGTTTCATCATTATAGTTGATGTAGCCAAAGTTTAGGACAATACGTTGATTATTTAATCCACGTGTGCAAATGAACATACAGTAAAGAAAAGGACCCTTTCATTTAAGACTTCTTGTGTTGGTTTTCAAATGTTCGTTATCAAAGAACAAGAGAAACAACAATTAGGGTTGTTTTTTGCTTTGGATTGTAATCGAAAGTTTCAAACTCTCTATTCACATTATAGTTACCTGCATATAACATATTGTCTTTGTAAATGAATCATCCTAATCAATTACAGTGTTGAATGTGAATCCAAATATTGTTTATCTGAAAGTTGATTTGAACTTCAACGAGTTATCTTTTGATTACCCATTCTCATATTACAATGCTGAAAACTTTCTACTTACTGACCACGACTTAGTCGGTACGGATTTTTCCGAATGTGTAACTTTTCACAAACGTTTCATGCAAGAACCCTGTGAGAAGTTTTATTATTGTATCCCTAAAACAGCCTTGTATTTTAGTATCCGGTGCATCGAAAATAAAGAGGATTATGTATAATTTTTAGAGCACATATGGTCAGTGGCACCAATATCAATGATCCAAGAATTGTGTTTATGAAGGAAACAAACATATTTGTGAACATTCGCACAAACCTGAGTAAATGAGAAATGAGTACCTTCAGGATTCATTGCTCCACTAGATACAGAAGAATTTGGATGACGACTGTTGAACATTTTCAAAAGCTGTTGATATTGTTCGATGGTAATGGTTGGAGATGGAGCGTTGTTGGTAACAACAACAGCGTTTTGAACAGTAGATTGATGATAATTTTTCTTTCCTTTTGTGAATTTGAAGTTTACAGGAAATCCAATCAATCGGCAATATTGTTCTTTTTTGTGTGACCTGGCTTCTTACAAGGATTGCATGTCAAAGATTTTTTTGATAATGAGTTATGTGGATCAGTATAGGCATTCATTGCTATGGCATCATGGTTGAGAACAGGAGAGATGTTCATCTCACGTTGATGTTCTTCTTGAGTAATCAAAGCGTAAGCAGTGGATAATGAAGGCAAAGGTTTCATCACGAGGATTTTCCCTCTTATGATCTTATAAGAGTCATTTAAACCCATACGAAGTTGAATCAAACGTTGATCTTCTAGAAATTTGTTAATTTTGGTAGCAGTACCACAAGAACATTCATGTAAATCCTGAACCATTCATCCCAAATTTTCATCAACTTAGTATAGTAAGTTTGAAAGTCATCAGAACTTTGAGAAATTGAATAAAGCTTTTGTTGAATTTGATTGATCAAAATACCGCTAGTCTGTTCATACCTTTGATTATTCTCTGTCCAAATAGCATAGCAGAAGCAGATTGAAGGAATAGAACGCTATCGACAATGTTCTTATGTAAAGAGTTGAGAAGCCAGCTTATCACCATTGAATTCACACGATACCATTGAGAATAGTTTGATGAATCAGTTGTAGGCTGAGTGATGGAGCCGTGAACAAAACCTAATTTGTTCTTCGCAGACAAGCAATCGTCATATATCACTACCACACAGGGAATCCAACACCATTAAAAACATTTGATACAAGAATCGAGCTAGGATTATCAGAAGATCCTCGATAATATGGACTGGAGACTGGAATGACAGATGAATCATTCAAATTTATTGAAGGAACTTCAGACATAGCGATTGATGCAAATAAAAAACGAGGAGAAAAAAATTGCGAGGAAACAGAGCGAGTGGAATTGATTAACAAGATGAACAAAATCAAACAATCAGATTGAGTAGGACTAATTTAGGAAGATAAACAGGATCAAACGATCATGCTCGGATACCATGTCATGATTTAAGAATTGAAGAGAATTTGGTGTAAAAAGCTTTCAACAAACTGACAGAGCAACATATATACAAGACCGTTAACTAATTGTATGTTAAATTACAGAAATTCCCTTGGAACTATTAAGACCGTTATTCAGATGTGTATATAGTTGGTTAACATCCTATGTTTAGCAGATAATCATATAGGCTTATCTTTCTATTTTTTTGGAACTGATAATGTTGTCAAGCTTGTTGACAATAGTAATATGAATAAATTATAGATATTAATTGTTATGTGTTACCACAAAGGGTAACAATGTTTGTCGTCCATGCTGGAAATCAATCAGGTAGAAATCAATCGCAAGGATTCGGTGGTATCCTTGTATATTATTTCAGTCAATATAAAAAAACACACATATCTCCAAACAAACCTCATAAATTTTACTTCCGGAAAAATACAAGCAAACTCTTGCTTCATACACAGTAAGACCATACAAGTAAACAAGTTGTAACATGAAGACTTATTTCATACACACAAAGACCATAGGCCACTAGTAAAATGGGCTTCTTTATTCTACTCTTTTAACTTTTAAGGACACTCTTTCTCATACACTTCACTCGCATATTTCCAGTTAATCACCTTCCAGATATTCTTCAAGTAATCCGGCCTCACATTTTTGTACTGCAAATGGTACAAATAAACACATTAATTAAAAATATAAAGACAGAATAATTAGAAGAATTTTCTACTTGTTTGATCACCTGTAAGTAGTATGCATGCTCCCAAACATCTATGCCAATCAGAGGAACCAAATTTGGTCCTTTTGTGACAAGTGGATCTTGATTCGCGGTAGTTTCAACTACAAGTCTCTTCAACTCTTTGTCCACCGCTAGCCACTGCCAACATTTCGTGATTTCAAAATAACAAAAATAGTTTAAGAAAAAGCCATGGGAACAGATGAGATAAAGGAACTTACTACCCATCCGGATCCTTGCACAGCAGCACCTTCTGCGTTCATTTTAGCAATCAACTTGTCGACAGAAGTAAAGCTCTGGTCGATAGCCCATCCCAAAGAACCATGTGGTGGTTCACCACCTCCTGCCTGCAATAAGGCTTTAGGTTTTCAGATTTGGACAAATTATAATTATCATCAAAATCGCAGGAAGAAACTTACGCTGGTGGGAGCGAGATTCTTCCAGAAAATTGAGTGATTCACATGACCTGCTCAGAAACATAAAGTTAGGACCTAAGACAACCAGAAAATTGAGTGATACATCAATGTTGAGTTACTTTTGTCCCCCAATTTGAGAACGTACGGGTCAATTTCCGGTGGAATTTAAGATACAAAACGATTCTAGCAAGTATTTTACCATAAACACACTGAAATCGACGATTGAAACGTAATTTGAGATAGAAAATGATAGGATTTAACCTCCGCCATTGAACTTAATGGCGCTCTGCAATTTGACAGCAGTTGAAGCATCGCCCTTGGCGATAGCGTCATCGAGCTGCTCGATAGCCTTATTGTAGTTAGTTATGTAAGTCTGGTGGTGTTTCTGGTGATGGAGCTGCATGATCTCTCCGCTAATCGCCGGCTCCAGTGCGCCATAATCGTAGGAGAGATCCGGAAGTGTGAACGTCTGCAGCCCACGCGCCTGTTGCTGAAACCTGGATAACACACCTAGGGTTTTAGGAGTCGCGAGGGTTCGTAGAGCCATTTGTCTGCAAATCAAGTTGGGAAGAGATTGCGTAACGGTGCCTTTGTTGGTAAACTCTATAATTATATAAAAGCCCTTGAAAGTATGAGGCATTTCTTCTATTGCACCTTAAAGTTTTACTACTACTCCAAATCTCATACTCGATACATTGAACCGTAAATTTGGGCATTTTCAAGTTATAATCCAACACTAATCTCAAAAAAGTGTTGTAAAAATGTTACAGCCCAATATCACTTTTTATATTAAATTTCATGTTGATCTCATGTTTACATCATATTTAGTGTAAAGATGTTACGATTCAACACCAACTATATAAATGAAATTTCATATAAACTACACAATATTAGATTGTACTATTCATTTAGATTAACATGTTTTAAAATTTACTTTGTATAAGTTATTCATTCAACTTTGACTTATATATCTTTATAGTTTGTATAATGATATTTTATATGTATCATTTTGTTACTTATATATTATACTTAATTGATATGGATTCATGATGAATATGGACGTGTCTTATAAAGATTACCATCAGCGAGTCGATAATAATTGATGGGAAAGATGTGAGGACTTCCTAAAAGGAAGTGTGATGATAATGAGGCTAGATATGGAGGAGTTTGCTTTTCCAATGAACATGACTTCAAATAGGAGATAGCAGAGGCTACATATCAAGATAGATGGATAATGTTGCGTTCTTGAATGTGTTGTTTTTTTTATCTTTATTGTAGATACTTGCATCCTGATTTACTTGTTTATTTAGTTTTTCTTTTGCCTACATTCCACTTACTCTCTCATTGTTTTGCCTCCTTTGTGGACTCTTAGAATCTTATACTTCCATTACAATTTATCCATGTTTTGTCTTGCTACTCATTTTGACTCGCTCTCTCCTTGTTTGCCTCTCACATGGTCTAATTTTGCACATGTCGGAGGTCTTATACGTGACACAAGCACATGTTAGTGTATCCCACATTGGTGCGACACGGTCTTATGAGTTTGTATATATGTTGGAGTCTCCCCTCTCTCCACAAGGGCTCTTTTGGAGAGACATTCTTGGGCTCCACATATATTTATATGGTATCAGAGCCGGTGTCCCGCACCCCCGAACCTCATTGAGCCTACGTCTCTGAGGGGGAGTGTTAGTGTATCCCACATTGGTGCGACACGGTCTTATGAGTTTGTATATATGTTGGAGTCTCCCCTCTCTCCACAAGGGCTCTTTTGGAGAGACATTCTTGGGCTCCACATATATTTACAGCACAAACATAAGTGTTGGTATCTATCTCCCCTGTCCCATTTTATTAGGATTCCCAAGAGTCTGTTTCGTTGCTATTGAATTTATGATAAGTATATTAAATTTAGTCATAATATTTCAAACTTATGTAAAAAATTAATATCTTTTAATTATATAAGAAGAAATATATGAAAAAACACATAATAGACATACATTATAATACTAATAATTAAAACACATAATTAACAAGTTATGAGTTATTGTATAAAAGATGTGAACCAAATTTGTAAAAGAACTATTAAATATAAAGGTTATATCTAAAAATCTGTACAACTTAGAAAAAAAATATATATACCTAGAATATTCTTTTTGGTGATAAAAGTAGTGTACTCAGTTAAGATTAAATCTTGTTTGCAATCACCATCAATACCATGCCATGGATGAGATATAATAAGTCCAAACTAATTAATAATGGTTTCCCAATTCTATATTAACTAACAAACCACAAATAGGAAATATGGATCGAAAATACAATGTCCCAATATAAGATAGTAGATAGCCAAAAGGCTAAATCACCATGGCCAAGCCAAATGTGCTAATTTCTCAGTAACTCTTCAGCTTTCTTCACCCAAACACTGTAGATATCATCCGAAAATAGTACAAAGTGAACCTGCATAAATATCATATCCATGTTCTTCATTTGATCATTAACTGATATAGGCAAATATATCAACATCACAATGAAATATGCATAAATACCTCGTTAATGTCATTGCAATGGTCTCTAATTGTAGATATGCCCACACTTGCAGCTTCTTCAAAAGGATATCTGAAATGGTAGTTACACATTTTGTCAATCTATGAACTGTTATCCATATAAAAAACTAGCAACTTAATCAACTCACCCATAGACACCACATGATATGGCAGGAAAAGCAACATATTGAATATTGCTCTCTCTTGCAACACGCAAACTGTTCCTGTATGCATTACTCAAGGAGGCTGCAGCATTGCTATCTTCATCATAAACCGGACCAACAGTGTGGATTACATGAGATGCAGGCAATTTAAACCCTCTGCATGAGTTATTTGAGTATGAGTTTCAGAAATACAATGTGAATTATCAATAATGGAGTTTAGATCATGAAAACTTACGGGGTGATTCTTGCTTCTCCTGTTGGGCAACGGACTCCGGGGCGAACTTCAGGAACATCATAACATGCTGTTCGCAGTTCTGGGCCAGCAGCTCGATGTATAGCTATCAAAATTACACAGAATTTGTTAGAAATGTTATGGAAAAATAATTCGGTTTGTATAGTAAGAGAATCACCTCCATCAGCACCACCACCGCCAAGCATTCGTTCGTTTGCTGGATTAACCTGTGCATAATATTAATATCTATAAACCACAGAGTAAAAGCTTGAAAACAGGTTGATATTGCTTTGACAATAGCTAAATTTAGATCAAAGCAAAACTTAGGGTTTTAGTTCAAAAAGGCATCAATTCTCATCATCGCGAAAAAATGGTTATAAAAAAACGTAAAGGTACCGATGATAAGATAGCCTCGATGTTTCTATATGTTTTTACAATGAAGAGTATCATCGATTTCATAGTCAAATACATCAAACAATCAGCACAAACTTATACACGTACAATCGCGTCGGAAGAGCCATCGATGAACCAACGAGTGATATCTCCTTTCTGAATCTTCAGGGCACTGGTCGGAGACAGATTGAAGATAGCCACGCTTTTCTCAGTGTCACCTCCATTGGCAGACATATTCGATAAAGCTCTAGCTGCACCGCTTCCTTGCAGGAAGGATAATGATCTTTTGACAACTGTTCGAAAAGCAACAGAAGTGCCGATCCGAGATTCCGGCGATGTATATCTGATGAGAAATCTAGGGTTTAAGGATCGATGAGAGAAAGAATTGAAAAATGCGGAAGTGATTGATGGCGAAATTGAGGGCATTTGTTTCAGACACTGGACTCAGCTATAGTGTGAGAATGTGAGTAGCGCGTCTTGCGTTATCCAACGACAATAGTGAGCGGAGTAACGATGACGACGAAGCAAGGTGGGCCATCAAGTTAGTTTTTAGCAAATCTAGCATGACGGTGAATTTGGCAAAATTAGTTGGATGGTGTATTTGGCAAAATTAGTTGGTATCAGTCTAATTGATAGCAGGTAGCTTAGCCTATATTTGTTTAACTAATAGCTGGAAGTTGGTAGCTTATAGTAATTAGATGGAAGCTGATAGCTGTAATTTTTATTAGTGTAGAAAGTGTTCGACAAAACTAGTTATTAACTTTTATTTCTTCTAATGAAAAAGGTTCTTCTAGTGAGGACGCCACTTCCGAGGGTAATGATCGAAAGTGATGGCTCACCAATTTCGACCTTGATGGCCATTTCTCTCAAAACTTTTCCTGAAAAAACCGAAAAACTTTGCCTTTTATTTCATATACCTCCGATGTCCATCTTCCATTGATTGTGTGCCACTTTATCCTACATCTTCTAGCTTTGTTGTTGATGTGTCCATGAAAGAATCGGGAGTTCTCATCACCCTCTACAGTCCACTTGACATGGGCTTTCTGTTTTAAATCCAGTACTGTCATTCGCTCGAATTTTAGAATTCTCACCCTTCCACTGTTTAAGTGTCCTCAATTCTTCCTCGGATAACCCACGAGTTTCGACGACGACATCCAATTGTTGCACCGTATTCCGTATCCTCGTTGATTCTCTATTCTCATTTCTTTGAGCTTCGTATCTCCACTTTTTTATCCCATCTTTAAGAAAATGCAACTTAGCTATTAGATATCTGTCCGGTGTTCCATAGCCTTTAGACCGACTCCTACTTATCAAAATTTACAAACCTAAACCAAACGACGTTTAACCCAACGGTATCAGGAGTTGACAAATATACGGTCAAGGGTTGAGGGTTTAAGTTTTATTTGGAACGAAAAGTCTAAAACTAATTGTAAGGTAATGAGCGTGTGAATTAACGTTTTAAAAATAAAAGATAAAAGAATTTACAAACACATATATTCATAAAAGTTATTAAAAAAATTAACACAAAAATACCATTCCACAAATTCAATAAACAATGATAAACGTACACAACTCACAATAACCTACAACAAGAATAGCACAAGAGTATGCAAATTCTCAAGTTAATAACGTTACAAAACACCGACAAAGAACAACATCAAATACGATGGAGGGACTCACTTGTTATTAACAAAAGACACTAAATATGTAAAAATAAATAAATCAATCAAATATCAAAAGAAAATAAACATCTCTTCTACCCACTAACCACGTGTCTGTCTGTCAGTCTATGAACACTTAAAAATGGACGTGAAGCTTCACAATCAAAACGTGCCACTGCTTTCACCGGCGGAGATTGAAACGCCTTCCGACTTGATTTCAAGCCCATGAAAACGCCCGAGAGGATCCTGCTGGCCGCCTGAAAATAAATGATGCTGGTGGTATTGCGGTGGCTCTGTTTGTTTCTGGTTTCTAAAAAAGTTTCCTTGATTATATTGAACATGGTGCATGCTCGAATTGTAATTGTCTGAAGAAGACCTTGAAATTTCACCAGTTGCTAATCTCAGCCTTTCGACTTCCTGCTTGAGTGCCTCATTCAGAGCTGTATTTTGTCAAACCAATTAGATTTCTGAGATTTGATTTTATATAATTCCAATAGTCATAAAGTAGATGGAAAACTTACCATCACGTAAATGAGCTTGTTGTTCCATAGCTTGTAATCGGATCTTAAGCTCTGTGTTTTCAGAAGCCAGGCCATTTGTATCCCTCTGTATAAACAACAATAAGATCAACTTCAAATACATGTTCACGAAGGTAAAGGATGAAGGATCATTAGATTAGTAACCTGAAAGAGAGCCAATTGTGCAGAAAGGGTGGTTGCTTCTGTTTGCAGGGTCTGAACTTTTCTCTCGAGCTCTGTTATATAGCGTGCTTTCCTCTCCTTTGAACGAGCAGCAGATTGTCGATTTGCCAAAATTCTGTATGGTACAAAGCATGAGTTGATGATCTAAAACTCTCTGCCGGTTACTTCATTTAGTTCCTAATAATCTATAATGACCGGATTTCAATCTCCATCTCTATAATAACGAGATTTCGTAACAAATTGTGCACAATAAAACAAATTCATCGATTTTTAACTGGATTGAACTTTAGCATTAGATTTGAGATTTGCAAGTGATCGAAATCTAATTTGTTTTCGAGACTTCTATTGTTGCTGAAAGCTCAATCCATATCTTAAATTGGTAAACTAAATTACTGAGTGCAAAGAAATTCGTATTTCCATGTTAGAAATGGATAAAATAAGAAGACGTTAAAGATAATACCAAAACGTACCTCTTAGCTCGCTTAGGATCGACAGTCCACAACTCAGCAAGCTTATCGGGAGCCATTGCCTTCTTAGCTTCAATACTTTCCCTAAAAAAGTTCGCACCGTCAACTGAATTGCTATGTCGATGTCGAGGCCTAGTGCTACTCTTTTCTCCATCTCCGCCGGCACCTCCGGAATTATCGTCTGAAGCTCCACCTTCACCAACAACATTGGTGATCCGACCGCTGTCCAGAACGCCACTACCGTCTTTCAAGCTAGATCCGAGCTTCTCCATATCCATGTAAGTAGAAAATAGATCATCCTCAGATCCAATCTCTTCGAAGCTTCCAGACGGCGCATCGAAGGAGTCTGATACCAGATCTAGGTCTTCCGGTAACCGAAAGTTGACTTCGGAGTGTGCACGCCGGTGGTGAGACGACCTGAAAGGAAAGATTGCCGCATTGGGCGGGGCAGGATTGGGACTTGATGGATCTTGCATTCTTCTCAATTGCGTGTGAGTTCGTGTTCTTCGCTGAGCCTTTCCTAGATCGTTCTCTCCTTTCTTCTACTCTCCGCTCAAACCGAAGGAGACTCCAAATACATTAATAAATTTTAAAATAACAGTAACAAACTTTTTATGGTCAAAACTTAAAAGCAAATATTTTTGACATAGAACAAAATAAATCAAACTTGATCCAAATAAATCTTCTTAAGAACATATATCAAAGAGAACCACATTTCTATTGAAAACATCTAATAGAAAGTGTTTGAATACGTAGTGTTGAAGAATCACAATAAGTAGAAATTTTATTAATTCAAGATATCTTCCAAATTATATTTTTATATGCTTGTCTAAATATGGCTATTATTGTCAAATCAATATAAGTTAAAATTGATTGAAACCTATTGATATTATAATGCTAATTAATTGCGTTGTTTATGTAAATCGTGGAAATTACGCCAATCTTACGATTAAAAGAAGAGAAATTGTATTTTTTTCTATTTTTGTTCCTACTTTTATTCTTACAAATCATGTGAACTTGTGACAAGTATTATATGTAATAAAATTAATAATACTTTAAGACACATGTCATAATTTAACATGGGTAAGAATATAAGCAAGAACAAAAGATAAGAATAAATACAATTTCTCTTAAAAGAAATACTTTGAAATGGGAAATGAGCCGAAATACACGGTCATAACAACAAATTTGTGTGATGGATGGGTGAACTGCCTATTACGATATCTATTATCTTCAGTTCAATGATGGTTTCTCGTCCGAAAAAATTGGTTGATAATTTTTAACTGATCAAAAGTTAACCTGCCAAAAACTAAAGATCGTTTAAAAGTGAGTATATTAGCAATGTTTTAAAAACCAGTTTTATAATTGAACTGGCCTGATGATCTTTTTCGGTTCAACCGGTTTAACTGGTTCAAGCGCCCGATCAAACCGGTTTCCAGAATTTTTATGTGTTTTACTATTTTTGTGCATACATATGTATATATAACACCAATAATTTGACATCATTAAGTTTAATCATTAAAATACAATTAATAACAAGTAAGACAAGAAAAGTAAATTGAAAGTTGTATCATGTACGTGATTTAGAAGGCGCAAAGCGGCAACGTCACATACAACATATTTTATTGTTATGATGGACTGGTTTTAATTAGAATTAGTTAATATTTAGGAGTCTTTAGCCCAAATCAACCACAAAAGCCCAAGATAAATCCCTTCCATTCCGGTTCAACCGTTTTTTATCAAAACCGGCCGGTTCATTCCGGTTAAGAAATCATCATAAAACCGGCTCTAATCAAACCGTTCTCATCTCCGGTTCCCGGTTCAACAGGTCCGACCAGCCGGTTCGAACCGGTTTTTGAAACATTGTATATTAGTATATTACGACCTATCTTGCCATTCTATATTGTCCATGAAACGCTAACTACTACTGGTTCAATTTGAACGAAAATTTAACATATCCGATCCAAATATAACATTATTCTATCCTATTAAATTGTAGAAAACAAAGAAAGTGGCCATAGAATTAAAAAAAAATTACAATTTTTGCCATTTATGAGGTAATTACAATTTTGGTCATTATACTTCTTACACTAATAACTACAATTTTGGTCCTTGGAGTTTATAGTTTGTATTAATTACAGTTTTAGTCCTTATAATATTTAATTTAGGATAATTATAATTTTGATCCCTATAGTTTTTAATTTGTAATTATATGTTTGATACCTATATTTTTTAATTTGCTTAAAAGAATTACAACATTGCCACTCAAGACCTAAAAAGAGTTAATTACAATTTTGGTCATTATACTTGTAGTTTATAATTTATAATAATTATAGTTTTGGTCCTTATAGTTTAATTTAAGATAATTACAATTTTGATACCTATAGTTTTTTTATTTGCATAATTATAGTTTCAGTATCTATAATTACATTTTTATCAACATAAGGCAATAAAATTAATAAGAATTACAACGCTATCATTTAAGACCTAAAACGAGTTAATTGCAATTTTAGTCCCAATACTTTTTATATTTAAAAATTATAATTACAGTTCCTATAGTTTTATTTACTAAAAATAATAGTTTTGATCCGTATATTTTTTTAATTTATGATAATTACATTTTGGGTTCTTATAGTTTCTAATTTGCATAATTATAGTTTTTGTAGCTATATTGTTTAATCTGTATTAATTGTTGTTTCGGCCCTTATAATTGATAATTACGATTATAGTCCTTATACTATTAATTTAAATGATTACAATTGTAGGCCCTGTACTTTATAATTTATATTAATTAAAATTTTTGTCTATGTAGTTTTTAATTTTGAATAATTATAGTTTTAGTCATTGTAGATTTTATTATGCATAATTATAGTTTTGGACTCAATATGTTTTACGTTGTATTAATTATAGCTTTGGTCCCTATAGTTTTTAATGATAAATTACATTTTATATTTTTTTTAAGAAAAGGAATCTACGTATTAACAAATGTAAAGAGAGAATTTTGGTCATGTATATTTTAATTTGCTTTAACTACAGCTTTGGTCCTCATAGTTTTTAATTTCAATAAGTATAGTTTCATGTAGTTATTAATTTACATTAATCAATGTTTTAGACTTTGTAGTTTAAAGTTAGGATAATTGCAGTTTTGGTCTTTGTAGTTTATAATTTGCATTAGTTACATTTTGGACACTGAGTAATAGTGATATTATAAAAATAGTCTCTATGTAATAGCGACATTACATGTATAGTCGGTATATAAGAGAAATCCATGATATTGTCATTGTTTAATAGAAAATTCACAGAAATGTTCTCTGTCATTATGTAAATGGTTTTGAATATATACGATTAACAAACTTGCACGTCGACATATCATGTCAACATCACATCATCAAAGACTGACACTTATCATGGCATCAGCTGACTACCGGGTTGACCGGTCAAATTGAAACAAAATTGAAAACATAGTAACTTAATTAGAAAATTTGAAAACGTAGTTACTTAATTGAAAAAAAAACAACATAGTGTCAGAATTAAAATTTTTTTAAACTTAATGTATTTTTTGGAATTTGACAAAGTTATAACTCATAAAAATTATGTGTCAAACACCTCTTTAGTACTTGTATCGTTAATGCTTGTAAGTAAGAGTATTTATCAAACAATTGAAATAACAACTCGTGTGTTTTTCCATATTATACAAAGACTATAATGCATAGTGTTTGTAGCTTTTAGGACATTTTCCGCAAAATTAGCTGGTAGTGGTTAGTGGTTAGCGGGTAGCGGTTAGCTTGAAACTGGTAGCGGTTAGCTGCTAGCTGTGACTTTTCTTAGTGCAAAAGTTTTCGGCAAAAACAGTTGTTAGCTTTTAGAAGTATAAAATAATATTAAAATCAAAAGTCAAACGTTAAACGCTTCCAAAATCTAAATGAAATAGCTTTTGAATTATGAGTGTTTTGTTAAAAATAAAAGATAAAAGCTCTTGCTGCCGAAAAATGTTTTTTTCATTTTTTCGAGCGTTTTCTTAAAAGTTAAACGTTAAACGCTCCTAAAAGTTCTCAAACGCTGCGTGCCGAACATGCCTTAAACAGGTTCTATAATCAAGACTTCCCTAAAATAAAAAAAATAAAAAAAAAATTCTTATCAAGGACATGTTTCGAGGACCAAATTGTTCGAGTTCATGAGAAGACTAATTGATTCTAAATATATAATTAAATACAAGTTAAATTCTCCAAACAAAAATAAACCCAAATAAACCTTGATTTGTAAACAAAATTATTATTCTGGATTATTAAAAGCCAAGCTCACAATCACATAAACTTTCAAACCAAATCTGGATACGCACAGAAGACGATGATCCAAACTTATTTAGACAACTCAGAAGAGAGATTGTTTGCCAAAGATGAAATGGTTGAAGGTGAGTAAGCCGTGGTGCCACCCAGATACCATTTCTTCATCATCTCCACTACATTCCCGTTCAACACTTTCATCGTTTTCGCCTCTTCTTTTCCATCACTTGAGAATCCAATCTGTTAATTTCATCAAAACAACCATTAAACATGTCATCTAACAAATGGCCGACACAAATTTTCACGTTATCAAACACCATCGTCATCTACCTCAGCGATTGTTGATGTCGCCGGAAAGCTAAATGTAAGTACCGAATCCTTTTTGAAGTAATGTAACTGAAAAAACTCAACAATTTCTGTTAAAGCCTCCTCTTCTTCCTCTTCGTACTTATCATCAGCCGCTAATCGGTCCCTCACTGCACTCTCAAGTTGTACACCGTATTGTGATCCTTTGATCTCCTTGATCACCACAATTCTCAAAAATTTATCAACAGGTGCTGCATAAATGATTAAATTCACAATCACAAGTAAAATTGAGTGCAAAATCGAGAAAGAAAAGTATCAGATGTTGAATTTAAGTTCAAAATCAATTACCTGATATAACACAATCGAAGAACTCATCATCTTCAGCTAACTCGGTTCCAGATTTACCTTTCCATTTTTGCAAATGAGTTATGATCTCTGGATCAATATAAACTCCGATGGCGGTGAATTTAATTTGTAGAAAGTGTATCTCAATGTCGGTGATTCCTGTTTCGATCAACGTAAAATTTGAAATCAAAAATCATGATTTTATTGAATCAATTAGTTATTCATAATTAAATAAGTAAAATTACCATGTCCAAACAAAGACAAAGGCTTGGTAGTTGTGATATGTGGAGGAAATTCGATATCAGCCACCATCACCATTTATGAGCACACTACACAAAACAAAATCAAAACTTTAAGTTCATGAACTCCTACATTAAGAAAACCAATGAGTTTATAAATAAATATCAATATATTCATAAATAAACACGATAAAATTTGTATCCTTACAGATACGGTTTGCCGGGCCTCTAGAAAAATCGGAATAAAAAAACTCTTTGGTATAGAGAAAGCACTAGAGAAAGAGAGAGAGTTAGATATGAAAAAAAATAAAGTGTTAGATAGACGTTTAAATAGGCAAAATTTGCAAATTTCTATTTAGCAACCACCGGTCATCAAAAGGTTTGGTTGGTACATAACTACATTTGTACGTACGTGACATTGCTTTTTTATTTTAGATATATAACTAATAAATAAATTTTTAACTGTGTATGTGAGAAATTAAATCTTAGTTTATTTTAGAATAAAACAAGTATCATTTGACTTGAAGTATATTAAATATTATTATCTAACATGATCGATTTGTATAGTTACATATAACAGTTTAACCACTCTTTTAATAAAATGTCAAATGATTATCTATTTTGAAACTTTTCGAGTTTAGAACTAAATGAGGAGCTTCAGACACCATTATTAGGACCCCCCCTAGTTAATGTTGTTAGATTTTTATAATCTTCAGTCAATTTCGAATACGTTCTAAAACTATGTCACATACATAAATAGTTGTCACAATGGAATTAAGATGTTTTCTTCATTTTATCATGTTTTCAAAACATTTCTACGGTTCTAAGTTTCAAAGTACGTTATAATAAATTTGAAAGTCATATATCTCTTATTTTAACTGCTATTTTGGTTTTCAAATGTTATATAGGGCGTAAAAAGTGTATATAACATATTTCAGGACACTATATAAACAAAATAAACAAATTCATGGCACAATTTTATAACTAATATTTAAAACAATAGGAACAATTTCAAAACTTTATATTCTCACTTGTTTTATATCATACATCCTTAAAAAAGAGTTACGCAAATAAGTCGTGTCGAAGAACACTAACTAAACTCCTATAAACAACTTTGGAACTCATATAAACAAGTGTGAACCCCATGAGATGTTTGGATGATGGATTATACATGTTACTTTTTTTGTTAATGTTGTGTTCATAATTTTTTTAGGTGTTTGTGTACAAGTTATCATTAGACCAATAGGAAGGACACCCAAGCAATAAATTGCAAGGTGTGTGTTTTTTGCGTCGATTGGTCTTGGGTACACAAAAAGAGACAATAAATGTGACAACTGTCAAAATTGGTCAATGAAAGTCAACTTAAGTCAACTGGAGTACAACAGGTCAACATGATGAAAGGTAATTTTTATAACATTTACAATGTATTATTGGATATTATAATACTACGTACGCTAATTTAAAACAATTATCGAGTAAACACTGTAAAATCAGATAATAAAATACAGTAGCGTAAAAATTCGATAATCACACAAATATTATTTTGATATTAATAATATTCATAACACGATGTATTCGTGCTCACGAATCCGTAGATATATAGAACGTCGAAAACGGAGTTCACATGTGAAAGTTACAACAGTTAATCGCTGAGATGTGTGAATTCAAGAATTATAATAAACTAATCTAAGGACCATACTCCCAATATCCTATATAATACACCAAATCTTCATTCATGACTTGATCTCCAACTATTCTCCTCTTTCTCTCTTGACATCGGCCCAAAACATCCCTCCCACACCACCTCCGGCCATCGTCCACCACCACAGGCCACCGTTCCGCCGCCGTTGACCACCGGTTACCGCTTAAAAACCTTGTTATTTTGGAGTGTGTGTTCAAGTCCAAACCCAAGTCGGAGCTTGTTTGTGATAAATCACGCTTCAAGGGTGAGTTCATACCCCTCTTTTTCATCTGTATTCAAGTTTTTAGGGGGAGAATACAAGTTAAACTATGAAAATGGTTATTTATACATGTTTTTAATTAGTTTGGTGAAAAAATATTTTCTACTTGAAATAATGTTAGATCCAAGTATTATGAACATTATTATGTGATATGTTTAGTAAAACACAAATCTATGAAGACAATGAGTATAAACATGTTAGAAGTTCTAAGGAAAAGTCATAAAAATAAAACTAATGGAACATGAATTTTCTAGCAAAAATAGTTATAACCAAGTTATTACACCATTTTTGTGGGAAATAACTTAAAAGATGTTATTTATGAACACCTAAATAAGTTAACTTATATATATATATATATATATATATATATATATATATATATATATATATATATATATATATATATATATATATATATATATGTGTGTGTGTGTGTGTGTGTGTGTGTGTGTGTGTGTGTGTGTGTGTGTGCGTACAACGAAACATTTAAAATAAACTATAATATGTATAGTTTATGGATACAAAAACTATCATTGATATTTTGGGACAAAACGAATAATTATATAAAAGTATATAATTATTATACATTATTTTATTATCATGGGAAGAGTGATAATTACAAATACAATAGTTTTCATTTACAAAATAAAAAGTAAACATGTTGATAACAATTATGTGAGTCAAGTCTTCACCGTACTTATTAAAGTACACACAATAAAGCCCTAAAACTATAACCAGAATCTCGGTAAGAGAACGTGATACTTGTGTATAGATCTATAGGGGACTGACAATCTCGTACCTAAGCTGCTAGCTACAGCTAGACTGACAGGTCTGGGGTGACAAATGTCTAACCTTCGGACGCTTGAAGAACGTCGTAGCAGGCCTACATCGGTCATAGTATGGTTATAGGGATTTCACATGGGAAATCAACGATACATTTAGTTTATGTGTAAACATGCATTTAAATGGTTTTATACAAGAATAAAACTATGTTATACTATTTTCAAGTATAGAAATACTTATGCATTATCGGTCCGTGGGATTTTAAGACTACAACTCATTTACAAGAAAATATTGGATTTTCTAGGTTAAAACACTATCTTTTACAAGGAAATGGATTTTCTCATACAAAACTCTTATGAACTCACCAACTTAATCGTTAACACTCTTTCAAAACTACTTGTATTCTCAGGAAACTGTTAAACCAGGTAACTACAAGCTTTTGATGATGGGACGCTACAGCGTCGCACTACTTACTTTTGATGTCATATTGTAATTGTATTTGAAACAAACAATCTTTTGAACTTATGTAGCCTTTGCAATTATATATATGATGGATGTGTTTGCTTTGATCACTATCGTACAAATATTGTTGTGATACTGTTCATGAAGTCATCCACCCCCAGACGTTTCCGCCATCCTGGTTTGGGGGTATGACGATAAAACTTTCCTATGACTTATGTATTTATGTTTATTTAGTCGGTTGAGGATGTTCATAGAGAAAAGTCGACAAAATAGAGCATTTGTCCAACGATTGAAGATGACCGTTAAGGTATATATATGTCCCTTTGGTGCATGCTCCTCAAAGTCCTAAAAAATGGACATGAAACAAGTTAAATTTGGAGTTTAGTTACCTTTACAGACCGCCAAACATGGTCGAATAAAGGAGGTAGAGGGCGCATAAGGGCATATATGTTCCAAACATCCAAGAATGTGTATCTACATAGTAGTTTGATAACAACTTAGGTGGAAATGTGTCAAAAACTAATAATTTTGTAAGACATATATAGAGCATAATAGTGTCTCTCCAAAAGAGCCCTTGTGAAAAGAGGGGAGACTCCAGCATATATACATACTTATAAGACTGTGTCGCACCAATGTGGGATACACCAATACTCTCCCTCAGAGACGTAGGCTCGATGAGGAAAGACACTTATATGTTAGGCCACGGGAGTGCGAGACACTGGCTCTGATATCATGTAAGATATATGTGGAGCCCAATAATGTATCTCCAAAAGAGCCCTTGTGGAGAGAGGGGAGACTCCAAAATATATACACACTTATAATATTGTGTCGCACTAATGTAGGATACACTAACAAATTTCATGTTAGTTGCTACTCATTCTTTTTTTTTGGGGGGGGGGGGGGGGGGGGGGAATTTGGTAGATGTTTAAGAAATATGTTGGTTATATATAACTTAATTCTTTTAAAACAAATTTACGAGCTGAATTTATGTCAAAACATAACATGTTAGATTTGTATTATAGACAACTTTCATAAACTATATGTTAGGTATATTTGTTGGTGACTTTTTGGTAAAATAATGGGTACTATTTAATTGGAACACTAAATTACTATGTAATTGGAACACTAATTAAAATTAATGGGTGCTATTTTCTAACAAACTTAGATTAAATTATAAACTAATGCTTCTGAATTCTATTCCTCGCGTGACGTCATCTCTCCTGTAGGGAGAAAAGTGAAAGCACATTTTGGTAGCAGGACGGTGTTCCCCGCAAGAAAAGTACGTCTTCGCACCCCGTGATTTTTTTTTTTTTTTGGAACGGCAAACTAAACATACTCCTAACCTAAACACCTCCTAAACTACCACCAATGTCTCCAAAGAGACTGGAACCCTCACTTTTTAGGATGGAAGGCAACACCAAATAACGCTGGGTTAGAAGCCCGTTGGTTTTGCATCCAATGATCTAATTAATCAAAACGATTAGGTACGCATTTGTAAATAAACTTAAATATAATTCTAACACGTAAACTTACAAGTAATATTAATTAGCACTAAGTTAATTAATGACGTTACATGTGCTTCTCATGAGATTTATGTATATATAGATATATCAATTATTTAAGTACCGTGGTTCTGATTATATTTCCTTTAGACATATCATATCAATACCTTTAATTTTTTTTTAACTTTGTGATATATCAGCGATCAAAAGGAAAAATAAGATAAATAAAATATAAATTTTTTCAGTTATTTATTATTAAAAATATAAATATGTTTCATCATAACAAGATTGTGTCTTTTTCTTAGCTTTCAAATCCTACATGCAAAGATCATCTCTCACTTGTTTTTAAACTCATTATAATTATAGAACCCACAAATTTGTCTTAATAATAACATGTGAGAATCGATAAACAATGTATCAAAAATTAAACACCATTTTTCATCAATAAAATATTATATTCAATTTTATAGTGATTTTTATGTTAATATACGATCGATTGATAGACATATCAAACTAGGGTACTTTTAAAAAAACTTAATTATGGGGCATATGTACGTGTGTCTCACACATATACGTCTATCATAAATAAAAAATTTAAGATTGCCATTAAACTATTGTCACTACATTCTAGATCGATGGAAGTTCATCTTTCTTATCTTTTCCCTCATTGATTATATATTAACGTCACATCAATTTTTTATCTTTTGTTTCATCATTTCTCTCTCATCCTAAAACACAATACATGGTTTGCATCTTTGTCATCTTTCCCATGGAAAGGGGTTTCTCGCAGCATATAGAGGAATTGCCCCTTGATCCCAAAGTTAGTAGTTTTTGGAATGGTTAGGCGGACTAATCCCAACCCAATTCCCTCTTTGGTCCGGCTTGCATAAGCCTCTAAGGAAATATTTACAATGTCGTACTTGTTGTTATTGGTGTCCAGCATATCTTCTGTCCGAGTATTTTCTTGCAACAAGTATGAAGTTCTCTCTCTGGTTCTGTAACTAATTGTACAAGCTCAGAGGTTGATCATTTGGTCATGAACTACTTGTCAACAAAAAGATAAGAACAGTTTTATCTGAACAAAAATAACTTATACAAGACAAAAATATAAACTTCCAAATTAGTCGTCGTGTTAAGTAGGGAATCGCGTGTAAAAAGTTCAATCAAAAACTCAAAAATAAAACTAACTAAAGCTTAACAAAATGTTAAGAAAATTATTGCAAAAACTAACTAGAATAACCTTCTATCGGAAAAACCTCATAGAAAGAATCGTTTAACCATCGATTGAATTTGCTAAAATAAACTAGTCGTTCCCCTACAACGACTTCATTTTGATATTCATTCATTTTGTGTGACGGAACCCTTGCAAGTGTCAAAAAATTGTTGTGAATGATCAAAAACATATATAAACATAACTTATTACATTAAATACTGTCACACACTAGGCGGTGTACCTAATCATGTAGTTGTACAGTATTGGTAAGAAACATAGTCAAACACTTGGGGAACGGGCTAGTTAATTCAATAGACTCAATTGACAGTTGACTTTAACTTGAATATGAAAAAGGGGAATTTTAAGTAAAATTATTAATTAAACTAATATATAAAGATAGGTCTGGATTTCAGATTTAAACATGGTTTTGAAGGATGTAGTACTTGGTTCAACTAGCTTTTGGTTATGATTGACTTTCAGCAGTGCAATCGTTAGTCAAACTTGTTTACCGATTTTTAAAGTGACTAGGTTCTTGGTCCGAATCCTAAACCTATGATTTCTAAAGTGGTTACTCACAATGGTCATGTAAATTAAGTCGCTTTCTTCGGTTCGTATTTTGCAATAATTGTTTTGGTTAGTCTCAATGGTCATAAGAATTAACAATTGTAAAGATTTATCATATACATTAAAGTTTTGATTTTTATGCACTTAACCCTTGGAATTGGTCATTCACTAGTCTTGATATGTCTAATGTTCCTAAACTAAATCAAGATTCAAACTTTATGATTAGATTGATCCTAGAAATCACCAAGCTCAACAATAAGTAATAAAAATCAAAGCTTTAATACGTATGGATTTTAGAACAAACAAATTAAATTAAACAACTTTGCTAAACCAAGCCTCAAGACCAAAAACCAAATTCAGTAAATTAACATGATAGAAACACAAACCAGATATAAAGTTGAATGCTTGATGCTAAACATTCAATTTCGATTCATAACATCCTTCATCCAGCCTGGAATTATGTAACGCTCCATTTTTCGGTGTTAGCAATTATAATTAACGTTAATTATTTAGTATTGTATTTTAAAGGATAAGGAAATAAACTTTATTCTGGAATCGAATCAAATTCCGATTATTACGATAAATTCTTATAATATAAAATATTAATCATAATAATTAAAAATGATGAAATAATAATAGACGTTTTAATGATATTGAGGGGGGTTTATTGCTAATATAGAAAAACCTTAGATTTAAGATAATCTAATATTGGGTTAAATAAAAATAGGGCTTGTAAGTTTAGGGACCAAAATTGTCAAATGGTCAAAGTTGTATATAATGTTCCATAACATACGGGTTGTTAAGGGAATGGTGGGACCAAGTATATTTTTTTTATGTTGAAAACTTGTGTAGTGCCGTAACTCAATTTCTCTCTCACTCTCTCTTTTAGTCCTCTCTTTCTTTTCCTGCTGAGACTTGTAGCTACTACTTATTGCTGCTGCTACGGTGCTAGTGATCGAGAAGGAAAAGTGTGTGCAGGGGAGTGTGCGTTGTGCTACAAAGTTAGGTTTCTTCCGTCTCTCCTTGGTTGTGATCGTCTAACACCACCACACTATCCCCATCGCGAGATGGGTGTGTGTGTGTTTGATATACTTGTTATTGCTTCAAATCTCTTTTCTTTTGATTCTATGGTTTATATGTTATGATGTGTGATGATGTACTTCAGATTTATTAAGCTGTTAAAAGATGTCTTAATGGGTTAGGGGTTGAAACCTTAGACCTATTGTCAATGTTTGGATTTTCGGATTTTCACTGTTTTGGACATGTTCTTAGACAATTCGTATAAAATCATGTATTCGGCCGTTTGGGGTGAATCATACCTTTCTGGAATGGTATACATGTGTAGTTTCTTGTTCCAGAAGGCCTTGGTCTAATTCGTATTCTAAGTTAAGTGAATTATGCAATATTCACTGAGTTGTCCAAGTTCTGTCATATTTGGTCCCCTGTCTTGAGAAATTCATTGTAAATTGTACAAACATCCTTTGAGAGCAAGGCCACTTGCCTTAGTTCACTTTTGAAGTCTAGTTTGTCCTCACCAAATTTCAGAGTTTAGTTATTAACCCATTTTGAGAGATTAATATTTCTTTAAAGGATGGTTCAATGGGTGGACTGATTGTATCAGTCAACTTTGGAGATTTGTATTTTATTATTGAAAATAGAAAATAACATGAGGTCAGGCCCTGTGACATTGACCTTGGGTCTAGTTTACCCATGATTTTTATTGGATTTTATTTTCTATCTTTCCTTGGCATAATATTACAAATCTTGTTGAGGGTCCAGAAATCAGCCTTGCTGTCGGTTTCCTCTTTTGTGAGAATCGTCTTAGTTTTGGTTTTGGGTTTCATGGTATGGGTCCGGGTTTACCTAAAACTAATTGAATCTTATAATAACTCATTTGATGAGTAAAAATGAACAAATGGGGGAGGAGGTACATGTTGGAACACGGTGCGTGTCAGAAACCGAAAAGTATATAACTATAAGTATTTATTAATTACGTGCTAAGTAATGGTGTATGGGTTGTAGGTTGGTGGAAGGAGGGTCCTCGGATACTGATTTGCTGGTATAATACCTACTGCCATTTGTCAGGTGAGTTTCTCACTACATTGTATAGACGTTATATGTGCTTTACCGAATTTTGTGTGCTTGTAAGATGTTTGTGGATAGTACCAAGTTGTGTGTATTTTATCAATATTATACCTTCCTGTTATAGTTGTATGTGTTGGGGTATACTGTGTGGTTAGTACTAGACGTGTCTAGGTCTAGTATGTAGATAGTGCGGGCTCGACGAACTGAGCATTATAGGGTGGCTTGACGTACTGAGCAATATGGAGATGTCCGCAAGATGCACTGAGCAGATACGCATGGCTCGACGTACAGAGTATGCGCGGCTCTGAGTGCTGAGCAGAGGTGTTAGACTTACTGAGCAGATACGTATGACCCAACGTACAGGGTATACGCGGCTCCGACTGAGCAGATACGCATGACTCGACATACAGAGCATGCGCGGCTCAAAATGCTGAGTAGAAGACTATAGTTCGGTGTAATGAGTGTAGCAGGTTATGCATGATAAATGGTAGTATTTTTCCTGTAGGGGTTAAGTATGTATGATTGATATACTATGTAGATGTTGGAACTCACTAAGCCGTGTGCTTATCCTTTCCCTATTAAATTACTATTTCAGGTTTGTACAGGTGGAAGTGACGATCTGGCATGACGGGTACACACTGATGCAGCTTCTTTCGAAAATTTGTAATGAGTTGACTTTGCCTTGTTGACTTCCGCTGCTGGACCAATTTGGTATTAAATGTTTTGTTTTTAAATAATAAAAGATTTTGAGATGTGAATGTTTTTAAAATATAATGTGATTTTGCTGAAATTGTTTTATTATTTATTTTAAATTGGTTTAAAAAATGGGACGTTACAAGTTGGTATCAGAGCAATAGCTTGAGTGAATCAGACTCACTTGGTGGGTTTTGATCTCAAGTTTGACACTCAAAAGTTTTATTTAAAGATATTTTTACAAGAAATTAAAAGTTGTTTTTCTTTGAGTAAGAGGTTAAATGAACATTGTTGTGGAGACGCAGTGTGTACCGCCAGCCGACGTCAGTGGGGAAAAGGTTTAAGTGCTTAGTCTTTGTTGATGTTTCTGTAATATATGATATACGTATGCTTAAACGCCTGCTAGAAAACCACATATTGGTGTACAGATTATTTGTTGCCTGTTGTTTTGAATAAATGCTGGTGTTGATAGGTTGTACAGGGAATGTCATTAAGGTGTATGCAGTAGGGACTAAATTGTCCTAAAATGTTTGAGTTGACCCTATTTTATGCTCCTTGTTTGGTTGTATTTATAGGGTAAATCCTTTTATTTGAAAGATTTTCTAATTCAATAATTGTATACAACTATGTTCGTGAAACAACCTGGGATATATGTGTTGGTGAAAAGTGAATTGGAGACCTCTGGACAAGTCCTGAAACGGACGTGGATAGGTGTGGAAGATAGTAGTAGAGCTCCTACTATTGAAAGCACAGGATCCGCGTTCGAATCGGGAGTTGGTCATGAGGAATCCAATTAGCTGAGGGTGTGGGTAGTTATAACAAAAATAATAAGTAAAAGTAGTAACACGTCGATACATGTGATCCATTACTATAGTTTTATATTAATACATTAAGAAAAGTTTACAGAGCTACTAACCTAAACTGAAGAATCAGAAGGAAGCGAGAAAATATCTTCTACACTCCACTCTTTGTCATCATTAGGTTGACTTGTACCTTCTTGAGGATTTGGAAGGGATATGTTTTCAGTTATTGGAGGAGGAGCTCCAAGTTGTGGGGTCTCGATAGGGTTGGAACCCGTAACCCCATGAGTATGAGCTAAAAATTGACTCGTTTGGGGAGTGTGTAAGTAGGGAAGTGATGAGGAAGGGTTCCAATCCGGAACCAGTTGGGGATAGCGAGGAAACCAGGCTAGGTTACCTACAGAGCCTCCAAAATTCCCCTCACTCACAGGCTCGAGTAAACCATGATTAATACTGCTCGTACCAGAATTAGATGGCAGAGATTGCTGCTGTGTATGAGTTCTTGATGAAGATTCCCCCTTTTCCAGAAATTTTCTTTTCTTATATTCAACCTTATGAGCAGCTTGTATTAGTTTCTTTGTGCCGTCAGTGAGACCCGACTGTGACCCTTCAATTATTGCTTCTTTCTCCCTTTTTAGGTTGGGTATTAAATCTTTCGATAATCTTGCTGCTCCACTAAACTCGTTACCAAATTCCTGTAGCACAAACAACTTTAGTAATAATAACATTATGATATAAAGGAATTAAAACAAAAAAAAAACAAAAAAAAACAAAAATGTAATTCTTTACCTCAACACGATCAATAAGAGTTTGCAGACTCTTAAGTTGTCATTGGGGCCAATGTTCGATGCCTAAATCTCTACAACGTTTTTTTAACTGTGTCGATCCAATGTTGAGTTCTTTCGCAGCTTTCTCAATTGGTTCGTTAAAGTGTTCAGCTATTATTTCCCTACTTAATGAGTGTCTGAAACCTCTTCTACTGTCAGCTACTGTGGTTGTCGGAATTGAAGGATTGAGTTCAAATGTATTATTACTATTATTTGGGATCATTTGAATATGATCCTGATTTTCTGAACCAAAGATGGACATTGATTCATTAAAATTAGTAGCTTCTATTGGTGGTAATTGTTGGTTTTCAACTAAAAACTCAAGATTTTGAAATCCTTCTAGGTTCCTCTGAATCACCTGAAGGTGATTTTGGTATTGAAAACCAACCCCAAGTTCGGGATTCATTTCAATATTGATGTTATGAGTTGTTTGTAATTGACTTTCATTCTGAATGTCAGTCATGAATTCTTGATTCATGGGGATGATCTCACCACTCGTTAAGGGTACGTCGATGAATGGATTGTAGCCAGATAGATCATCCACGGATGGGTCTACGAATAACAATTGTCAGATGATAAAACAAAATTGATTATTTATAGAAGTAATCATTTAAAAGAATTTAACCTGGTAGAATGTATGGAGTCTGATCAAGTGTAACGTCTAAAGATGCGTGCACCGGATCTTCTGAGTTAATGTTCAGCTCGGGAAAAATTTCCGGCTCACCGTGGAGTTGCTCTATTGGTAGTATATCTGGAAGACTGTACCATAATTCAAAAATCAAACAAAACATTAAAAAGACAATCGAAGTATGGATGATAGATGTCTAGAATGTTAGAGATACCGAACTCTATTAAGAATGTTTGGTCTGAAGTACCCCCTCCTTGCTGAAAACCAGGTCCAGGGTTCGATAGATCGCCCATTGAAGATCTGTTTTCCATGACACAACTTTAAATATGAGTTCGTTTACGAGCAAACTAGTGATAAGAGAGGATGAGACTGAAAATGAAGGTGGAAATGAATGATACTACATACTTGTATATATATAGCATCTTGCAGCTGGAACTGAAAGGACACACGGAACTGGAACTGAAAGGACACACGGAACTGAAGGGACACGTCACGTTTTAGTACCAAAATTCAAACCAACTACAGTAGATGCGACTCTTCTCTATCCCGAGTGTCGTTTTATTTTCAAAATTTGCTAATTGACTCCGGTAATAACGAGATATCGAAGAGACTTTTTGAAATAAAGGTGAATATAGTGGTGTCGTTTATTGATTACTTTAATATACATACTGATGTAGGCTGTTGATTATTAGTGATGTGATGTCATATAAAACAAGTAAAGTCGTTACCTATTGTCTTGGTGTTGAATTTCGGGGACGAAATTCTTATAAGTGGGGGAGTGTTGTAACGCTCCATTTTTCGGTGTTAGCAATTATAATTAACGTTAATTATTTAGTATTGTATTTTAAAGGATAAGGAAATAAACTTTATTCTGGAATCGAATCAAATTCCGATTATTACGATAAATTCTTATAATATAAAATATTAATCATAATAATTAAAAATGATGAAATAATAATAGACGTTTTAATGATATTGAGGGGGGTTTATTGCTAATATAGAAAAACCTTAGATTTAAGATAATCTAATATTGGGTTAAATAAAAATAGGGCTTGTACGTTTAGGGACCAAAATTGTCAAATGGTCAAAGTTGTATATAATGTTCCATAACATACGGGTTGTTAAGGGAATGGTGGGACCAAGTATATTTTTTTTATGTTGAAAACTTGTGTAGTGCCGTAACTCAATTTCTCTCTCACTCTCTCTTTTAGTCCTCTCTTTCTTTTCCTGCTGAGACTTGTAGCTACTACTTATTGCTGCTGCTACGGTGCTAGTGATCGAGAAGGAAAAGTGTGTGCAGGGGAGTGTGCGTTGTGCTACAAAGTTAGGTTTCTTCCGTCTCTCCTTGGTTGTGATCGTCTAACACCACCACACTATCCCCACCGCGAGATGGGTGTGTGTGTGTGTTAGATATACTTGTTATTGCTTCAAATCTCTTTTCTTTTGATTCTATGGTTTATATGTTATGATGTGTGATGATGTACTTCAGATTTATTAAGCTGTTAAAAGATGTCTTAATGGGTTAGGGGTTGAAACCTTAGACCTATTGTCAATGTTTGGATTTTCGGATTTTCACTGTTTTGGACATGTTCTTAGACAATTCGTATAAAATCATGTATTCGGCCGTTTGGGGTGAATCATACCTTTCTGGAATGGTATACATGTGTAGTTTCTTGTTCCAGAAGGCCTTGGTCTAATTCGTATTCTAAGTTAAGTGAATTATGCAATATTCACTGAGTTGTCCAAGTTCTGTCATATTTGGTCCCCTGTCTTGAGAAATTCATTGTAAATTGTACAAACATCCTTTGAGAGCAAGGCCACTTGCCTTAGTTCACTTTTGAAGTCTAGTTTGTCCTCACCAAATTTCAGAGTTTAGTTATTAACCCATTTTGAGCGATTAATATTTCTTTAAAGGATGGTTCAATGGGTGGACTGATTGTA
The DNA here is from genome assembly GCA_023525715.1 of Cichorium intybus. Classification (NCBI taxonomy): domain Eukaryota; kingdom Viridiplantae; phylum Streptophyta; class Magnoliopsida; order Asterales; family Asteraceae; genus Cichorium; species Cichorium intybus. Next base: position 3,509,246 of record CM042010.1, read on the forward strand.
TCAGTCAACTTTGGAGATTTGTATTTTATTATTGAAAATAGAAAATAACATGAGGTCAGGCCCTGTGACATTGACCTTGGGTCTAGTTTACCCATGATTTTTATTGGATTTTATTTTCTATCTTTCCTTGGCATAATATTACAAATCTTGTTGAGGGTCCAGAAATCAGCCTTGCTGTCGGTTTCCTCTTTTGTGAGAATCGTCTTAGTTTTGGTTTTGGGTTTCATGGTATGGGTCCGGGTTTACCTAAAACTAATTGAATCTTATAATAACTCATTTGATGAGTAAAAATGAACAAATGGGGGAGGAGGTACATGTTGGAACACGGTGCGTGTCAGAAACCGAAAAGTATATAACTATAAGTATTTATTAATTACGTGCTAAGTAATGGTGTATGGGTTGTAGGTTGGTGGAAGGAGGGTCCTCATATACTGATTTGCTGGTATAATACCTACTGCCATTTGTCAGGTGAGTTTCTCACTACATTGTATAGACGTTATATGTGCTTTACCGAATTTTGTGTGCTTGTAAGATGTTTGTGGATAGTACCAAGTTGTGTGTATTTTATCAATATTATACCTTCCTGTTATAGTTGTATGTGTTGGGGTATACTGTGTGGTTAGTACTAGACGTGTCTAGGTCTAGTATGTAGATAGTGCGGGCTCGACGAACTGAGCATTATAGGGTGGCTTCACGTACTGAGCAATATGGAGATGTCCGCAAGATGCACTGAGCAGATACGCATGGCTCGACGTACAGAGTATGCGCGGCTCTGAGTGCTGAGCAGAGGTGTTAGACTTACTGAGCAGATACGTATGACCCAACGTACAGGGTATACGCGGCTCCGACTGAGCAGATATGCATGACTCGACATACAGAGCATGCGCGGATCAAAATGCTGAGTAGAAGACTATAGTTCGGTGTAATGAGTGTAGCAGGTTATGCGTGATAAATGGTAGTATTTTTCCTGTAGGGGTTAAGTATGTATGATTGATATACTATGTAGATGTTGGAACTCACTAAGCCGTGTGCTTATCCTTTCCCTATTAAATTACTATTTCAGGTTTGTACAGGTGGAAGTGACGATCTGGCATGACGGGTACACACTGATGCAGCTTCTTTCGAAAATTTGTATTGAGTTGACTTTGCCTTGTTGACTTCCGCTGCTGGACCAATTTGGTATTAAATGTTTTGTTTTTAAATAATAAAAGATTTTGAGATGTGAATGTTTTTAAAATATAATGTGATTTTGCTGAAATTGTTTTATTATTTATTTTAAATTGGTTTAAAAACTGGGACGTTACAATGCTAAATAACCTCCAACAATGTTGAGAAGGTCGAAAACGTCCTCTACCGTTGATCTGGAGTGATGGAAATCTGATTCCCCTCTGAAAGTTACACAAAACCCTTATCTATAGATTTTCAAACTGTCATAGGAACGTGTCGCTATGACCTCCAGATCGCGTCGCGTTTGTCATGTATACCCTGTAATTAAACGCAGTCGTTATCCCTTGGTCGCGGCGTTATCTAGATGTCAAGGGTTGCAAAGTAGAAAATGTCGTGTCACTATTTTAAGTTTCGCGTCGTGATCTCCAAATCAACAGTGTTTCCTTATAGCTCTGATTCAAGTCCAGTTTCCGCTCGTTTCCGTTCTATTTGACCATCAACTCATTTTTCCTGTAAATTGCAATTTCCAAGTAAATGAGTACGTTTTTATCCTATCCTGATTTGTATCAATTATAGTCCTAAAATACCCTAATATCACATCTAAATTATATATAATTATAGCGATATCAGTAACATATATAAAAGATTGCAATATTAAATTTGTTGACATATTTCTATCTCATGATAATTTTCTAACGGTTGAGTTGTGATATGCCATAGAAAAAGTTCTAAACTCAAATGTTACACGTCCATGATATCGCCAGTGGCGGAACTAAGTGAAGGCCAGGAGGGGCCATGCCCCCCTGATTTTTTGGGTCCTAATTACTAATATTAATATAATAAGCCTTATCCCGAAGAAATAACCAATGCAAAACAATTTTTTAAAGAATGTGGAAATTGTCATTTACAGATTGTGGGCCACCTCCTATTTTTATGACCCTATTTCCAACCTCTTTTTATCTTCTCAACTATGTAGGCAACGTTTTCTAATTTGCAATTCTTCTCATTTTCTAATTTGCATTTGTTCAAATGTAAATATTAATATAAAAATCTGACCCATATGAATGGTAAAAAGTTTAAGTATTCTAATAAAAAACACTTTGTTGATGCTAAAATATTTTTTTAAATGTATACAAAAAATCTCAATGATATTTCTGGCTCATTTCCACTATAGTACAAATACAACGATTTCTTTTATGCCACGACAAATAAACTAATATGAACAAAATATTTATTTTAATCTTAGAAATATGTTTTAATCTCATGGATATTCCGCTTTAATGAGCGATGTGAGAATAGTATCGTTTAAATTTTGATGTCATAGTCTTGAAAGAAAAACTTGTTTATACAGTTATGTTAAGTATAAAAGTTGTCATACGCTCTTTATAATATTAAATAAATTTAAATGCGGATAGTTTTTTTTTATGATAAAAATAAAGTTTATTATGAAATTTTAATGTTTTGTTTTCTCTTTTTATCTTATGAAAGGTAAAGAGGAGCACGCCTCCAATAAATATACCATGAGAAGGTTGGGTAAAACTAAAGGTCGAGATCCAGCCACGTCACCTCATAGTATATGAATATCCTCCACTCGATTTATCTAATCCGTGGAACCTACCACCGTTTTGACGTTTTCCGTATTTTATCACGCTAATTTCTTTAAAATTTTGGTTTAATAATTATTAATTTTTTTTATAAAAATTACTCATACTTTCAAAAAATTACATATTTACCATTATTCATTTTATTTTATAACTTTTAACGATTATTTCATCGAAATATTATGTGAAAAGTTTCATATCGACATTTGAAACAAATTTTGGAACTTCATTACAGTAAAAATGATACATAAAGTTTTCTACAATTGATTTTGGTCTTCGTAAGTGCAGCATTTCGGCTATGTTGTGAATGCATATGGTGTCCAATTGAATCCACTAAATTTTGAAGCTACGGGGGTAAGAAGTGTTCCGAGTTGGCGGCATAAAATATTGACTTTTATTTGTTATAGTGGTCGCAATGTATCTTTTTGAAAATATGAGTGGTTTTACAAATTTTTTGAAAGTATGAGTGATTTTTTTAGATTAAAAAAAATATAGTGCTTAAACCGGATTTTGGTCAAACTACAGTGATTTTTATTTTATTAGCCTTATTTCCTAAATAGAAATTGTATTCATTCCTACTTATATTCCTAATCATGTAAAATTGTGACAAGTGTCTTAAAATATTATTATATTTATTAAATATGACACTTGTTACTATTTAACATGGTTATGAATATAAGTAGGAATAAAAGTTAGGAATGAATACAATTTCTCTTTCCTAAAACATAAAATACTTATCACCTTTAAGGTTAAAATCAGAAGAAAAAAAAACTAACAAGCTGTTGTAATAAATTTTAATTTTGAGGATGAAACTCATAAGTTAACTATTATTTAAGTGTAACAAAATCACACACTAAAGTTGCACAAACATGCTTTAACTCAGGTTCTACAACACCCATCAAAAAGCAGAAAATATAACAATCTACTTACTAAATGGACAAATAAGAACCCGAAATTTTTAACAAACCACCTAAATCCACAAGACTTATCATCATTAAAGTTGTGTAATGGTAGTCATTTGAGATTTAAAACACTTCAAAATTGAAAATTTTAGATTCGAATCGTAAGGTTTCAACGGTAAGATTATCCGTCATTCAAAATAAAAATCCACAAGATTGGATACACGTAAAAATATCTGTTTTATACAAGTTATCTTACGATCAAAAGACCAAGCAACTTCCATCCACGAAATGAATTCTATACTTTTACGGTTTTACCACTCGGCCATGCCCCACACTAGAACTTCACTTTAATACCTGAGAATATATGTTCATTTGGAAAACACGCATAAGGATAGGAATCTATGTGAAAACAAGATTTTATAAAATAAACAATATTTATATAAATCATATGAGTTACATACCCCCCAACATCGATTTTCCCAAAACCCTTGATATGGACTGAAATGTCACACTTATCTTTTTATTTCTTATAAAACAAGCATTGCAATCGTTCTCAAGAACCGGCAAGAAAAAACAATACAAAATATAAAAAATATATAACATCCCCTTGCTTAGTTATGAAACAAGCTTAATCTTTATTCATTCCTCGTGGGTTCATCATGTTTTAGTGTATTATTAACATCTTGAAAAGTATCTCTTTAGTTAATATTTATTTGTATTGTTGATAGTTTAAATTATTTAAATTTAGTATTGTAAGAATCTTGTAGTATAACTATTAAAGTATTGCTTAATAATGTCATAATTTTTATAGTTTTTGTTTTTTTTCTAATGATATAAAACATCTAATAATGCCCAAAAAGTTACCATGCATGGGCTGAGGCCCGGGCTTTGTGAATAGGTTAAGTTAAGGGATGTTCGTTGTTAGGGTCAAGTGGTCAACCTAATGAGGAACAAGCCATACCCTTTGTTGTTAAAGGTTCTATGGATTGAGTTTTGGATGAAACCAAATACCGCAAATTCAAATTCAATTATCCAAATAACTCAATTTGGGTTAATCTAATAATTGGCATCATAATTCGATTATTTGAAACTCTGACCCCACAATCAAGTACATGTTCCGGTAATCCGACTGATAGCATGCCATCTGGCAACCGCTAGCACACCCTCTGGCGCACCCCTTGGGGATGTTAAACTCACCAACCGCTGGAAGTTCCTCGCCAGAAAATCTCTATCCCAGCCAATAGAGGCACCTCGCTGGAGAAGTCTCTCCGGGAGAACTACATTCCAGCTCACCAACGACACGCTCGCTGGAGCGACCAACGTGAACCGTACTTGGCGTTACACTCCCCAACCTACACGTGGCGTCCGTATCTGACACAGATCGTGCGCGCCCCATCCAGCCGGTCTGAACCAATAGGGGCACGGCGAAGGACAAAGGTCGTACGGCCAACGGACGGCCTGGTCCCCTCCTGCCACAGCAAGGATCCTGTCGGCCACCGCCAGACAGGCAAGATACATAAAAACCCTTGTAGAGCATCCGGTAAGGGATCGGAATCCATTACTCTCTCAGCACACATACTATACATTCATTTACTAAACCCCGCCGGAGATCTAACATAGGCATCAGAGCGTTTTCCCGGGACCTCCTCCCGAAGAACGGCTAACGTTGCCATTCCTTTGTGATTGTGGTCGCAGGTTAGCCCAGGGCGATCGGAATCACCTGTGAAGTGAGAACCAGACAAATCGAGGGCTGATATCGCATCATTGGCGCCATCCGTGTTGTGACACGCAACGAGAAACCACCATTTTAATCTCCGACAATGACGACTGAAGGACAAACAAGCGATGGTAACAACCCCAGAAGCCCTATACGTTCAATGCCACCTTTGGGCCCAATACTGATAGAAACATTACCAACAACACTGTCGCCACCAAGAACTAACTCTCCTGCACCTCCCTTGATTCCCCAAACACTAGTTCCTTCATCGCCATTTCAACAAACTATAACACCCATACCCTTAAGTACACCGCCGCCATATATACCGTTTAGCTACCCATTCACACCATTCCAACCCTCAACGGGACCACCAATGTTCACCCTTTCACCCACTTCTTTCTTCCAGCCACCTCAACCAACGGTAGCACCATTGTTCACGAGCTTTACGCCAACACCAATAAATACCCCCGTTTCATCCTTAGGAGGCATACCGACCAGTGCACTCCCTCTGTTCTACACCCATCCGCCGATGTACCAACCCATCACATCTCCTGTCCAAACAACAAACAACACAAACCCGCCTCCCCCTTTAGCATATAAATCCCCGTTCATTAAAGAAATACACGACTACGACATGCCAAACACAGCCAAACTACCACACCTAAAAACTTATAATGGAACTACCTGCCCGGATAGCCATATCGACGTATACGAATGGCACATGTAATCACTGAAGTTAGACGAACGTTTCTGGTGTACACATTTCCCGACGACGCTCGACGGGAACGCATGCGCATGGTTCAAAAGCCTCGCGCCAAGCAGCATCAGAAACTTTACCGAGCTCAAGGAACAATTTATCTCAAACTTCATGCAACTGCGTAAATATAGAGGAGACATCCGAGAGATCATTGGTTGCAAGCAACTAGAAGGCGAACCGGTTAGAGCATAATTTAAACGATTCAATGAAGCAACGCTAAATGTACCAGGACAAAACGACAACCTGGTAACTGGAGCTTTCACACACAGCGTATTGCCAGGCCCGTTATCAACGAAATTCTTGGGAAAACCACCAGCCACTCGCCAGGAGATGAAGGAGCGAGTAGAACGTTTCCTACGCCAGGAAGAGGGTACGACCGCCAAAGAAGCGTACCTAAAAGCTGCGGCCACTTCCTCATCAAAAGCCAGAGAAAACCACTCACAGTACCTTGGCGATAGACGACAACCTTTTAGAAGAGGTAAACCCCCAAAACCCTACAACACCCATTATAGAGACGACAGGAGGTATAGGCGGACATGCATTCTAGCTGTGGCGGAAAAAAGCAAGCCGGTGAGAAGAACACCAGAACGCCCAAGAGATCAATCTAAGTATTGCGAATTCCACAAATGCTACGGCCATGACACAGCAGAATGCGCGGTGTTGAAGAAAGAGCTTGACCAAATAATACAACGAGGAAACCTAAATGACATAGCCAAATCAATTCGTCCAAAGAACGATGCACCAGCGAGAAACAAGGACGCACCAAAGAAAGGGCAAGAGATCCTAGTAATACATAAACACCATCACAGAACGCGAGAGCAAATACCAAAAGTTGACGAACAGCAAATATCATTTTCCAGTAGGGACAGAAAACCAGACGGATGGAACGGAGATGACCCACTTATTATCCAAGCCAGAGTTCGAGACATTATCATCCACCGCGTGCACATCGATTGTGGCAGCGCAGCAGACATCATGTTCGAACATTGTTTCCATCAGCTGCCGCGGGAATGGAGGGCAGATTTGCGTCCCCCGTCGGGAAATCTAACCGGCTTCACAGGGCACAGCATCATACCAACTGGGATGATCTACCTGCCCATCACGATAGATGACGGTCAGCGAAAGAAAACCGTTACGCTTGAATTCACAGTAGTACGAGCACCATCAGAACACAACATCATCCTGGGAAGACCAGCAGCGCTATACTTCGGCATCGTTGCATCAACACTACATGGCATAATCAAGTTCCCGACGAATAGCGGCATAGCCAGCGTCCTGGCAACACCACAAAAAACACTCAAGTGCTACCAGATAATGCTACCCGCAGACATCGATGGCAAACGAAAGCGCCCAAGAGACGAGCCTAAAGAAAGCAGAGAAATAATCCACCACGATTACCCAGACCAAAAAATACAAGTTGGCAGCACATTGCCGACCGAGTTACGAAAACATGTAATATCGCTGCTCAGAAAATATAAGCATGTATTCGCCTGGGAGCCAGCGGATATGGTGGGAGTAGAAAGAACAATCATTGAACACAACCTCAACGTCATACCAGGAAGCAACGTGGTCAAGCAAAAACGTCGTGGCCAAGCAGGAGAACGCAACAATGCCATCAACGCAGAAGTCGCCAAGTTAGTACAAGCCGACATTGTTCGTGAAGCTTTCTTTCCAACGTGGATTGCCAATCCAGTCATGGTAAAGAAAAGCGATGGCAGCTGGAGAATGTGCATCAACTACACCGATTTAAACAAAGCATGCCCGAAAGACTGTTATCCGCTCCCCGAGATAGACCAGAAAGTAGAATCGCTAGAAGGTTTTAAGTGGAAGTGTTTCCTAGATGCCTATAAAGGTTACCACCAGATTCTCATGTGGAAAGAAGATGAAGATAAAACAGCCTTTTACACGGATCATGGCACTTTTTGCTACCAGAAGATGCCGTTCGGTCTAAAGAACGTTGGGGCAACATACCAAAGGCTCGTCGACAAGGTATTCAAAGATCAAATCGGAAGAAACGTGGAAGTATATGTCGACGACATGGTCATAAAGAGCCGTGCAGAGCACTCCTTGTTACAAGACATTGAAGAAACCCTTAAAACACTCTCCAAGACACAAATGAAACTCAACCCGGCCAAGTGTACCTTCGGCGTAGAAGAAGGAAAGTTTCTGGGCTATTATGTCACGCGAGAGGGCATCCAACCAAACCCAGAAAAAAACAAGGACTTCGTCCAGATAAAATCACTGGCATGCCTGCGAGAAATACAGGGACTCAACGGGAAACTCACAGCCTTGGGACGCTTCGTAGCAAAGTCAGCAGAAAAAACACTTCCGCTGTTCAACACGCTGAAAGGCTGCGTCGACAAAAACAATTTCCAATGGACAGATGAGGCAGAAACCGCTCTGACACATTTAAAGGAAGCGATAAAATCGTTGCCTACACTAGCATGCCCAGTCCCAGGGGAGAAGTTATCCATGTATCTGGCGGCGTCACTAGATGCAATAAGTGCAGTTCTGACGGTGGAAAGGGAACATCAACAGAGACCAGTCTACTTCGTTAGCCGTGCGCTCCAAGGCCCAGAGCTACGTTACCCGCAATTAGAAAAGTTAGTCCTAGCTTTAATCTATGCAGCGCGCTGGCTAAGGCGTTATTTCCAGGCTCACCATGTCGAGGTATTGACAAGCCAACCAATCCGCCAAATACTACTGAAACCAGAGAAATCAGGCCGCTTAGCCAAGTGGGCCATCGAACTAGGGGAACACGATATCGACTATAAACCAAGAACAAGCATCAAGGGCCAAGCCTTAGCGGATTTTCTGGCAGAAGTACCAGCGGAAGAAGAAGCAACAAAGAGTCAACCTACAAAACAAGAACTAGGAGCACCTCCAGAAACCTGGATACTCCACACGGATGGAGCAGCCAGCAAAGAAGGCTCGGGGGCGGGTCTAGTGCTAACGAGCCCAGAAGGCGAGGAAATAACCTATGCACTCAGATTTGACTTCCAAACGACGAATAATGAAGCAGAATACGAGGCACTGCTCGCCGGGATGCGACTCGCGAAGGAGAACGGAGTGAAACACCTCCTGGCATATAGTGATTCTTTGTTAGTAGCAAACCAAATCAATGGGGCTTACGAACGAAAAGACCAGCGGATGAAGAAATACGTAGAGGAAGTGAATAGGATAGCAGCCATGATGGAAACTTTCACAGTTAAACAAATCCCGCGCTCGGCTAACAGAAAAGCAGATGCGCTGAGCAAATTAGCCTCTGCGGCATTCGACCATTTATCCAAATAGGTCTTGGTGGAAGTCCTAAGAGAAGGAAGCATTGATGGCCAGAAAATAGCACCAATTAGCACAACCGCAACCACATGGATGACACCTTTAATTGACTACTTAACACAAGGCCTTCTGCCAAGTGATAACGCTGAGGCACGGAAGATCAAAGTGAAAGCCCCTCAATATGCAATGCGAAATGACATATTATACAGATGAGGACATTTAGAGCTTTGGTTAAAATGCATTACCCCGGAAGAAGGAAAGACAGTATTGGACGAAATACATGCAGCGAAGCTGGAGCGCATGAAGGCGCCAGGGCACTCACGGGAAAAACCCTCAGAGCGGGGGTATACTGGCCAGAAATCCATTCAGACGCAATAGAAATAACAAAAAAATGTGTCGCGTGCCAAACTTTTTCACCGCTCCACCATCTACCAGCCGTCCCTATGACCAGCATTTCAAGTCCATGGCCTTTCTATCAATGGGGCATTGACATAGTAGGCCCGTTCCTGGAAGCACCCGGCCGAGTGAAGTTTTTCATAGTGGCAGTAGATTACTTCACCAAGTGGATTGAAGCAGAGGCCGTTGCCTCAATAACGGGGAGGAACATGATTAAGTTCATGTGGAAGAATATTCTAACCAAATTCGACACCCCTAAAGTCCTAGTCGGTGACAATGGCTTACAATTTGCAGAAGATCCATTCCGTACGTGGTGCGTTGAGAGGCTAATCAAACAAAAGTTCACATCTATTGCACACCCCCAAGCCAACGGCCAAACTGAAGTGTCCAACAGAACATTGGTGATGGGACTAAAGAAAAGGCTGGGGAAAGCGAAAGGTTGCTGGGTGGAAGAATTACCCACAGTACTTTGGTCATACCGCACCACTCCACGAACGTCCACAAACAAAACACCATTCAGACTGACGTACGGCACGGAGGCTGTCCTACCACCAGAAATCTTTATAGGCAGCCTACGCACCACAGAATTCACAGAAGAAAAGAACAACCAGGATCTGCGCCTCAACTTAGACATTCTGGAGGAGAAGCGAGAATTGGCCAACATACGACAGGCGTGTTACAAGGCAGCGACGGAGAGATACTACAACGCGAGGGTTAGAGAAAAACGTTTTGGAATAGGCGACTTGGTCCTCCGAAAAAATGAGGCAAGTCACGCCGAACCGCGAGGCAAACTTGGTCCAACATGGGAAGGCCCATACAAAGTCACAAAGGCCAACCCAAAGGGATGCTACAGCCTGGAAACTTTGAAAGGCAGAGCAATACCGCGAATATGGAACGTTCAGAACCTCAAACAGTTCCACTGCTAGGAAAACTGCCGGATAAACCCCACCATCAACGTCTATCCAAAATTGTAACCGCCATATGAGCAAAGTAATGAATGAAAATGTTGTTTTCACTTATGCATGTTACAATGAATAAAATGTCGATGAAAACTTAGTGACTCCTGGTCCTAAGTCTTAAAAACCTTAAGGGTGAAACACTCCCTAGCGGGCTCAGTGACTCCTGGTCCTAGCTTTAGCAAGGTTATCCAGGTGAAACACCTTGAAGAAGACTCAGCGACTCCTGGTCCTAGTCTTAAAAACCTTAAGGGTGAAATACCCCCTAGCGGGCTCAGTGACTCCTGGTCCTAGCTTCAGCAAGGTTATCAGGTGAAACACCCTGAAGAAGACTCAGCGACTCCTGGTCCTAGTCTTAAAAACCTTAAGGGTGAAACACTCCCTAGCGGGCTCAGTGACTCCTGGTCCTAGCTTTAGCAAGGTTATCCAGGTGAAACACCCTGAAGAAGACTCAGCGACTCCTGGTCCTAGTCTTAAAAACCTTAAGGGTGAAATACCCCCTAGCGGGCTCAGTGACTCTTGGTCCTAGCTTCAGCAAGGTTATCCAGGTGAAACACCCTGAAGAAGACTCAGCGACTCCTGGTCCTAGTCTTAAAAACCTTAAGGGTGAAATACTCCCTAGCGGGCTCAGTGACTCCTGGTCTTAGCTTAAGCGAGGTTATCCAGGGGAAATACCCTGAAAAATGCTCAACGACATCTGGCCCTATCCTTAGTAAGGTCATCTAGATACAAACATCTAGAGAAAGGGCTAGTAACTACTAGTCTTAAGCCTTACAGACCAAAAGGAGGAAATACTCCTTAACAGACTCAGCGACTTCTTGTCTCAGTTTCACAAAGGTTCACCCAAGTGAGTTAACCTGGAAGAAACCTACCGGCACACACCCCCGATTACAACCAAAATACGGGATCATGGATGGGATATAACCAATCATCCGTTTCAATTCTATCCGACAACAACAAAAACAAGCAATCAAGTCGAAATAAAAGGGCTTACGACGGCCACCAAGGTAACATCAGATAAAAACAAACAAACAACGTCGTCCCGGCTCGTGAGCCTTACAAAGCAAAAACAAATTTTGTCCAAATGGCCTCAGAAGGGCCTTACAACCATTGTTTAACAACCAGAACACCACCAAAGAAAAGCAAACAAAACAACAAATACCTGTTACGAATGAGAAGGGCCGGCAACATTACTCGGGTCCAGCAAGGCTTTCAGGTCGGGCACACCGAGCTCCCCAAGCTTGAAGGAAGTAGCATAGTCAACATTCATAAAAGCGTCCACCGCCTCATCTACCTCCAAGCTAAGATCAAGTGCGGGCTCCTCCTCCTCCGGCGCAATCTCCTTGCCCGCCTTCATATCCTTTATCGCGCGAGAGTACCCTTGAGCTTGCCCAGCCGCCATACACACCTCCTTAAGACGATGCACGCCCATCCCGAAGTCTCGACTTTTCAGGACCAAATCAACAACACCTACAACACCAGTGGTTAAAAGCCAGGACAGGTCCGCCTCCGCCTCCTCAAGAGCCTGCGTCTTGGCCTGAGCAACCCGGTCACGCTATGCAGCATCTCTCTCAGCACTTTCAAGTTGGATATGCAGACCCTCGTTGTCAGACTTTACCCCAGCCAAAGCATCTTGAAGCTCAGTCTTCTCCCGTCCAAGCACGGACAACCTTTCCTTCAGCTGGGCAGCCTCTTTTCCAACCACCTGCAAAGAGGCCACTTGAGATCGAAGATCCCTCAATAAGTCCTCATGCTTAACAATCTCAGCACGAGCAACGTCCAACTCCTGCTGGAGAGAGAGGCGATCAGCATTGGCGGCTAGCATTTGCTCCAAACGATTCGCGCTTTCGCCAAAAAAACAAGCACTTTGGGCGGCCGCTGTAACATCCGTGTTTTGGGCCTAGGAGTTTTGGGCTTAAACCAACAAATAAAACTTATTTTGTAAATAAAGAAAAACAAATGAATAAATAAATTTAATATCTTGTTATATTTTATATGGTGAATAAATGAGCCAAATATAGTTTTAAAAATCAAATTGTAACCAAAGGTGAGAAATGTGGTCCTAGGGACTAAAAGTGTCAATTTGGCCAAACTTAACCATTGAGCTTTGACTAGTCAAGAATTGAGAAGGATTAGAGAATATTATGAAGGAATTGATGTGGGTTTTTAGATTAGGTCAGATAATTCCTTGAATTAATATTAAGGACCAAATCATTAAGAATTTTAGTGTAAGGGACCATTTATGTCAAGTTGGGAAACTAAGGGTTAGTGTTGACTTAGTCAATGACTCAAGTGAAAGAAATAATTGTATTTGGGGCATATGTATGATTATGGGGACTTCTAATGTGAATAATGGACTTTTGGGGTGTTGGGTGAAGAAGGACCAAACTTGAGGGACTAATGTTGCAAATTCTTGGAAGATGACTTGTTTTTGATGGGGGTTCTCCCCATTCCAGCCACAAACACGTTTTTGAGAGAAAGAGAGGGAGAAGATGGCGATTTTCATGGTTTCCAAAGAGATTTGTGCTTAGCTTTGAAGGATTATGCATACACTTGAAGATTCCAAGCAATCTAAGGTATAAACTCACCTTTCTAGCCCTAGATTTCGAGTTTAGGTTTGGGGTTTGGACCCAATCCGAGTTTCTATGATGGGATGAGGTTCTCCTATGATTCCCCAATGTTTATTTGATGTTTCCAAGTTATTGGAGTCTACATTCAATCCATGGATGCTCTAGATTCAATTACTTGATTGATTTGGGTGTTATGAACCCTAGAATTTGGGGATTTGATGAATAGAGGAGAAATATTGAAATTGATGGATGATTATGGTAGTTTTGGATGAGGGGATTCATTTCTAATGATTTCCTAAGGATTCCAACCCTTGATTTGTAACCTTAAACCTTGGATCACTAAAATATGGGAATTGGGTGTTGAAATGGGTTTATTTCATGTATATGATGAATGGATCTTTTGTTTAATGGATAAATGGGTTTATTGCATCAATTTGGATGTAATAGTGGAGTAAGAATCATTTCCTAAGGATTCCATGGAATGGAAGAAGGAATCTCCACTTGTAGTCATCTATTGATGGATTGGAATTGGGTATTCCATGGGTTTAATCATTTGGACCAATGATTGGAATTGGAGATTCCATGAGGTTATCTTCTTTGGGTTTGTATCGGAATGATTCTCCTAAGAGATGACATTGGTTAAGGACTTAATTGGGTACTTGATGGTGTTAAGTGTAATGATTGACTTGGAACATAGTTCATGAATGACTTGTTAAGAGATAAGAACTTGAATTGTGATTTTCATTAGTTTAAGTCATGAACACTTGGATTGGGAGTTCAATGCTTGTAAATGAGTTATTAAATGTGTATTTTCATGTAGAATTGGTCTTGAGTTGATTTGGAGCTTCAATTGGGTCAAAAAGGGGTTAAAATGACCAAAAACCAAGTTACTGCACAGCGTACACGACCCGTGTGCTGATACATGACCCGTGTAGGGTCTCTGGGGCTTCGGATCAGTTTTTCCCTGGGTCCTACACGACCCGTGTAGGGCTACACGACCCGTGTAGCCTGGGTTGGCCAAAAATGTCAGTTTTTAGGTTTTGAGCTTTATGGTTTGGGCTTCGGGTCCTTGTTTTAGTGTCAAGGCTTCGGGTCCTTGACACTTCGCCGCCAACATCACCAACCTGCGACGCCGAAGTGTCAAGGCCGCGACGCGTAGACGTTATGAGATCCAGTTTTCATCGATCAAGATTGAAGGTCCGCGGCGCCAAATCAAGATGTCCGCGTCGCGAGTATGCATGAAAAGCCCCTGTACATCGGGTCTCTCCTTGGTCCGCGTCGCGGGTTGGTGATGTTGGCGGCGCGACTCCCGAATTTTCTTTGTTTCCTTTCTATTTACTCACCCTCACCCCTGACTTAGGACATACAGTATTACACTCAACAATAATCATCCTCAATGGTATTTTGACCAAAAATAAAAATAAAAATAAAAGAAAATACTTATCGAAAATCGGGTTGCCTCCCGAAAGCGCTTCTTTGCTCGGTCTTTTAGCTGGACCGTCTTTCTGCGGCTACGGTGGGTCGTACACCATTTGACTCTGCTGAATTTCAGTCACCACCGTCGCTTCGTTGATTCCATACTCTAATTTCCCCGGGTCAAATGGTTTGTCGGTTCCTCTGCTGCTGCCCGGTTGTCGTTTTCTGATTATTTCGCACGAATGCTTAGAAGTGGCTTTAAACCTCCAAGCTCGGTCCTTCCTTCGGTGTCTCTTCAATATCACCGGCTTGACATGAAGCGTGCCCAGTGCCTCTCCCAGTAATTGTTTTGTAGATTTCATTTTGCTTGCGTCTCGCGTGCTAACTTCAGTTTGCAATTTTGGCTTGCAGTACCAATACAGATTTTCCAATCGAATGGGATCGGAAGGCAACATATCGGGATGCTTCCATATGTCCTCATCGATGGTATTGATTACATCTAATTTTCCATTCATGAATGGATCATGAGTGGTGATAAAATCATGTTTATTATTTTCGAATATTAACTCGTCAGCATCAACTTCTTGGTCATCGTCCAACAGGTGGATCGGGACCAAGAGTGAGCGACTGTTTTGATCTGACGGTGGTACAAAGTCACCCACCACCAGATCCTTACTTTCAAATTTCTCAAAATTTTCAAAATTTATAGGGTCAGGGGTAATATTGTCATCTACACCCCCTTCCCAAAAAACATTGGCAATTTCAACAATTTCGGGAATTGTTGGGTCGAGATCTGTACTGTCACTTACAGACTCTTCCTCAACATCCCCATTAACCAAATTGTCTGGTGATGGTACAGATTCACACATCACCAGATCAACATTTTCAAAAGTATCAAAATCATCAAAAGCTGTTGAGTTAGAGGTAGCACTGTCACCTACAACCTCTTCCTCAACAACATTTTCGACCCTCTCAGTGGTCTCTTGACTTTCCCATGATGTATGCCCTTCCATCATATATTCAGGTGATGCAAGTTCACACACATTATCATTGGTATAAAAATCACTCACCTCCGGTTCTGGCGAAGGTGGTGAACATTTCCAACTTTCCTCTAACCTATCTAAAGAAGCTTGCACTTTTTCAAGAGCTTCAGCCTGGTCCTTCTGCTCATGGTAGTTGTTATACATGAATACCCAAAGTTGGGCCCAAGTTACAGAATTCTCAAACTGAGATGACTCCTCGGTCCGCCATCCATTGTCATCGGATGATCCATTGTAGCAATCATCCTCGTAATAGGTGTCGGCCGGATTCCCATAATCTTCATAATACTGATCCGGGTACATGTAATCGCCCATTATGAAGACGTACACATACCAAAAATCAACAAATCAAACATCAAAAGAAACAACCCTACTGATCGTCTATCCTAAGCGCATAACTCCCCGGCAACGGCGCCAAAATTTGACACGCCTAGGTCGTCGTGCGGTCAAAAATAAAGGAAAACCTAACACACACTAGTATTGCGGTAGTCAGGGTCGATCCGCAGGAGTTACGTGGTTAGGACAAGACGACAGTATACCAACTGTAGTGTCACTCTACAGTCAGCGGTATTGTTTCTACTTTCCGAAAAACCAATAAAAGCAAAATACCAACAAGTGCCAAAACCAAATCAAACATGAACTAAACTAACTCAAATCAAATCCTAGACTAAAGTTCCTTACTGAAATCAGAAACTAGGTTCAAAATCCAGAAGCAAACAATCAATCTAGTACAATCAAACACATCCAAAATAACATCAAACCGAATGATTACTTTCATATAAATCAAAACCAAACTCAAATCCAAGCCACACAATCAAATATCAGATCCAACTACTGACTAATGCTACTGAAATCAGAAACTATAAATCTAAACAAACATCGAATACTCGATGGAAATCCCGATTGCGGAATACCTCGATACCGAGTTGATAAAATAAGAGAAAAACTAAATTACTAACCAAAATAGTGATTCCCACTGAAAAACTGACGAAATTGTGCCTTTGGATCCCTCCTTCGCGTCCCGGGATGAGTGAAAAGTCGGACGGGACTCCGGTATTTATAGTTGTGCGAAATTAGGGTTTCCGCGTCGCGGCCAAGCAAAATCCGCGACGCGCGTGTTGCCTTATCCCGACTTTTCGGAGTTTAAAATTCAAAAACGAAGATTTTATCCGGTCGCGAGATAGCGGCGCTATCTCAAGAAATAGCGGCTCTATTGTCGATAGCGGCTCTATCTCAAGAGATAGCGCCTCTATTTCTGTCAGGTCCATCTTTTTGCCTTTTTCGCTCCACAACTTCTCCAGAATTGCACTAAAACCCCTGCATTTACACTAAAAACATTTCCAAGCACTTTGACACAAAAGTAAGTGATATTAGCCAATTAATAATGATAAATTAACTAAAACACGGCTCAACAACGCCTAAAATACTTGATATTACTAGGCGTTGTCAGCAATGTGTTATATGATTTCTACTTGTGCATCGTATGAAAATGAGTTTCTAAAGATGTTTTCAAATAAGAGTATGATGATGTTTTTGAAAGACGTTTTTAGCATCCTATTGTGCATTGCATTTCATATAGGATGGGATTGACTGTGTGATACCTTGAGGACGAGTTTGACCCTTCTCAAACAAAGAGGGTGAGGAGTTAATACGAGTTTGACCCTTCTCAAACAAAGAGGGTGAGGAGTTAATATGAGTTTGACCCTTCTCTAAAATAAAGAGGGTGAGGAGACACATGAGGGAGTTGCTAACCCTCATGGGACTAGTGTGATGGCCACTAGTTCTAGTTTAACCTATACGGGGATCAAGTGACATGCTCCGTACGTGTCATTTGTGAACTTAGGTAGGTGCCATTAAGGTGAGTTGGACTTTTATGAGATGGACGTGGGTTTGGGATAGTTGCATCATGCATTACATTTGCATATCATAACTATCTATTTTGAGTAAACCTTTATGATGTTTTAAATAACTTTTGAAGTGTGTGTTAAAACTGTTTTTTTTTTTTGGGGGGGGGGGGGGGTTTGTTCCGAATGTGGTAGTTCACTACTCACTCAAAATGGGACAACCTCGGGTAAACTCACTAGGCATTTCCATTGCCTAACTTATTTTGATGTGTACTCAGGTTGAGGAGTTTAGATGACTTAGAAGAGCTGGATGTTTAGAAGGCCACGGTTTGTGTGGTATCATTTAAATTGTGTAATGATATTTGAATTGTTACAACCTCGCTATTTTATAAACTAAAATGTTTTATCTAAAATGGGACCAAACATTGTTTTCCGCAACTTAAACCTAAATTATTTCTCATTAAACCCCATGTGTTTTAAAATGGTTTTTGGAAGAAAATGGCTTATTTGAAAATGTTGAAACTAAAGTTTTCACTAAAGGATTATTTTATTGATTAATGATGATAAACCATGGGTTAAAATGACGTTTTATGAAAAGCCTTAAGCGAGGGTGTTTCAATTTGGTATCAGAGCATGAGTTTAAGTGAACTAGGTACTAGGAGTAGTGCTTAGACTTAAACTATGATGCTCTTAAGGATGTTTGACGTCTTAAGTAGTTGGCCTTTAGGACTTAGTGGTAAATGCTTGCTTATGATTAAGATTTTAATCATTTAATTAGTGAATTCGGTTTGGCATGAGGAATATTCTTGGCAAGAGGATGCATGCATGAGGATTCTTAAGTGGATATGAAGAGCAACCTTGAAGAGTTAGGAGTACGTGGCAACATGAGGAGCAACTTTGTGTGAATGGCAACTTCTAAGGATGATAGAAGGCGAATAAAGGGACAGCTTATATTGGATGAAGCTCGAAGGGCAGTGAGATTTACAAGATTGTGGACCTTGAGGAGTCGATTAAGGGGTGAAGGAGTGTAAGAAGACTAGTGGAATCGTAGTGTCAACCTTGGGCAAGCAAGGAGCATGATGAGCATGGTGTTAGCGAAGCGGATGGTAGGTGAAGACTGGGAGTTGTTGAAGAAATTCTTTGTCGTGACCCTTAAACCCTTCTTCCTTACCTTTACCTTCTTTTAAGACCCATCCGACATCTTTTAGTGTACAAGTTGGTGACCTTGCCTTAGCTCTAGAAGACTAAGAGTATGTATGAATAGCATGGTTTGCGCCTTAATGCCTGAACTGGAGAAACCTTAATGTAAGACACAAGGAGGACTTAGATCATTAGGTTCTTTGGTAATTAGCAATGGCTTAGTGACCAATGAAACCTTATGGGAATAGTGAGTTGCTAATTCATGTTAGGGTGAAGAGACATGGATGCATGATGAGACTAGAGGCCATAGGATCAAACCATTAATCATCTTGGGGTGTGTGAAGTAGTGAATAACCTACCATAATAAGAACTAAAGAATGACGTAAGGCCAATATTTTCAAAAGTATTGTTAAAAAAAATTGAGAAAATTTTTGTAAATAATTTTGAACAAGTATATCTTATGAAATGCAAGACTTTTATAGAAATAAATGACAAAGGGGCCATCATGAATCGGTAGTAAATACCCAGGATTGATGATCTCTTTGGAATTTTGATAATAAATTCAATGAAAATATATCCGTAGATAAATTTGAAACTTTATTGTTTTATATAAAAACGAATTCGAAAGTGTATTTTCTTTTCACAAAAGTTGATTAAAATTTTCTCCTAAAGAGCGATTTCTTCAAAACATTTATCACAAAGTTGAGTGTTCCAATCTTTTTGTAGAACAAGGGGTCGAGTTGAAGAAGATTCAAGTTTGATAATCCCATGCTTAAAAGGAAAACATTTTTGAAAAGAAACCTGAGATAAGTAATTTTTGAAGTAAAACAATTTGTAAAGTGAAATTTACAATACTTCGAGTTTTATAATATTTTAAAGCTAAAAACATGAAAAACCTTTAATATTTTGGAAATGGATACTTAATTCCTTATCGGTGATTCCGGGGACGGAATCCTTTTAAGGGGTGGATAATTGTAACATCCGTGTTTTGGGCCTAGTAGTTTTGGGCTTAAACCAACAAATAAAACTTATTTTGTAAATAAATAAAAACAAATGAATAAATAAATTTAATATCTTGTTATATTTTATATGGTGAATAAATGATCCAAATATAGTTTTAAAAATCAAATTGTAACCAAAGGTGAGAAATGTGGTCATAGGGACTAAAAGTGTCAATTTGGCCAAACTTAACCATTGAGCTTTGACTAGTCAAGAATTGAGAAGGATTAGAGAATATTATGAAGGAATTGATGTGGGTTTTTAGATTAGGTCAGATAATTCCTTGAATTAATATTAAGGACCAAATCATTAAGAATTTTAGTGTAAGGGACCGTTTATGTCAAGTTGGGAAACTAAGGGTTAGTGTTGACTTAGTCAATGACTCAAGTGAAAGAAATAATTGTATTTGGGGAATATGTATGATTATGGAGACTTCTAATGTGAATAATGGACTTTTGGGATGTTGGGTGAAGAAGGACCAAACTTGAGGGACTAATGTTGCAAATTCTTGGAAGATGACTTGTTTTTTATGGGGGTTCTCCCCATTCCAGCCACAAACACGTTTTTGAGAGAAAGAGAGGGAGAAGATGGCGATTTTCATGGTTTCCAAAGAGATTTGTGCTTAGCTTTGAAGGATTATGCATACACTTGAAGATTCCAAGCAATCTAAGGTATAAACTCACCTTTCTAGCCCTAGATTTCGAGTTTAGGTTTGGGGTTTGGACCCAATCCGAGTTTCTATGATGGGATGAGGTTCTCCTATGATTCCCCAATGTTTATTTGATGTTTCTAAGTTATTGGAGTCTACATTCAATCCATGGATGCTCTAGATTCAATTACTTGATTGATTTGGGTGTTATGAACCCTAGAATTTGGGGATTTGATGAATAGAGGAGGAATATTGAAATTGATGGATGATTATGGTAGTTTTGGATGAGGGGATTCATTTCTAATGATTTCCTAAGGATTCCAACCCTTGATTTGTAACCTTAAACCTTGGATCACTAAAATATGGGAATTGGGTGTTGAAATGGGTTTATTTCATGTATATGATGAATGGATCTTTTGTTTAATGGGTAAATGGGTTTATTGCATCAATTTGGATGTAATAGTGGAGTAAGAATCATTTCCTAAGGATTCCATGGAATGGAAGAAGGAATCTCCACTTGTAATCATCTATTGATGGATTGGAATTAGAGATTCCATGAGGTTATCTTCTTTGGGTTTGTATGGGAATGATTCTCCTAAGAGATGACATTGGTTAAGGACTTAATTGGGTACTTGATGGTGTTAAGTATAATGATTGACTTGGAACATAGTTCATGAATGACTTGTTAAGAGATAAGAACTTGAATTGTGATTTTCATTAGTTTAAGTCATGAACACTTGGATTGGGATTTGAATGCTTGTAAATGAGTTATTAAATGTGTATTTTCATGAATATTTGGTCTTGAGTTGATTTGGAGCTTCAATTGGGTCAAAAGGGGGTTAAAATGACCAAAAACCAAGTTACTGCACAGCGTACACGACCCGTGTGCTGATACATGACCCGTGTAGGGTCTCTGGGGCTTCGGATCAGTTTTTCCCTGGGTCCTACACGACCCGTGTAGGGCTACACGACCCGTGTAGGGCTACACGACCCGTGTAGCCTGGGTTGGCCAAAAATGTCAGTTTTTAGGTTTTGAGCTTTATGGTTTGGGCTTCGGGTCCTTGTTTTAATGTCAATCTTTGGGAATGTTTTAACTAAGATTTTCCTTATATTAGAGAGTCAAGGACCTCATTTTAGATGATGGATGATTGTCCCTTCTTAGTTCTAAAGAAGTAATTATAGTGTGACTTTTAGATGAATCGAGTATAATATCTTCCGTTCTTGTATTGTAGGAATGAGATATGTTGTAGTGACTTGGAAGTGAGACAAAGGACTTGAGCTAGCACTCAACTAAGATGATTTGATGGATGAGATGATGTCTAGGAGTGTAACGCCCGGTTTTTCAGCCTGGAATTTACAAGATAATATCACCAGGGATCGTCCCACGATCCAAGCCAAGTGTTACCTATCCTGCAAAATCACATAAAACAGCAGGGTAAGCTATAAAGCTTAGTGAGTAATCTAATCACAGTATGACCTATATGGTCACACACGTTACAGGATCACCATTCCTGCCAGCTTCACAGTCCTATCCGACTCGTACTTCACACTGTGAAACTACCGTATTACCCGACGTCACTCACTACACAATAACACCCACTAATACTCACTATTAGACTGTCCCACACAGTCTTATCTTACATCGTCACGACTCACATCTTTAACTACTGTCACCTCTTTTATTTATTATTTGGTATTAATTTTCACGATTACTTATACCGCCTCACGGTATACACACTCACTTAACGGCTTACTCATACAGGTATGGTCATAGTATATCTATGATTACCTCGCGTTTTGATAGTATATGGTAAATCTTGCAGTCCCCTGACATGCGTTATATTATATACCATTACTTAATTACTCTTCTTAGTACCATCTTGTGATACTTTCGGATTTATAACCTTGACTTACCCACACGACAACACACCTGCTTCCCACACAAGTATTATTATAATACTTTAATTATACAGCTTTGTATTTCCTTCAATAATTCCAATACGGTACTCCATGATTTATCAAGTAAAGAACGGCCAGGTAGAAGATTAGTTGGGGTGGCAGGATCCTTTCAGCATTTTAGCCTTTCGGAAAATCCAACAACCAGATCCCAAGTAATCGGCCTAGTCACCGTCCTCGTAAGTAAATCAATCTGCACTACTTTTGGAATTATGAATTATTGGAAATAGGTTTATTACACCCCTCGTATTTTATAGTTTAACACATATAAACTATTAGGGAGATACGGTAGCGAGTACTCACCTGAGGTTGGCGTTTTCTCGGAGTCCTGTCGCATTTCTCGTTTCCGAACTGTTGACAGTTCCCGAGCACCTTGCTGCTAGCTACCGTTCGTTTCTCACCTTCCATCATCCTCCCTTACCGTATTTTCCTTACCAGAACACTCCTCTATAGCGTATATGTATTTGGTGTGTGTTCTGCCTCAAAATGAGGCTTATGCCCCGTATTTATAGGCCTCGGACAGGCGCATCGCGCCCTAAACCCCGGCGCATCGCGCCCATGCATACGTAAGTGCTTACCTCAACGCGCACTCGGCCGACACCACCGACAGGCGCAAGGCGCGGTGTGCCCAACGAAATTTTTAGAATAAACTAGACTCAATTTGAAAACTTTGTGCACTGGTTTGAGGTCAATCCGATTTTTATAGAATTAATTATGATTTTTCTAAGATCGGCATACAATGCTGATTTTTTATATGAGATTATAACTAATGTTTTTATTTTTGATCTGAAACATTATCTGGAACACGGGTGTTACAAGGAGCGCCTCCAAATGCATCAAACCTTGAGTGGAGTTAGTGTTGACTCGTCAGTTGACCTTCGGTGAGTTTACCGGGAGTACACATCCCAACTATTATCTTTTGTGTGTGTTATCAATTACTTTTCATGCATGTTATTATGTGCAATGTGTTATATGATTTCTACTTGTGCATCGTATGAAAATGAGTTTCTAAAGATGTTTTCAAATAAGAGTATGATGATGTTTTTGAAAGACGTTTTTAGCATCCTATTGTGCATTGCATTTCATATAGGATGGGATTGACCGTGTGATACCTTGAGGACGAGTTTGACCCTTCTCAAACAAAGAGGGTGAGGAGTTAATACGAGTTTGACCCTTCTCAAACAAAGAGGGTGAGGAGTTAATATGAGTTTGACCCTTCTAAAAAAAAGAGGGTGAGGAGTTAATATGAGTTTGACCCTTCTCAAACAATGAGGGTGAGGAGTTAATATGAGTTTGTCCCTTCTCTAAAATAAAGAGGGTGAGGAGACGCATGAGGGAGTTGCTAACCCTCATGGGACTAGTGTGATGGCCACTAGTTCTAGTTTAACCTATACGGGGATCAAGTGACATACTCCGTGCGTGTCATTTGTGAACTTAGGTAGGTGTCATTGAGGTGAGTTGGACTTTTATGAGATGGACGTGGGTTTGGGATAGTTGCATCATGCATTACATTTGCATATCATAACTATCTATTTTGAGTAAACCTTTATGATGTTTTAAATAACTTTTGAAGTGTGTGTTAAAACTGTTTTGGGGGGGGGGGGGGGTTTGTCCCAAATGTGGTAGTTCACTACTCACTCAAAATGGGACAACCTCGGGTAAACTCACTAGGCATTTCCATTGCCTAACTTATTTTGATGTGTACTCAGGTTGAGGAGTTTAGATGACTTAGAAGAGTTGGATGTTTAGAAGGCCACGGTTTGTGTGGTATCATTTAAATTGTGTAATGATATTTGAATTGTTACAACCTCGCTATTTTATAAACTAAAATGTTTTATCTAAAATGGGACCAAACATTGTTTTCCTCAACTTAAACCTAAATTATTTTTCATTAAACCCCATGTGTTTTAAAATAGTTTTTGGAAGAAAATGGCTTATTTGAAAATGTTGAAACTAAAGTTTTCACTAAAGGATTATTTTATTGATTAATGATGATAAACCATGGGTTAAAATGACGTTTTATGAAAAGCCTTAAGCGAGGGTGTTTCAGCCGCATACCGGAGTGAACCTACCAAGTCGGCCGGGGAATAGCTCCCCATCTCCGAACGAGTACCCGGAGGAAATGCATGTTGGGTGAATTCCAGGGCAGTCTGGTAATTTGAAATGCGTGCACTCTCCGATAAAGACCACCCAGGGACAAACACCCCAGTAGAAGCAACATGGCCAGCCTCCCCGGAACCCGAAGGAGGGGGCCCCAAAACCGCTGCACTCCCACGGCGACTAAAACCACTGAAATCTGGGCGAGGAGGCTGGGGCTCAACCAGCAGCGAAGGATTACTTTCCCCAGAACCTTCTCCAGTAACGTT
Source organism: Cichorium intybus (assembly GCA_023525715.1). Lineage (NCBI taxonomy): Eukaryota > Viridiplantae > Streptophyta > Magnoliopsida > Asterales > Asteraceae > Cichorium > Cichorium intybus. The sequence continues at coordinate 3,534,001 of CM042010.1, forward strand.
CTCGACAACAGGGTGGGTACCGATACGAGCACCCCCGCCCTGGTCCATTCCCACGTCTCCACCCTGAGATGTGTCGTCAGCGATATTGATCACAGGAGACTGGGGCGGAATAAAACCTGAAGCCCCACTACTGCCAGCCAAACAGCGAGGACGCAATCGCCGTGGCAACACCACATTCCCAGAACCCTCGCCAGTACCAAACAACCCCGCACGCCTCTTCACCAAAGCCCTAGAAGAACCACCTTGTTCACCACTAGCTTCTGTATCAACAACCCGTCCATCAACAGCCGAAAAAACCAAAGGCCCAGCGCTTGCATCCCTCTGTCTCTCCTCCTCTTGCACCGCCGAGGCCCGAGTAATAAAAGCCTCGTGACGGAAAGCACGAGAAGGAAGTACCCGATCGATCAACGGAATCTCGCGATACTGGAGACTTCCGCGATAATTTTTCGCCAGAACGTCAGTAAACCGGATATCATGTTCCCGTCCTGCAATAAAGAAAAACCATCAAACACTTCCTTCGTTGAAAAAAAAGGGGGGAGAGGAGAAGGAGAAAGCAAAAACAACACTAACAAGGACCAGAACTAACCATCCACAATGGTAAAGAATTCGGGCATTTTGCCTCGAAGTCGCCAGGAAGTACTCATGCCAGCTCCGGCTAGAATGTACTCAGGAAGTTCCCCACCAACCACATGGAAAGACCGGAGAACCTTTGCAATAGCTTCCTTTGCGGGGAAGAGAGTGAAAGCACGATCAGTGATAGGATCGACACGATGCTTTATAGCACTGACCCGGTGCTCGTTCACCCAAATAAAATGCTGAGACCAATTCCGGGCAGTCCCCTTTTAATCGGTAACAAGAGTGGGGCGATCTTGACGAACGCAGAAGGTATAATTGTTCCCAGTGGAAGCACAAGTGAATCGGAAAAAGTGATGGAAAACGTACAGATCAGGCTCTAGATGAACAGCCCTGGACAGAAGTTCGAAGGCGATGATCTTATTTACACCGTTAGGGACCAGTTGATGAATATGAACGTGGTAGTGGTCGAGAACCTCCATGAAAAAGTCCGATGTAGGCAAGCGATAACCGGCCTCGAAATGTTTTAAATACATACAGATCTTTCCCGCAGGAGGAAAGGAAAAGATGGCTCCGTCGGCAGGAAGCTCCACACCATCCTCCGGTTGGAAGCCATAGCGAGCCACCAGCGAGTCGTAGTACCGGGAATCGGGACCGACACATGAAGAAGAACTCATTTCGACGATAAACAGAAGAACAGAGAAATAGAAGAGTAAGAAACCAACAAAGGAAAAGGAAACCGCAAAGGAACTAATGGCCGGAGAAAAAGGAGAATATAAAGAGGTGGGATAAAGGAAAGCCGTAAGCGGGAGTTTCAAAATTCAAAGATAATGATTAAGGCCATCTAAATAACCGTCACATCAGCGTGGGTTAACTCAATGCTAGCCCTAGCCACCATCCCTAGCTGCGCACACGCAATAATGCCTAAGGCTAGGGAAACTTGATAGCGTGCCATCTGGCAACCGCTAGCACACCCTCTGGCGCACCCCTTGGGGATGCTAAACTCACCAACCGCTGGAAGTTCCTCGCCAGGAAATCTCTATCCCAGCCAATAGAGGCACCTCGCTGGAGAAGTCTCTCCGGGAGAACTACATTCCAGCTCACCAACGACACGCTCGCTGGAGCGACCAGCGTGAACCGTACTTGGCGTTACACTCCCCAACCTACACGTGGCGTCCGTATCTGACACAGATCGTGCGCGCCCCATCCAGCCGGTCTGAACCAATAGGGGCACGGCGAAGGACAAAGGTCGTACGGCCAACGGACGGCCTGGTCCCCTCCTGCCACAGCAAGGATCCTGTCGGCCACCGCCAGACAGGCAAGATACATAAAAACCCTTGTAGAGCATCCGTAAGGGATCGGAATCCATTACTCTCTCAGCACACATACTATACATTCATTCACTAAACCCCGCCGGAGATCTAACTTAGGCATCGGAGCGTTTTCCCGGGACCTCCTCCCGGAGAACGGCTAACGTTGCCATTCCTTTGTGATTGTGGTCGCAGGTCTAGCCCAGGGCGATCGGAATCACCTGTGAAGTGAGAACCAGACAAATCGAGGGCTGATATCGCATCACTGACTAATTGTCTAATTAACTCAAGGTCTTGATTGTTTTTTTATTAAGTCATGAATTGATAATTTATACTGAGTGTATAATGACATCTATATAGATAAAATATTGCTGATTAAAGAATATTTTTTACTGAATATAATGCATGAATTTGAATAAATAGCTATTATACAATCATGTTTAAAATTGACAAATAACAAATTATCATTTATTATATTAAATTATAAATTAAAACTATATGTTATTTAAAAAAATTAATTTTAAATTACTTAAAGAATAACATGAGTAGTGACTTTTATAACACATAATTTGAAAATATATTTAAATAATAAAATAAATTAAATTAAAGTTTGGTTTGTTTTAAATAAATATTTTACGAATACGTCATAAATAAATACAATGATTACCATAATTTAGAAAAAAAAATCTTTCTTTCAAATTCTTGCATAGTATTTGTTTTCTATACTACCTTTCAAAAATACTAAAAGAGAAATATTTGTATATTGGGAAAAATATGAATTATTTGGTTTATGGGAAGATGAGTCTGATTATGGTAAAATAAATGTGGAATCGCCACTTAATGTTAAGGACACAATTTTCCTAACTTAACCTACCAATATGTTTTGTTAACATTTAGTTAACAAGAAACAACATATATATAACTGAACTCATTCAGCTTTTATACATTAAATGTTTTAAGTTTAAAAAACGACACCTAAGAGTTCAATTAATTGGGGTGGGGCGCCCCACGTCCCGAATATTCCATACGAGTGTAGAAAATAAATGGTTCTTTTTGTCCAAGTTTTAAGTTAGTACACAATTTTTTTATTTTATATGAATGACAAAGTGTCGTATCTAGCAACATAATTTACTTTTTTTGTCGTTGTGGGCAATGTACTTCTAAATTTCTTCACAATAATGTTGTACTTATAATTCTCTATCGATTTTAATTTGGAGAACATGCAATAGACTACATATTTTGCATCCAGCTAATGTTGAATTGGCATTGCAAATTCTCAATTTTCTTAATGGGTTACACACACTTGATAATCTACTCGTAAATTTGCTCCGTCCCAATTGGTATACAAGCATTACCATATTGTATTTTCTAAGGGGGTATTTGGGATTGCTTATTTGAGGTGTTTATTGACTTATTGCAGTTTAACACCAGTCATAAACAGTTTTAAATGTTTGGGTAAGGATATTTTATAAGCACTTATTGGCTTAAATAATGAGTTTTTGATAAATTAATTCTTCCTTGTTTTTTTGACTTATTTAAGCAGTTTTTGATAAGTCATTTCTTTATTACACACATAAACACCATTTGCCGAACACTAAAAACAACTTATTGAATTATTACATTTTGATACCGGATAAATTAAACCAAACATTTTTTTTAAACACTCCGTTTTGATATCAGATAATTTAATAAACATTTTTAATAAAAAGCATAAATCATTTTAAATACAAAATCCCAAACACTTACCAAGGAATGGAAAAGTACAAATAATTAATTTAATAGGTGTACTGACAACGCCATGTCATTTAGAGAAAATCTTCCTAAAGAGATGGGTCACATAAACTATCTAATGAAATAATATAGGGACATATTTAGAGGTGGTAAAACTGACACTACGTCACTATACGACAACCCAACATCAACTCAACACGAAATAAACGGGTTTGGGTAAGAGATTTCAACCCGTTTAATTAAACGGGTTGACACGACACGACACGACAGGATAATTAAACGGATAAGGTCATGGTCGAAACTTTCAACTCGAAAATGACCCATTTATTTATATTCAAATTTTTCTAATTCTTATGTAAATTGTACAAGTCAAAAACCAAGACCATATTTAAAAGAAAAACTTCAGGTTGACGTGTTTTATATTGTGGAAGTCGTTTAGCAACCCAGTTCATGAATTCATTTTCACCTTTTTATTTTCTCACTCATACTCCACAGCCCAACTCGGTCTCTCCCTCCTCTTAATCTCGTCATTCGTCTCCTCGACTCCTAATACTTTAACATTGCTATCTAAACTTAACGTGAATTTTCTCCTCAACTTCTATTACTAGTTTTTCATGTTTTTTTTCATCTCCTAAACTCATACTCTTTCAACCTACTTAGTGTTTCAACTCGAAAAGTGACATGATATATTTACAATGTCTAAATCTCAAACCCGAAACTCGACACGAAAATAGACGGGTTGACACGACATGAAACGATTATTAAACAGGTTGGATTAGGGTCGAACACTTTCAACCCGTTTAATGTTTTGACACGACACGAAATCGACACGATACGTTTGTCAAGTCTAGACATATTAAACTAGTTCAATAATAGAAATGTTACAAAAGATAAAAGTTAATCGATTAACTATCTACGTCGTGCGTTATTTATTCAGGGCATTATTTTTCTTTTTGCCTTCTTACATAAGTTGACATACGAGGGAGTGGTTTATTTTTTTGTTTTCTAAATATTACAAAGATCACAATTAGCAACTTTATCATGATTTATTTGTGAAATCTTTGCATTATTTACGTGTGACATGTCATTTGGGAGTTGACATGCCACGTAGGAAATGCCATGTCAGCAAAACGGCAGTTAACGCATGTTGGTTGAAATGTGGCACGCGCATACCCGAGGCAAACTTAGGTGATGCACCTTCTCCATCCAACGGCCAGTAGTCATCCACGACAGTTCTATTTGACCTTCCCCCGGTTTCCTCCACTAAGATTAAAGAGAAAAAAAAAAAAAGGATTTCTATTTGATCTCGAGCACCGCCGTCGACGGCTGTAACGTAACTTAACGATGGCCTCTCTGGGAATTCGATACGGAAGAACCGGAGATTCTTTACTTCGCCAGCCGGCAGCTGGTTTCCTTGACGATCGGTTGGGTCGGGTTTCTAGGTTTAACAACCTGCATTCACTGTCGATTCCCAATCTCGCCGTTAAATTGCCTTTCTCGAGAATCTCGACGGCGGCGACTGGGACCGTGACTGCTATTGGTGTTTCTGACCGTTCTGTTTCCTCGTCGGCTTTGTCCGTCTTTGAAACTAGCTTCGATTTATCGCCGGCCGAAGCGATTGTTAACGGCGAAGAGTACGATCGTACTTGCGATAGTCCTGGCGTTTCAGAGAAATTTGACGAATGGATGAGAAATTCAGTGACGGAAATCGTAAAGAACATTAAGCAAGCGCCGTTGCTGGTCCAGATCTACCCGGACGGCGTAGTAAAAACGGAAAAGGCGGTTGAAGCGGAGGACTGGCCTAATGTAGTTAAAGAGCGACCGTCGTCTCCAGACGGAATCATACTTGTGGAAGAACTCGGCGACAAGATAAATCCGGCTGATTCCGGCGATGGATTGGAGGAGGACGGAACTAAAGCGTTCGGAGTACTTATTCAAGGTAGATTCAAAGGAAGAGATCGATGCAAATCAGCTTGTTATTTGCTTAAAACATGCAGCGTTAATGGAGGAATGGGACCTTTTTGCACCCATTTTTGCTTGATGAAGGTCCATAGCTTCAGCAAAAGTGCTTCTTCTCAGTTCAATGATTGTTGGCTGTTACAATGAAAATTCATCGAGTCTAAACGAATTGTAATTTCAGGTGACGTAGGTTTAGCTGTAAATTGTACGTTATGATCATCAATTCATTATTCATGATGATCATTCATCAGAGACATCGGTATATATTCAAAAGAATAAATTTGATTCTTCCATTGTAAAATTCATCTTCGAAATAAATAGTTTGCAAGTATATTGAAGTTAAAATTGTTACAAATAATTTACTCAATAATGATTAGAAACATGGTAGGTTTTGTGCCGATTGAAGAAAATTTGATGTGGAATAGATAGCAGCAGCAGCAGACCGTACGGCTAAATCCCTATCTACTTTCTGATATCTGTATACAAAAGAAAACCTTATATGAATATATGAAAACGAAACCAAAATCAACTAAATGAATAGGATGAAGCCCTCACATAAAGTTATTTTGCAAACCATTTTCTGGAGGAAATGGAAGGAGACCATGTTCACAATGTAGTTTCATTTCCCACACTTGGTTCAATGATTTCTCCTGGTGAATTGTCAAAAATCCCCTTTTTTAAGTATCAAAGAAAAACCATTTTTTAGAGTGCAAAAACAAGCATTATTAAGACTCACCAGATGTTCCTCTTCTTCACAGAGTGATTTATCCATCTGATCAAAAAGGGAAGTCCATCTGAATCTATGCGTCTCGATGCCAACTGGAGAATATAGCTCCATTGATATTAAGAAAGGTAGCTCTGTTTGAATCACAGATTGAACTCTTTTCTTACTACGCCTTAATGCTGCAATAACAGAATTCAAAACTGTTTTCAACTTCTAACCAAATAGAAACATATCTGGAATCACAATTTACAACCTCAACATTACCTGCAAGACGGCCTTTAATGTCCTGATGAAGTAGCTCCAACCATTGACAAGCTACATTGGCAGCTAAAAAAGAACAACAGTCTCTCATATGTCACGTGAAGAAGAAAAGATGAATTTGCTCAAAAATATATATATTTTTTCGAACTAACCTTTAACAGAAAGTGAATCGACAGTAGAGATATTTGTTGAATCCTCATTCGACAACGAGCTCAAATTCTCTGATGCCATGGTAGAATCTGATGAAAGCTTTAGTGCAAGAACATCATCTTCACATTCTTTAATCTGTTCACTGTTTTTGTTCTTGTTTCTTGAAGATCTCATGAGATTCTCGATTATGGAATGAACCTGTTTTCTGTTTCTTACATGGTTGATAATACCAGGATTCAATTCATTCAGAAGTCCACTAGGGGCAGCAACTTTTGCAAATTTGTCAACTTGTTCTCTTTTAGCAATCTCTATCTTTTTATTGATCACTGATTCGTTTCCTCTTTTCTTCCCACGTGGCTTTGGCATTTGCGGCACCAACACACCGCCATTAGAAGATGAAAGGAATCCGTTTTGTTTCATTTGTTTCCAAATTCTCATTGAATCTTTCTCTCCTAGAAAGCCAGAAGTGCTTCCACATTCAGAAACTGAAACATCTTCCGAGTTGAGATCAATACATGATGAAGCGTTATCAGAGTGTAAATTGTTGGATTTGGCATTGAGGTCAAGTGTTGAAGGAATGTTCTTCCTCAATTCCCCTGTTCACAGTAAATTTTGTTTCAGATTTACTAGTTTTTCATGATTTGTAACATTTGTTAATTTGTATTTCAAGTAATAATATCATTAAGATCTGTAAAACTTGATGTTTATTGCAATTTACAAGGAATTGCAACGAAAATGACCAAGTAGCATATTAGCAATAGATGAAAGGTGTAACTGAAATACCTTCCAAGTAAAACCGCGATCTGAAGTCGCAGGGTTTTGTTTTTGCCCATTCTTCTTCAAATTGTTCGTACTTCATCTTCTGCATCAACGAATTAACAACAAAAATCAACCTTCGATGTATCAATTTAAATGAACACAAAAACAACTTCAACCTAAACCTAATTCCGAAAAATCGACGAACAACAAACCTTGAATTTAAATCTAGCTCCACCGCAATCCATCGTTGTATAAGAAGCTCAAATTATCAGGAAATGGCGACTCAACATCAACAAAAAAAAAAACTCGAGCTGCCTATCTAAGGAGCTAAAATCAGAGAAAACGTGAATTGGTTGCTATTAGGCTTAGGGTTAATGTTAAGATGAACTAGGCGCGTAACGGGACACTGGCGGAGTTGTATAAGTAGAAAGAAACTTGTTTGAATTTGGAAGAAAGCGCGCTGACAGAGCTTTTTGATTGTCTTCGAATTACAAATCTTGTGACAGAAAGCAAAGAGATCACGTGTTGGACAGTGTGTGAGATAGATTAATGGGGTTTCTTTATTCACTAAAATAGACAAATGAATATCCAAAGCGTATGTTTGTGGTTTGGTTCAAATTTTCAAATTCAAAATTTGAGATGGGATTTGCAAATGGTTGAAATGTTGCCGCGTTTAAAGATCCATCATTTAGGCAGCTGGGAGTGGTGGCCAATGGCCAATGGATGGCCAAGGGGTTTTTGTGGGCCAGACAATGATTGACAGGCTTTGGCCATTTTGTAGGAGTGGTGGCCAATGGCCAAGGAACTGCCAACCAAATTAATTTGAGAAATTACAACTTTAGTCCTTCTACAAACAGAATTCGTTTTTTTTACTTAAAATTAAAACATTTCATTAAAAATAATAAACACAAATAACTAACAATTTAAAAGTTAAACAAATACACAAAATAAAACACAAACAACTAATCTACTCATCGTCGAACGTGTAACCCAATTTCCTAGCCGCATCCTTCTTCGCTTGAAGTGCAATTTGATACTCGAGCCCTCGTAGATCGGATATGTTTCTTGTCACAATATCCATCAACTTGGTTTTGACTTTCTCTTCATGTAAAGTCTGCAAAGTGGCGACTTGCTCGTTCAATTGTTGCAATTCTGCGCTACTATTCGTGCCAGAACTACCTCCCTTCATCTTCCTCTTGGCTTGATCACGACCAATCGGAAGAACGTCAGCCTCCGGCTCCACATTAATGTCGAAGCCAACATTTGCATCAGAAGACTGAGAGTGTGTGGATGTGGAGGATTTGAAGCGTTTGGTTGCATTTATTCCAACGGCGAACTGATTAAAGGATGTTTGTTCCCTCCATTTTTCGTTGTCTCGGATTACCCTCCAAAACGCTTTCGCATGGCCATTGAAAGGATTTTTGGTGCCATTTTTGTCAATATATTGCTGCCGAGCAGCCAGCATCACATCATTTATATTGGCACCACTTGGCCAATTTCGTTTACATTGTGCAAAAATCCCCTCAAATGCCTTGGCAATTTTACTTACAACACGCCATTTCGAGTATAGTGACTGGTGGGTACGGTATGTACGACCCATTCGCTGACACCATAGTTGCCAAATCCTTTTTTGGAACACTTGGGTTTCTTAGTCGTTTCCGTGAACCGCATCCTCCGATATGTCCACCCAAGTTTTTGCTAAAGCTATCACCTCATCACTTTCCAAGGCTCTACCTTGGCTCTCTGTTTCGCTGGGGCTTTCCCTTTTCCACGACCTTTTGATGATTTTTTTGGTTGTGGGTCTTATTCTTCTTCGTCTTCTTCTCCAACTTCTTGTTGTTCTTTTTCTTCTTCTTCCGAGTCCGATGCAAGAAGACGTCGTGGTTGAGTTGAGAAGAATTGTGTTCCATAACCTTGAGAGTGTACTTCTGGTGGAGAAGGTGTGGTGAAAAAATTTGGAGATTGAGTGGGAAAAGTATTTTGGTTTTGGGATAAATTGTAGACAAAGTTGGCTAAGAATTGGTTTTGTGTCGGTGAAAACAACGGCTCATCGGGTTGTGGTGAAAACATTATTGGATGATAAGCATTTGTATCTAGGTTTAATGGATGGTTTGGATGTGGAGTGTTGGAAGATTGGTTCTTGGAAGATTTTGAACCTTTCTTTTTGTTTGAAGACATTTTGAGAGAGTTTTGGAAGGGATTCTTGTGTGAAATGAATGAGAGTGTGTTGTATATATATAGGGGATGAAAGAGGTTTTAAAAATCTGATTTAAAAAAAAAAACGGCTATTTTTAATATATGGGTTAAAAGTATAAAATTGTTAAAAGCTTCCAAATTAAATTTCTAGCCGTTCAGGGGGGTATTTTGACATTTCTTGAAAGTTTTTCCTGGCTTGGCATCTCGCCAAGCCCTTGGCGAGTTCATTTTGGCGAGCCGCTGGCGAGTGGCAATGGAGTGGTGATGGCGAGACGCCAAGGGGCTTGGCGACCCCCTTGGCCACCTTACTCCGTGAAGCCTTAATGTTAATGCTGAAGTTCACAATCTATTATAAATCTATAGTACTTTGTTGATTAAGTTCTTTTTATCTTATTTATAGAGATTGAACTTTTATATATTTTTAATAAAAATAATTAAGTACCAAGTCAAGTTTTGAACATAAGGTTTAGAAAAGTTGACAAAGTTAACCGATTATTTTAAGTTTTTTCAGAATATTAAACAAAATTAATGGGATTTCCTTAAATAACAATTAATTTCGCAGGTTCAACGTGTAAAATGCCTAAAACACATTCCACTTATAAAAAAAATTACAAATTGCATGTAAATTTGTGATATTCTCTAATGTTATATACTTTCAATAATAAGAAAGATATAAATGGTTTATTACTAAAAGTACAAAACGAGTTAATAAAACCAGTAAATTGTGTTATAAAAAGTCACGTCCCTCTTCTTCTTGATCTCTCTACTTACAACTATGATACCTGGTGCGCCCTTTTTACGAGTCACTGCATCATCTTTGATGTGCTTGATCACATTGACGGTACTTATGATCATCCTAATACGCAACCTACGGATCCGGAAGGGCGGGAAATAGATGTCATTGCTAAGTTGTGGTTGTATGGAACCATATCGCAGTCTCTCATCACATCTGCATACAGCACCAATGCAATGGCTCAGAAAGCATGGCTCAACCTCGAAGGCGTTTTTCGAGAAAACAAGGATGCTACATAATTGCAATTTGAATGTGAACTTCGATCCATCTCCATGGGGAACCTCTCCATTCAAGACTATTGTAACAAAATTAAACACATCGCCAATCTACTTGAGGGCACTGGCGAAAAAGTCAAGGACAAACATTTGGTGATTTACGCCATTAATGGCCTCTCCGGAAAGTTCGATAATCTTGTCCGAGAATGTCACAACTGACCCTTACCCTCTTTTGCTAAAATTTGGTCTATGTTCCACGTTGCGGAGCAACGACTGACAATCAACTGTGTCACCCATCCTACGTATGACCAGCACTCTTCATCGTCAACACATCTCAATGTCGGCAATGCTTCATCAAACCGTGGAGGAGGCAACAACTACCATCGGGGAAACCACCGGCATGGGGGAAATCAACATAACAAGTCACAACAATCGGCGTGGGCTGTCGTCTTCTACCTCAGAGGGTGGCGCCAGAAATCAGATATACGGTTGGGTGTCTTTCCATGTCCGCACAAACAAAATCAAACCCACTGTAGGATATGTCCCGCCAACAATCTTCGTGGACCACTATTCGACAACAACACTCCACCGACCCAATCTGGAACAGTCCCATCAACAGCCAATTCGGGCTTCTAGGCAATAGGCCACTTGTTACGGTCCACGATAATAAGCAACAGAAAACCCCCAGGCCCACGTTCAACTAAGTGATCCGCCCCCGTGGGTATGGCTTGCCACTCCGGACCAGCCCACTTCACTCCCGAACATATTTAATCCATTGTCATTGAACGACCCGACAAAAGTCGGATGTGTAATGTCCGTGTCACATATAAAGTACACCCGAAAATTTTCATTTCTAAAAACATATATGCATAACAAGTTATCAAAAGTTGTCACAATATTTGGTGTGTAATATATTAACCAAGACATCAAATGTATCAAAAGAATGTAGAAAATACCTAATCACATCCGAGCCGGGCAGCTACAGCTCTTCATATCCAAGCTTATCTATGCATCCACCTTTTTCTTGCTTTTATATATCTTAGTAGAACCTGCAAGATAATCAAACACACACACACACACACACACACACACACACACACACCAGTGAGCTTTAAAATCTTAGTGAACAACCCTGTAAAACAATACATTTACAACCATATCACATACAATCTAATTTAAATTACAATCTCAACTTACTTCCTTAGCCACTTAAGCATACGTTTCTAGCCACAAAGGCACAATACCAGTCACAATGGGCGATTTCTCAAGCCACTAAGTCATTCTTTCAAGCCACTAAGGCAATACAACAAGCCACTAAAGCATTCCCTCAAGCTACTAAGGCGATTTTTCATGCCACTAATGCATTCTTTCAAGCCACCAATGCAATATAACAAGGCACTAAGGCAATGCAAGTCATTTAGACGGACAAACTACATAAACACCTGCAACATCCCAAACCAAACAACAATCACACCACTAAATAATGTGGAAGACCGGTTAATCACCTTAATTTAGATGTTAAATAAGTCGTAATCTCTTCCCAATTGCTATTCCCTTACCCCTTCACCAATTTGCTGAAATTCTTTAATTCATTTATATTTCTTCAAAACCCAAGTTAAACCTTCATGCATGCTTGAAATTGCCACCTCACGGCCTTCTTATTCTCAAATCGTGATATGTTGATGAAGTGAAGAAGGTTCCAACAAAAAGGGTGACAGTTCCAGCATTTGGCAAATTTAGCCTTTCCAATTCCCATTATTTCACCAAGAGCCCATAACTTACTATATAAATGGAAGCTCTACAGTTTTTGAGGTTTACTCCATATCTAAAATTATTATAAATTTAAGTCCTTGATTAATTCAACCCTAGTCCATAGTTTCACCATTTTGGCAGAAATGGCCATTCTAACAAACTTTCGTACATTTAGGTCCTTTATCCACCATACTAATACTACCATATATTAAACATATATACTAGGAATATCAAAGGGAATTTACACATACATACCAAAGGGCCATGTGGGTTGCATCAGAACTGAGCGAAAATCCTAATTTCATAACATGTTTGGTCTCGCTCAAGTCCACAAGCACCCCAAGGCTTCCAAGCACTTATATAAGCAAGGAATAACTGATTTTATGGCTTCCCAACCCAAAATATACCTCATCAAGCTCGTGACTTGATCATTAAGCACTTAATGCTTGTTTCCATTCTTCCAACAAGATATGGGTTTAATATTACTAATAGTCATTAATTGTTCAATGAACTATCCATTCATCCATAAGGTACTTAATCAATTGGTCCTCCAAGTTGGATTCATTCCATAGCTTTCTAATCCCAATATCTAATGGAACAAACAAGGAATCCTTAATTTCATTCCATTAAACAAGTTCTAACAAGGGCACTAATCATTCCCACGAGGTTGGAGTCATAAGGACCAATCAAAAATGGATTCCCTCATCCCAAAATCACCAAAAGGTCAATCTCATACTAGATTTATTGCAAAATCGTCCATAGTCAAATTTAGAGTTCAATTCACCCAATTACATCAATACAATCAATCATTAATCAAACTTATCCAACTTTAAGTGAATGGAATCACAATAAACCTTTCAAAACAACAGTTCATTCAACCAACATATATTTAGAAGTCAAAGTACCAATTCATCTCTTACTTCACTAATTCATGAATCTAAGGTTCATAATACCTAATTTCAATATTCCTAGATATTCGAGAGTCAAGTTCTCACTATCATTTGATTTGAATCATAAGGGAACCATTAGAATTGCTTACATTCATACAAAACTCATCAAGGAATCCATCCAACATCTAAATGACTAAAGATCTCATCAAAAACCAAATTCTAGGGTTTCAAACACCCGTTTCAATCCAATATATGGTTCTACATCATCCATAGATTGATGTAGACCACAACAAGCTCAAGAACATCAATCAACACTTTGGAATAGTAGGAAACACCTCCTCCAAAACAGAAAATTCGGATTTGAGTATAAAGCCCACCAATAAATGGGTTTTTTAGCTACGAGGGAAAATTTTATACCTTAGATTAACGGGGGAACTTCAAAGCTTTAATAAGGCTACAAATTCTAGCACAAATACTCCTTAATCCACTGAAAATCGCCTTCTGTGACTTATCCTAAAAACGTTTATAATGGCTGAAATATAGAGAACCCATCTCTAAATCCTTTCATCTTCCATGATTTGGTAAAAATGTCCCATAGGGTATGATCTTCCTACAAACAATTCCCAATAGGCTAACCTGTTTAGTAAAGGTTTCCAACTTCACACATTTTGTAATACCCGTTTCTAGACAAAATGGGGGGTTAAAACAAAAAGTTAAACAAAGTTTAAGAAGTTAGGAGAGATATAGCCGCACTAAAGGTGTACATAGCATCGCTATTGATTTGTGTGGCACGACATGGAAGTGAAGGTGGTTGAGATAGCGGCAGTAAAAGGTCCTGTTAGCTATGGTCGCCTGGACAGGCTATATCAAGTCTTAAGTCGATTCTAGCAATGAGTTACCCCAAAACTTGATACAGAGAGATAGAGGCCAGAGAGCAGGGGTTTTGGCTAGAATCCAATGGGAAAAACGCCAAGGAGGAAGGATCTAATCATCTTCTTCTTCATCTTGGAGATAAGGTTTGAAATCTTATAAGAAATAGTATGTTTCGTGGAATTTGATTCTACGGGTTAATAATGGTAAACTTTAGCTGGTTATAGTCCCTGATAATCTACAAGTCGAGTGACAAGGGGTTAGATTATTAATCTTCAAGTGCCATCTTTAATAATTGAGCTTCATGTTGTTAATTATGAGGTTTAGGGTTTAACCCTAATTTGATAATGTTAAGGACAATTCAGGGGTTTGAGTACCTCTGGAAGCGTAAGGATAATAAGCAAAGGCTTAATTGGTGATTTAACAGCGGTTTGATTTGATTAAGAGCCAAATCATATAATGAGTTCGTCCATAGCGACGCTATTGATGATTTTTGTGGTGTTTTAAGTGAAAAATGTGTATATATAAGTTCAATAAAAAACCAAAAAATAATATAAAACAATAAAATAATATAATTGGGTTAATTTCATATATACCCTAAATAAATAGCTAAATATCATATTTGTCCTATTTAAAAGTTAAATATCATATTTTCCCTAAATAAAATTTCAAAATATCATATATACCCGAAACTCTTATTTTAGTATTTTTTAAACATTTTTAATCATTATTTTTATCAAATGACTATTATACCCTTATTATAAATTTAGTTTAAAATATAATGTATTCCCTTTAATTAAAATCAATTGTTTTTTATCTAAAGTAAACCTTAATACCATTTTAATAATGAAGTTGTTATTGAAAAGTTGTATAAGAAATTACAATAGCATTCACTAAAGGATCAAGAAATTCAGTACTAAACAGGTTGAAAAAGATTGTATAAGTAATCACAGTAATAATATTCACAGCAACAAAGCATCTCCAGGTTGAAAATTCACACCAACAAATAGGTTGAAAAAGACTGTACACATTGAAATTCAGTAAACTATCAAGAAATTCAAAGCAACAAAATTCACAACAATTGATGAGGCGTACAAAGTAATCACAGCCAAACTTGCTTCCTCGGTATCAAGTAATCAAGTAATCATAGTGTACAAGGTAATCACAACAAAATTCATAGAAATTCAAAACAACAAAATAATGTTACACGATATCAAGTAATCACATCTTCAGGATATCAGATTGAAAAATAATGTTCAAATTGATTGTTCTTGATCAAACATCGTTGAAGGACATCAATGACGTTGTGGTGTCTTTCGTAATTAATTGTTCTTGATCAAACCGCCGTTGAAGGAAATCAACGACGTCTTCCAGACGATTCGATGAAGAAACCACTGCTGAAGGATGGAGCAAACAATAGCAATGGCACCCTTCGGTTCGTCGATTAGGTTTTGATCGTGAATCCCTCAGTATATTAAAGCAACTTGAAGCAAGGACATTATGGTCAATAATGATTGTTTTGTAATTACAATGTTTTTAAATAATCAAAATAAGATTTAAGATGTTTATAAAATATTTAAAAATATGATTTTTGATATATATGATATTTTGAAGACTTATTTAGGCAAATATGATATTTAAATTTTAAATAGGGTAAATATGATATTTATAAATTACAATTTTGGTCCCTGTGGTTGTCCCGAAATTACACATTTGGTCATCCTTTTGTTTTTTCACGCTCATGGTCCCTAAACTGCACTTTTGCTTACATTATTGGTCCCTTGGCCATGTGAAAAGACCAATATACCATTTTTATTTATTTTTCTTTTTTTCTTTTAAGATATTATTATTTTGGTAATTAAAAAAAAAAAGAAAAATTCAACCCCCACCCCAACCCTACCCACTACGTCTTCTCCGGCAGCGTGTTCTAGCTTGTGAACTTCTGGGAAAATGACATTGCAACCACCTAAAGTGCATATTGAGTCTTCATTTTATCGGCGGTGAAGCTCAAGACTCCACCACCCTAGTTCCGGCCATTATTAACTTCGGCGACTCTGCTGTTGATGTGGGTAACAACGACTACCTCCCCACCATTTTGAAAGCTAACTACCCACCTTACGGCCGCGACTTCTTCAACTATCAAGCCACCGGAAGATTCTGCAATGGCAAACTCACCACCGACATCACCGGTACTTAACTACACCAACATTATCCATATTTGAAATTGAACGGATGATAAAAAAGTAAATTTCTGCTACGTATAAACAGCTGATACACTGGGTTTTCACAACATACCCACCGGCGTATTTCAGCCCTGAAGCTTCCGGAAAGAATCTCCTTATCGGAGCCAATTTTGAGTTCGCTGGAGCTGGTTTAGATGAAAGAACTTCCATTGGGAACGTAAATCAAGAAGCTTTTCAAACTAATGAGCTTCAATTGAATTCATCAAAGGAATTCAAAGGACCACCGCCTGGGTTCAAAGCTGAGCACCGGGATTGTATTCAGGGAGTTGCAAAGTGATCAAATTCCGGTGATGAGATCCATCGCCAATACCTAGGAGTATCTCCCCAGACGATTGAGAGGTCCCTTGCAGCCAACATGTAACATTTCTTGCCAGTTTGTTTGTCCAGCGAAACTCAATTTCACATTATATATCGAGCGATCCCTTTTGCTATTTTGAACAACAGAGGCACCGGATACTAGGGGTCAGTAAAAAAAGTTTCGATCTTTGTAACAAGATGGTTATTAATTAATGGAATTTAGAAGACAATCCGTTAGATTGATTGATGATTTGACAAGCAAATGAACATATTAGTTCTGAATTTGACCTTATTACCGCCATCGATGATGAGGGAACGATCACAGAGACGAAGATACAACTGTTTCTTCGAAGAAAGCTTAACGAACAGCCACCGTCTTCCACCTTGCTACAATCTTCTATAATCCAACGGCAAAAAACTCTACCACAAGGCGTCCCATTCCGTCGCCGGGGTGGATGATTTTCTTTTTTTTTTCTTTTTTTAATTAATAATCAATAATATATTTAAAAAATGAAAAAGAAATGAGAAAGGGTATATTGGTCTTTTCACCTGGCTAAGGGACCAATAATGTAAGCAAAAGTGCAGTTCAGGGACCATGAACGTGAAAAAACAAAAGGATGACCAAATGTGCAATTTCGGGACAACCACATGGACCAAAATTATAATTTACTCTCTATTTAGGGTATATATGAAATTAACTCAATATAATTTGATAAAATATCAGCTTAAAATATATAATTTATTGTGTGCAAAGTTTTTACATCCAGATTACAATATCCTTCCATATCGTCATTTTAGGAAATTAAAATATATCTTCCAACATACAATAAAAGAAATATACCGACTTAAGGAGATGGAAAATCATATTTTTTAAATAAAAAACCTAAAATATATAACTATTACGTATAGAGTAGCAGATATTTGTTACCAAATTTATGCTCTTGCATTTATTTTGGGAAAGAAGCGTATGAAGAATAATAAAATAAACATTAAATACCTGTGAAATTATAAACGCTGTTCTGCAGCAACGGACTACTGATCAAACTTCATCTTCTTCGTACATTTTCAGAGAGCGAGAATCGCATTTGCGTATGTGATTGATAGATATATATCGGGAGAAATGAAGACGAGATTCATTAGAGGTAGTAATGATTATGCGTTTTTCTCATACAAGCATAATCTAATAGGGATTTTGATTATTCTTTCGAGTTTATCGGCGATTGATGTTGTAAAAGGTTCGATCCACGAATATAATAACGAAGGATTCATACCTCGATTCAATTCCTTCTTCGTTCATGGAGGTAGTGAGGGAATGTATGCTTCTAAGGTACATGGCAATGGTTCTACCGAAGATAAACCTATAAATGGCAAATCCTTCGTGCGGTATAAACCTTCTCCTTCTCTAAATTCGATCTCCGATCTACAGTTTAGTTCTAACGTTTTATGCTCTATAATGTAGACGGAATCCATTGTTGCATTGAAATCAATAGCATCAATATTCAATAGCTGATTATCAGATTACCTTATGTATGCGAGGCGCTAAAGCTTATAACTCACTCTATCCCCCAACGAAATGTTATGACTTAGGATTTCACATAAATAGCTATTTGACTCCAAAATTGATGCCATTAACTTTTGGAAAAAATTTGTTAACTACATTACGTGCAAACAGAAGAATATAGTGTTAAATGTACTAAAATCCTCATTTACTTCCATACAATGTGAAGTCTTACTCATTAAATTTGCCATGTGATTCAAGGTTTGAGTCCATCATCTTCCGAAGACCAAAGGAGGTTGCTGAAAAACAGAACGAGATGCAACAAAGTACTGGTTTAGTGGAGGCTATAATTGTTGAAGTAAAAAACCGTGATAAAATTGGGGGTGCATACCTAAATTCAAACGCGATATGTTGCACACCTGAACTTGCCAATGATGGTTCCTGTAAGGTAGGAGAAGTCATCATTCGCCAAGATCCTGATAACCCTGGCTGGCCTAAACGTATCCAAACCCCCTTTGAGGGCAAACGTGAAGAGGCAAAAATGTTGCTACAAACAGTTGAAATCAACAGAACAGGAATGTATTATCTTTACTTTATGTTCTGTGATCCACAACTCCAGGGGACAAAAATTAGTGGAAGAACAGTTTGGAGAAATCCAAATGGTTATCTACCAGGAAAAATGACTCCATTGATGCCATTTTTTGGATTCATGTCTCTAGCTTATCTTATTCTTGGCCTTTTTTGGTTTCTTAAATTTGTGCAACATTGGAAGGATGTAATCCAGTTGCATTACCACATCACAATGGTGATTGGTTTGGGAATGTGTGAGATGGCTCTTTGGTATTTTGAGTATGCAAATTTTAATGTGACAGGAAGTAGACCAATTGGAATTACTCTTTGGGCAGTCACTTTTAGTGCTTTTAAAAAGACTTTCTCTCGCCTTCTTTTGTTAGTTGTATCAATGGGATTTGGTGTTGTGAGGCCCACTTTAGGAGGTGTGACTTTGAAAGTGTTGCTTCTTGGTTTGATATATTTTGTGGCTTCAGAAGCTCTTGAACTTGTTGAAAATCTCGGAAATATTAATGATTTTTCTGGGAAAGCAAGAGTCTTTTTGGTCTTACCTGTTGCTCTATTGGATTCTTGCTTCATTCTTTGGATCTTTTCTTCATTATCTAAAACATTGGAAAAGCTTCAGGTAAATTTAAACTGTTTATTCTTTTTTGCTTCGTTTCTTGATGGAATTTGAGTTGATTATATTCTTTTATGTAGTCACGAAGAAGCATGGGCAAACTTGAACTATACAGAAAGTTTACTAATGCTTTAGCTGTATCTGTTTTGGTTTCTGTTGCTTGGATAGGCTATGAGGTAATTTTTTTTAATATATCTTTTATGGGTTCATGACATATATGTGTAACAAACTATCAGAGATTTTTGTATTCAGGCACCTAACTTCTATTTGTATTCAATAGATCTCTAAGCATCAATTTTTTTCAATGGCACCTTAACATTTTAAACTTTAAAAAGGTTTAGAAAAAATCGATTTGCCACGTAGGACGACACACAGGATAGATTCATCACAAATTGCCATGTAGGATGCCAAGATGAATGTTTACATATAAATTGATTTGCCATGTAGGACTCCACATAGGACAGATTCATAAAAAAAATTGCCATTTAGGATGCCAAGGTGGATGTTTACATAAAAAAAATTGATTTGCCATGTTGGATTCCTCATAGGACAGATTCATCAAGAATTGCCATGTAGGATGCCAAGGTTTATGCTACAGGCATGAAACTTGTTAGATTTTTTAAAAATAATAAAAAATGATTTGCCACATAGGACGACATGCAGGACAGATCGATAAAAAATTACCATGTAGGACGCCAAGGTGGATGTTTGAATAAATATTGATTTGCCGCATAGGACAGATTCATGAAATAAAAAAAAGTTGCCACGTGGGATGCCACATAAGCATGAAGCCTTTGGGTAGCATTGAATATTTTTTTATCTTTTGATGTTTAGGGTTCTATTGAACACACTTAGAACTTAGGTGACTAAATGCAAAAATCTCCTATAGTTTGTTACCAATACTCGTCATTAAAATTGCTATTCTATTTTTAACAACTTGGATTCTGGGAATTATTATTTTTGTAAATTTTTTATTTAGTTGTACTTCAATGCAAGTGATCCCTTGAGTGAATTATGGCGAAGAGCTTGGATAATCCAAGCTTTCTGGGCTGTATTGGCATATATACTTTTGGTGGTGATATGTTTTCTTTGGTCTCCTTCCCATAATCCTACAAGGTATAATCTTTGACTCATAAAAGTCAAACACGAACATTGGGGGTAATATCGTCATTCTGCATGTGTGCAGGTATTCCTACTCAGAGGTTGAAGATATAGAAGAAGAGGGCATCTCTTTGACCTCCGGTAGTGGAGTCAAGGTTTCAGGAGACTTGATAGAGAGAAAACAAGCAATCATGACAGATCATGTTTTTGAGGTTCTTGAAGAAGACAAAACAGAATGATACTTTCACTATTCTCCAGGTACTTTTTAATATTACGGTTTAAATCTTTATTTATTTATTATAATTTTGTATCATATTATGCAGAAAGTACAATCAAATGTAGGAATGACATCATCGTCCTCTTGCAGCAGGCATTCAGAATGCCTGCTGCAAGAAGTAAGCAGCCTATGGTTGCTTGCATTCAAAGTCAAATGATTACGGGTGATTTAGACACAAATTTTAACCAATTTATGTGGATCATTATGTATAAAATAGAACCGGTTTTGATCCCTTGTGTTTTCGGGAATTCATTTTTCATTTGTTAGTTTTCAACTTTGATCATCCTCCCCCTTATGATGGAAGAAATCTTTAGTAAGTTGAGTGACATCTTATGTGTGAGGAGGATTCTTCTTTAATGTAATAGGTTGGTTATATAATTTATTTTGGTTCACTCGCATAACAAGTTGTTGACATTACATAGGTCTATTGAGTTACATACAAAATACAAAATACAAAATACAATATACAATATACAATTAGCAACAAACAATAAATAGAAGAACTAATTTCTCATTCATCATAATATGATAATTTAATTGGAAAACTAATATTAGTGAGAGACTTAATTTGAATTAAACATATTTTGAATTATTAAGGATAACTATAAATAATAATGATCTTATAATTCAATTTTCAAATATTGTGTGGTTGACAAATCAAATATAAGAGTTGACATATCCATATAACGGCTTTCTTTGGTCCCTCCTCCACCTACACTAGATCGTGCTATACCACCCCTTACAAAATCTCTCTCTATCTCTCACACACACACACACATATACACACCCACCCACCTACCTACCTACCTACCTACCTACCTACCTACCTACCTACCTGTACTCCATTGTTCTCGACCCTCCCTAGCATATAGACAAAGTTGTGCAGCTATAAGGCTGAGAGGAGTTGTGTCTCTGAAATATGGGAGGCATCCACTTCACTTAAGCAAAATTAATCCTTGTCATTTTGATGTAGAAATAGAGGGATGGAGTTTGTGGCAAGAGAGAGAGAGAGAGAGAGAGAGAGAGAGAGAGAGAGAGGTGGAGTTTGTGGCAAGAAGGAGAGAGAGAGAGAGAGAGAGAGAGAGGTGGGATTGAAGAGAGAGAATGCGGCATGAACATGCCACTAAGGTTTTGCCTCCCAAAAATGTTTGGGTTAAGGGGCGGTGTAGTGTTCACGAACAATATTAGGTGCCACCAACGTTTTTCTCTCCCACTCCTTACAGCCTAAACCCGAGCGAGTTTACTTTCACTACTATCAACCTGAGCAGGTTTACACGTCTTTGGAGAAGAAGGCACTCAAACTAATTTCGAGGATTGCTACTTTAGTATGTGAATTAATAAATGAATTCTACGTTGGGTTCTCAAGATCATCCAAAAACATCACAAAATAATCAACTTAAGCTACACAATTCACAAACCTTCTTATAGATTACTTTTATTACAAGTTTCTTTGAACATAATTTCTTTGAAGATCTTGATAGTTTTATTTATTGCTTCTATTGTGATATTTATATTAGTTTATTCTAAACTACCATCAAGATCTAACACCCACAGGGACCACTTGCGTAATTTATTAACTATAAAAATATTTTACCCAACAATTCCAATATAAAAGTAATCAATCGACTACTTAATTAAAAGTTAAGAAACAACAAAATACTTGATGCCAGTTCTAATTTCCAAAACACCACTAAATACTTTTAATACAACAATATCACAAAATATTGTAGTTAATTCTTACAAGTTACAGGCTTTGGAAATAGACATTAGATGACAACTATGTTTTGAAACATCCCTATGTTTGTAACCAAAAAAAGTTTATTACCGTTATTATAAAATGAGCAGATTTCCAATTCCTCAATGTATATAAATTACCTTTAACATGTAAATTATAAAAATCTACCCTTATAGCGTGTGTAACACCCTTGTAGGTGATATTTAAAATAGTGTTTAAAACTTCTAAAAATCAAGTAAAACTCAAGTAATAACATGAGTCCCTTTAAAAAATTTCTAGATTTCCTAATAAAATAATTCAACATAGTTTACACCAGAGGCGGATGTTATATAGGGCACTTGGGGGTCCAGGCCACTGCTAAATTTTGGACACGTAGTGTAATTTTTATTTATTTATTTATTTTTCTAATAGAATGCAACCCCACAAAATTTTTATTTTATTTTATTATATTACCTCAAAAACAAAAAAATTATGGTGCCATGGTTATTGGTAAATCCTGCATCCGCCTCTGGTTTACACGTACAAGAAAATGTGAAAAAATGACAAAGAATGAACAAAAATCTATTGCTGATTGATCTCAAAATCATCCTAAACTCTCTTTTAGTGCTCATTGTGTCAAACATTTACTCTGATAGCATATATTGCCAAGTCAGCAAACAGATTAGTTACAAGTTAGTTAGTCTTTTGACATGTCAGCATTAGGTTGTTAGATCAGTTGCAAGTCTGTTATTGTAACTGAGACATCTATATATATATATATATATATATATATATATATATATATATATATATATATATATATATATATATATATATATATATATATATATATATATATATATATATATATATATATATATATATATATAGAGAGAGAGAGAGAGAGAGATGTGCTCTGCACTGTAATAGATAACAAGATGAATACAATACACAAAATAATTCTCTCTAAATTCATTTCTAAACATAAAGTGTTTCATGGTATCAGAGCACAGTGATCAGGGCCTGATTAGCATTCTCCGAGACAAGATTTCAAGCTCGATTACTCCATTGATGATTCCAGAGAAGAAACAACACCAGATCTAAAACAGAGCATCCTTATTCATTAGTAAACTCTTCTTATCTTTTTAATCTTCTTTTCTTCGTTGAATTTCTCCTTTATTCTTATCTCAATTGCCTCTTCTTGGTCTTATATCAACTTATTCTTGTTCATAAGTTGAAAATGGATAATACAACTCCTGTTCCTTCATCTCAATTACCGCCAATTACCAACATCTCTAATTTTGTTTCTATTAAACTAAATGAAGACAATTATCTGGTTTGGAAACATCAAATCTCTTCTGTCTTTGAGTCACTTGATCTAGTACGATTTATTGATGGAACCTCCTTACAGCCTTCTATAAATAATCCAGAGTACAAAACTTAGAACAAATTAAACAAATATGTTGAAATTTGTATAAATGCAACCTTGAGTCCGTCAATAGCTCATGTTGCAGTTGGCACTAAAACAGCTTATGAGCACAACAAATTTCTGCCAAGAGAATTCAACTTCAAACCAGACTTCATCAAATCAAACAAGGCACACGAAAATTTGATGAATATTGCACTGAGATTAGTACTATTTCACAGTCTCTTGCCTCTATTGGAGTTCAAATTGATGAGTCAGACATGGTGATTCATGCTCTTACTGGTTTGAATCAAGACTACAAAGTCATTGCTGTTAATAATGAGAATGCAACAGAGTTACCTTCCTTTATGGAACTTACATCTAAGTTGCTTCTATATGAACAACGACTGTTACGAGAATCCCAAGATAACTCATCTATTGAAGTTTCAGGTATGGTTGCATCTAAATAAGTTGTCTTCTAAATCTGTCCCATGCTTATTTCTTGGTTATGCTCCAAATCATAAAGGATATATTAGTTTTAATCCTGTCACTTCTAAAGTCTATTATAATAGAAATGTTACTTTTCATGAAACCACATTTCCTTCTATTTCCAAGTTTTCCACTACTTCATCATCCTCAGATTCTTTGCAAGCTATCATTCCTGTACCATCTGAGTTATCTCCTCAAGAGTCAGTTCCTTTGGATATGTCTTTACCTGTAAATCAACTTTCCTCTCAGTCTTCACCTGTACATCAGCAGTTTCCTCAATCATCTGTCTCATCTCCTATAAATTCCTCCACTTCTTATTCTTCTCAACAATTACCTCCTCCTCCACCACCACCACTTATTGTCTCTACTCATCCTATGACCACTAGATCTCATGATGCTTCTAAAAAGCCAAGAACATTTCCAGACCATGAAGTTTATGTTGCAAAATCTTTGACTCCTCCTAATAAAGAACCTACCACATATCTCCAAGCTAAGAAGTGGCCTGAATGGTGTAAAGCTATGGATGCTGAGTTAAATGCTCTTAAGTGCAATAAGACATGAGACTTAGTTTTTCCTCTTCCGAATGCAAATATACTGGGTTGCAAATGGGTGTATAGAATCAAAAAGAATTCAGATGGAACCATAAGTCGTTACAAGGCTCGTTTGGTAGCCAAAGGGTATTCTCAAACTGAAGGTGTTGATTACTCAGAAACATTTAGTCCTGTTGTAAAGCCTACTACTATTAGAACTGTTTTGTCTGTTGCTTTTTCCAAAGAATGGGACATCCGACAAGTTGATGTGAATAATGCATTTCTACATGGTGATCTCTCTGAAACTGTATATATGTCACAGCCTCCTGGTTATATAGATTCATCTCAGCCACATCATGTTTGTTTACTTAAAAAGGCACTCTATGGACTTAAACAAGCTCCACGATCATGGTTTGCAAAGTTGTCCAATGTCTTATGCAGTTTTGGGTTCCAAAGGTGTATTTCTGACACTTCTCTTTTTGTTCTACACACTGCTACTGAGATCTGTTATGTTTTGGTTTATGTTGATGATATAATCATCACTAGCAGTTCTCCTATGTTTGTTTCCAATTTAATAAGCCAACTTCATTCCAAATTTGCCCTTAAAGATCTGGGTAAATTGAGTCAATTTTTGGGTGTTCAAGCTACTTTTACTTCCACTTGTTTACATTTAAGTCAAGAAAGATATATTCTTGACTTACTTGAGAAAACCGGGCTTCGTGATTGTAAGCTTTCTCCAACACCCGTTTCTCCAGGTAGACAATTGTCAAAATCCTCTAGTATTCTTTTATCTGATGCAGCGATTTATAGAAGTACAGTTGGCTCACTACAATATTTAGTTATTACAAGACCAGAGATAGCTTATGCTGTGAGCAAAGTATCACAATTTATGCATAAACCAACAAATCGGCATTGGATGGCAGTCAAAAGAATTTTAAGATATCTGCATGGCACTCTTACTTATGGTCTTGTTATCCGGAAGTCTTCAGATTTCAACTTACATGCTTACTCAGATGCTGACTAGGCCGGTTGCCCAGATGATAAACGGTCCACTACTGGTTATGTAGTTTATATTGGTGGAAATCTTATTAGCTGGAGTTCTAAAAAGCAACACACTGTTGCTCGTTCTAGTACAGAAGCCGAGTATAGAGCTATTGCTCATACTGCAGCAGAGTTGACTTGGCTGATTTCTCTTCTAAAAGAATTGCATATACCTATTTTGACTTCTCCTACGTTGTGGTGTGATAATATGGGTGCTACTTACTTGGCTGCAAATCCTGTTTTTCATCAAAGAACAAAACATCTTGAAATTGATTTACACTTTATTAGAGATTTGGTGTTGGCTAAGAATTTAAATGTCTCTTATATTCCTACTTTCTTGCAACCTGCTGATGTGTTAACTAAAGGACTTCCAGTTACCCGTTTTACTCAACTATGTTCCAAGCTGAATGTCTCTACCGTGCATCAGCTTGAGGGGGGATGATAGCATATATTGCCAAGTCAGCAAACAAATTAGTTACAAGTTAGTTAGTCTTTTGACATGTCAGCATTAGGTTGTTAGATCAGTTGCAAGTCTGTTATTGTAACTGAGACATCTATATATATATAGATGTGCTCTGCACTGTAATAGATAACAAGATGAATACAATACACAAAATAATTCTCTCTAAATTCATTTCTAAACATAAAGTGTTTCATACTCTTTACATATCACAAACAAAAGAAAACAATAAATAAAGTATTATTTGGGAAAATGCCTAGTGATTTACACGTGAATCCTAAAGAATAAGAGAAATAATAATTGCCAAAAGCACGATCAATATGATATTACACACATTTGGTTTTGATGAAAAGTGATACATTACTACAAACATAATGCATCTCTAGTCGAGGGTTAACATGTGATTACATCCCCATGTTATTTTCAATACAAAGTGATATTACACGGACACTTAATACACCCTAAATCCACAAAGTGATATTACACACATAATGTAGAACTCGAAACAAATCATATCCAAAAAAAAAAAAAAAAAAAAAAAAAAATCCAAATTAAGTATGAGTATAGAAACGGTTATTTTCATTACAAAGTTATCTTACACACACAATGCATAAATGAAACAAAATATACCCAAAACTTCAATTGAAACCAAATTAAAGAAAAGAAAGACAAAATAGAAGTCTAGTGTATATAATTGCAATCTTACTCACCTCCATGTCGATTGAATAATCAACATACCACTCACACATAAAAAATCCTCATAAAATCATCACTTAGAACTCCATTTAAGTTTCCTAAAAATGTTTTTTGGTCACATATAAGTCATAACAACAAAGTATAAGGCTTATAAAACTCTACAAGAGAAGCCACTTGAAACCGCCCCGACATAAGGTTTTCGTACGGTTGTACAAAAATAAGTTAAGACCATATGGCCATATGGTCGGACAAGTGTTTCTCAAGACCGTACAAATGCTTACAATAGCTGAATAGCACCCTTTTTATCAACAACTCGTACGATTGTACAACCTTTTATACAAACCGTACAAATGTCCCATTGTCCCAAAATTTTTACAATACTTC
This sequence comes from Cichorium intybus, assembly GCA_023525715.1. Classification (NCBI taxonomy): domain Eukaryota; kingdom Viridiplantae; phylum Streptophyta; class Magnoliopsida; order Asterales; family Asteraceae; genus Cichorium; species Cichorium intybus. The sequence goes on from CM042010.1 coordinate 3,561,508, forward strand.
ATATGGCCGTATAAATTCTCATAAAAACCATAGAAACGCACTTGTAACCCAATTTTCACAGTTTTAATCCTAAAAACTTATCCAAATTTACTTACACTTCAAACTAACTATTTTAATCAATTGGGGACCATAATGGAACACTAATAACATTGTTTTAATCCTTATAACACTCAAATTCGTCCATTAAATACAAGATTTGGTGAACTTATAAAAATTTTGTGAACTTAAACGTATATTGCAATTTTTTTTTTTTGTGAAACTAATTTTCAAAAATATTTTATTTTGAGAAATGAAAAGTAAACAAAACTTTTTGTAAAGGTTACATTCATAAATATATTCCTAAAACCTAAGTTTTTTTTTTTATAAAATCTAATTTTTGAAATGGGTTTTATTTTATGATATTTTACAAAACTGTTTAATGGTTATTTTATTTAGTTATTTAGTTGATTAAATGCTAAAGTTTTAGGAAAAAGAAACAAAATATCATCGATGATTTCTTTTACAAAGGAATCTCATACCAAAGGTTGTGCAGATGAATCCCATCACCTAACAACATGCAATGTGTCCTCAAAGCCAAACAATCCTGCCTTCTCTAAATATCCTTGGCCCTTGCAAGATTTCCGTCCACCACACAATCTTCATTTAGTTCTTCTACACAGATTGTGAAGATGGAAAACCATTTTTAAACAAATTTTATATTACATGATATATTTTAAAATTAATCAAATATTACTTATAGGAATCTTTAGACATATATATATATATATATATATATATATATATAGGGTCCCGTTCCGGTGAGGACTCTTTTTTCGGTGAGGACTCGTAAGGACACCTTAAAAAAATTTTAAAAAAATTTAAAAAAAATACAAATCATAAAATCAAGAATAGTACTATATCATGATCCAAAAAAAATTGGAAAAAAAAATTTGGATCATGGAGAAACAGTAATGATACACAAAAATTTTTATTTTGTGGATCATTGTTTCATTATAAAAAAAAATAATGATCCACAAGTTTTTTTTCGAATTTTTTTTTTCTCCAACATAGTACTATGATCCATTTTATTACTTATATTTTTGTTTTATTTTTTTTCAATTTTTTTAAGGTGTCCTCACGAGTCCTCACTTTAAGAAGTGTCCTCACCGGATCGCTTATCTATATAGGGTCCCGTTCCGGTGAGGACTCTTTTTTCGGTGAGGACTCGTAAGGACACCTTAAAAAAATTTTAAAAAAATTTAAAAAAAATACAAATCATAAAATCAAGAATAGTACTATATCATGATCCAAAAAAAATTGGAAAAAAAAATTTGGATCATGGAGAAACAGTAATGATACACAAAAATTAATCAAATATTACTTATAGGAATCTTTAGACATATATATATATATATATATATATATATATATATATATATATATATATATATATATATATATATATATATATATATATATTATTTATGTGTCACCCAACCATTTAACATAATTGAAATTTATACGAGCAACAAATGTGACTGAGTATGTGATACAACATAGATTACGTGGCGCAGAATGCACATTTGTATAAAACGCGTTTGATTTCAACAACGACGAATGACAAGGGTACGGGGGCGCACCCCTTGCGGTTTAGACAGCTTTTTAATTTATAGACTCGGCTTGGATCGACACAGATGTGTTTAAACATCCTAGCTATAGAGTTGAGCTTGGTCAGCTTAGGCTAACTTTATTAGTTCTTTCACGAACATAAAACTTATAGTAACTGCTTCTAATTTTCGACAATCGTTATTTCATTAATCTTATCTAATTTTCGGTTAAAACTAGTATAAATGCTTGTAGTAAGCTATTTTTGGAACTCTTGAATTTGAACAATCCTTCACAACTTTTGTACTTTGTTTTCCTTTTTGTGCCTAAGAATGAAAGTGCCTCTAGTAAATAATCATATATTGAAGTTCATGTAACCCCATATTCATGATTGAATTATCATTTAAGGACAATTATACGACCGACCATAATATCGGAAAATTGTTTGATTATCCAAATAACAATATTTCATCCTCAATTACAACATATTTATGTAAATTTGATGAGAAATATTTACTTTGTTTACGACCATACCATTTTCATTAAGTATGTCTAACAAATAAATGTGAGGATCTTTATGATGTTGTTCTTGATGTAATTTTGATTATTATAAACTGCAACATTTTATAAATGTTCGTTTACTGTTGGTAAGATCACATCAGAGCAAAATACCCTCTTTATGTGGATTGAAAGAACAGGCATGCATTACGATTTTTTATGCATTCTCACCTCTCATTTTCCTTCTCTCTGACCCTAAACAAAGTCGATACACCTATCCATTCTCATTCTCTATAGCCTTAGAAAAAGTCACCATAAAGGCTTATCTCTGCGGAGGTCAAGGCATAGAACACTGAAACCTAGCCAGAGTCGCAATGAGTATTTGATTTCGGGTCTGCTCAAGTGGTGGAAAGGTTACCATGTGGCTAAAAGAAAATATGTTATGTCAAGATCCGTGAACTTGAAACAATTGGAAGCTTTGTACATGGTTTGAGGAGAAACCACTTCTCTGTTAGTCATCTCACGCTACATGTCTCTCAGTTCTCTCACTAAAACTCTAATCCTCACCACTAGAACCAATGTTGCTTCTTTTTATGCACATACTGTAACCACCCTTAAATTTCAATACAAATTACTTTATAAATTCGTTCCATAAGTTCTTAAAATCGTTTAATGCGGATTGTAACACCCGGCTTTTAAAACAAAAACACCCCTGAAAATTTTTCATTTTTAACAAAGGTTTCAGTACATAAAACCATAAACAAAGGGGTATATTTTTAATAAAAACGGGTACAAGTGTATCAAGGAGTATACAAATATAGTAACCTCCATATAAGCCGGGCTGATACTGACAGCATCTACAAGTCCACTTCTTGAGTCACGGACTTTATCCTTACCCTTATCAGGGTTATGCTAACCTGCAGGGACATTTAACAAACGGTATGAGCTACAAAGCTCAGTGAGTAATCGTATCTGCAAATAACACGTATAAGAATACATTCATATATAATTTCCTATATATGATAAATCTATTAACCGTCTATCTCTATCTGGATATTGGTTCCAAACTCCTAGCCATTCTGGCTAACCGTATATGTCTTAGGATTGCACATCCTATCGCATAGTCTTACGAGTTGTTATTTGCATACATTTCTGTCCCATATTTCTTAGTCATAATTGACCGCATCGTATTTCATGGCTATTTAAGCCGCACCCTGTATCATAGCTATATAAGCTGCACCAAAACATTTTCAATATATAAATCATAGCCCTCAGGCCGCACCAATTGGTTTCAATAACCCGATATCATAGCCATAAGGCCGTACCATGTTCCTGTAACAATATCATAGCCGTATAGGCCGCACCAGTTGGATATAACATCCAATATCATAGCCACAAGTGGCCGCACCATCTATTATCAGCTTATTTCACAATCAATCATGGCTCACGGGTTTACCCGCTGTTGCCTAGACTCACGGCTCCGTTCTTGTCATCGCAATGACTCACGGCTTATCCGGTATTGCCTAATTAAAGTGGACTCACAGCTCCGTTCTTGTCTTTTTCAGACTCACGGCTTATCTGGTATTGTCTTTTTCATTAAATCTTTAAATTATCATTTTTGTCCCCCAAAACTGTTTCAACCTGTAACAGTCCAATCAACACATATCATATGTGATATCAGTGAGATTACTCACCTGGATACTAGCTGCATTTAAATCCCGGTTGTTTCTTGCCTTTGCGTGCACCACAACCATTTTGTCCCATACCTATATATTCATTTATATACCAAATGATAATAGATTAATAATCATTTCAGTTGACTCTAATACATAAGAGTCCAATATTATGCAACTATAAACCATCCCTAGATGATAAACTTTCCATTTACCATCTTTTCATGAGTTTTACTATTCACCGGGGCATTCGTATCGATCTACAGTGCCCCCGAGGGGTCGAAAACTCAATATAAAAATTTTCCCAAACTTTTCAGACCATAACGAGCCTACGGTTCAAGTTTGAGCTAAATCGGACAAGCCAAACAAAAGTTAGCATTTTGGACTCCCTGTCTAGTGGGCGCACTGCGCCAGGTATCAGGCGCACTGCGCCTGGGAGCACCCCGCCCTGATCCTGGGCGCACTGCGCCCTGCGCCTGGGCAGTCTCCTGATCAGTCGCGATTTGTGCACTCTAGCACGCAGTTTTGGCCTATTAAGTTCTTAATCGTATGGGGTTTGTTCCTAGGCTAAAACCTTCTATTAAGACAAGGTTTTCAACCATTAAAACCCACTCAATCAATCAAGGAAGAATTAGGGTTCTTAGTTCCAAAAACCCCAAAACTTCAAATTCATCAATAATAGCAACCTACTTCCATATTCTTGAATTAAGTCCTTTTAGCATGACTTATTGGAAGTATTAAATCATTATAAACCACAATTCATGACTGAAATTTCAGTCATCAAGTTCATTTCATCAAGAACACTCATGAACTTAGGTTAGAATTCAAATACTAACCTTATTTAACTTAGGAATCACCAATTCCAAGCTATGATTCCAATTCCACACTTCCATCTTCACGAATTCCGCAGAAAATCCTGGCTTCAAGAAACTTCCCGTGTCTCTCAAATGTTCAGCCAACATTAATGGAGATATTTCTCCTTTTATATTTTCCAATTTTACAAATTTGGTCCCTAAGTTCCATTTCTTGAACTTTTACCACAATAATCAAGTTTTATTACAATAAAACTTTCTTTTCTTATGCTTTTGTCACAAGCAAACAATATTTTTACATATTTGGTCCTTCACTTGGTCAAATGACCAAATTACCCCTTTTATGGTAAAATGACCAAAAATCAGTTTTTATAACATTTTAAGTCCAAAACTCAAAATATTATTTCAAACCAAATTCTTTTCTGTCCAAAAGACCAAATTACCCTTCTAAGGTAAAATGACCAATTTACCCTTTTTATTATATTTACATAAAAAGAGTGTCTTGGCGTTACAAATTCTCCCCTCCTTCAAAAGATTTCGTCCCCGAAATCATACAAACAAGCGAGGGTAATTCTATCTCGTTATAATTTCGGTTTCCCATATCATATGGAAACATTCATGGTTTTGCCAAAGCTCTTTAACCATACTAATCTTCTTATTTCGTGATTATATCACTGTTCATCTATCATTCCTCCGGTTATCCCGGGTACCTTGACTACTTATCTACCTTCATTTCAGCATGAGGTATTCGTTGAAATTTTATCAATCCATGTTCTCAGAACCATGAGACCCATAGAAAATATTACAAATATCTTGAAGTTCATCAAGAATCTTCGATCGGTACACCCCAATTCTTACTCTTTGGGACATATGGAAAAGTCCAATAGATGAGGACTTAACTTTCTTTTCGTCCCAAACAAATTTTTAGTCTTTCCAAGGGATATTTTGATTACTCCGTCATCCCTCATCTGGAATTTCAACGGTTTTACTCTATGGTTCATGTACTACCGTTACTGCTTCTTAGCCATTTTCCAATTTTTCAACTTTTTCTCGTATTCATCAAGTCTTCTTTTTAGCTTGTACCACCGTCTAGGATCTAGCCAACGGCTGTTCCACATCTTCAATCCTATAAGTCAAAGGATAACACGGTTCCCCGTACTACACTTCATACAAGTCTGTAGAATACTAATATGTAAACTATTATTTCTTACAAATTCTACCAACGATAGGCGATCTTCTCATCTTTCACCAAGGTCTATTATGCAAGTTCAATGCATATTTTCTAAAGTCTACGTCATTATTTCATCTTGTTTATCAATCTGCAAATCTTATACAGTACTAACTAGTACTTTTAAGCTAATTATTCTTGAAATTTATGCCAAAATCAACGAATAATTCTATTATCTCGGTCTGATACAATCCGTGTCGATAATTCACGTCGACAATTTACTTTAGCTATGTAGCTTTTCGCTACTTTTCGATCTTAATTTCTTCCTTAGTCAGTATAAATCTACACTGATTTCATCAATCAACCTGCAATTACCCATATGGTGTCATACCCATGCGGTACTTGCAAAGACTGTACTACAAAGTCTATGATATTTTCGTCTCATTTCTTCTTTAGGACCCACAACGGTTACATTTTCCGTATGTTTCTAATGATTTGACTGTAGTTACACACAAGTCAAACACTTTTCACATGTCTTTCAATGTCTTCCTTTAGTCCCGGCCACCAATACATAGGTTATATCACCCTACACAGTTTGGTATTGCCCCGGACATTTTGCATATCTACCCAAATATACATCTTTTAAGGGTAAATTTTCATATCTCGTTTTGCTTTGGAACTCACATACACAACCACCAAGGGTTTTCAATCACCGTGAGTTTCTAACTAGCTTCTTTCAATAGCTAATCATTCATTCACTTTTCACGTTTTCAGACTTGCACACTTCTTCTTGTGCTACCCGAATCAACTCAGGTAATCAATTCGTCACACTCACGCATGTGGTTGTATCATTCAAAAGATACTCTTTTCAATTCAAGGCATCTATAGCCACATCTGCCTTTTCGAGATGGTACAAGATTTCATAACCGAAATCTTTAAGTAACCCATCTATCTTTGCTATCTCTTATTTAGCTTCTTTTGATCAATTAAGTATTTCAACTTTTATGATCTTATAAACAATAAGCTTTACACCATACAAGTAGTGTTTCCAAAGCTTAAATGCCAAATTCATAATTGCTACTGCAATATCATGTATCCAAAATCAACTCTGGATGCATTTCTATAAAACAATTTATCTTCTCCGCTTAGCAATAATGCTAACACCGGAGTTTCACACAAGGTTTGTTTCAACCTTTGAAAAGTTACATGTGGTCCTTCTACCCACTCCAACTTTTCACATTTCTTGGTCAACTTTAGTCAGCTAAACAGCAATCGAGGAGCAGTTTTCTACAACTATCCTATAATAACCCGTCAATCCAAGGAACTATAAATTTCAGTCAGATTCCTCAGGCGATTCCAGTTTTATCACATCATCAATTCCACTGGATTTATTTTATCATATTTGGCACTATTATCATGCCCAAAGAATTGAAACTTCTTTTAGCCAAATTTTCATACTTGGAGAATTTTAGAATTTTACATATCACTTTACTCAGTGAAGTAACTCCAATATCTGGTACAAATGTACCTCATTTTCGATCTGGTTTCGAGAATATCAGATTCTCAGTAGTCAATGTACATACACATTAACTTATCTTTCTTCGTTTCAAACAAGATATGGCTCCACACGATGACACATTCGGCCATATGAGGCCCCAATTCAAAAACAATTTCTTCCAATTGTTTTACCACTCTGCCATCTCTGCAGAGGCTTATCAATATAGAGCCTAAATAACAGAAACGGCTCCCAAGACCAGTTTAATCATAAGCTCTTCTCGCCAATCTGGCAGAAATCCTGGAAGTTCTTTTCACAAGAAACATCCGAAAATTTATTTAAAGTAGTACACTACTATCACCGCTTTATTTAGCTTGGCCCATACCACGTATGCCAACTACAACATCATTCCTTTACTAACTCTTTTCCGAGTTTAAGCAAAGGAAAATAACCGGTATTCTCAACAACGGTTATTTACCATGGATTTTCGTCCATTTCATTTCTGATTTTTGAACCATAATGTTCATTTTTCTACAATTCATGTTAGCATCATTCATTGCTAACCAATTCATATGCACGATTTCTTCAAATTCTTTGGTAAGCATCGGCTCTAGATTTATAGGGAAAAATGGTCCCGTAAATCCTAGGCAGACTACCTTCCAGGTGTTCAATATCTTGAACATATTTGCTATTTGCTATAGCTAATTCCAAAATTTCATCCATAATCGTTGATGAAATATTCAGACAAGACATCAAAGTCATCAATCCAAAGCATAGCTTCATGGATCATATATAACATATACGGGGATTATATTCAAGACAATGATATCTGAGACCATATCAGTCTACTCACGAGCTTTTTCCACAGTCTGCTGGAATGCTCAAGGTATCACTGGTCCTTTTCGACCATTCGTTTCTTCTTTCTTTCCTCCCCGTTCTTTCCTGGGTTCATCACCCGTTACTCCACATTTAGCATGTGAGTATTTCTTAGGAAGGTGTTCTATAGCTCCGCGCTAGACACACTTCCGTTCCATCCAACAGACTCGAGCAATATGCTCCTGCTTTCTGTAATTTCAGCAATTCAACTGTAGAGTCTCAACTCTACAATTTTCTGAGTGCTTTTCCTGCACTTCTCACAATACATAACTGCTCTGTTTTGGTCCCTTCCCTTTAAGGTTGGACCCAGTTTGTGGTAACTTCTCCTGAAGCGTCCACTAATCGTTTTCTGCTTTTTCTTGTAGTCTCAGCTACTTTTCTTTCATCTTGAATGTCAGTCAGGGTGAGCACCCAAATTTCTTTTCCTGACCACAGCAACTACTGTTGCTTGTCATGTGGATTTTCTGCTACTTGTCTCGTTGCCCCTCGTTCAATGGAGCCTTGAGAAAGGGCTGGTTCACTTCTTAAAGCTGCACGCCCTAAATTCCTCCCAGTAATATTCGCTGCTCATACTTCTTATACGTTAGAAGTCAGCAATAGTTAGGTTATATATGTATAATAACAATTTATATACACCTAACGGTACATCGTGTCTACTGTCTCAAGGTTTAAGTCCAGGAATCTACTCTATAGACACCTAGTTCACTTAAACCACGGCTCTGATACCAACTTGTAACACCCGGATTTTAAAACAAAAACACCCCTGAAAATTTTTCATTTTTAACAAAGGTTTCAGTACATAAAACCATAAACAAATGGGTATATTTTTAATAAAAACGGGTACAAGTGTATCAAGGAGTATACAAATATAGTAACCTCCATATAAGCCGGGCTGATACTGACAGCATCTACAAGTCCACTTCTTGAGTCACAGACTTTATCCTTACCCTTATCAGGGTTATGCTAACCTGCAGGGACATTTAACAAACGGTATGAGCTACAAAGCTCAGTGAGTAATCGTATCTGCAAATAACACGTATAAGAATACATTCATATATAATTTCATATATATGATAAATCTATTAACCGTATATCTCTATTTGGATATTGGTTCCAAACTCCTAGCCATTCTGGCTAACCGTATATGTCTTAGGATTGCACATCCTATCGCATAGTCTTACGAGTTGTTATTTGCATACATTTCTGTCCCATATTTCTTAGTCATAATTGACCGCATCGTATTTCATGGCTATTTAAGCCGCACCCTGTATCATAGCTATATAAGCTGCACCAAAACATTTTCAATATATAAATCATAGCCCTCAGGCCGCACCAATTGGTTTCAATAACCCGATATCATAGCCATAAGGCCGTACCATGTTCCTGTAACAATATCATAACCGTATAGGCCGCACCAGTTGGATATAGCATCCAATATCATAGCCACAAGTGGCCGCACCATCTATTATCAGCTTATTTCACAATCAATCATGGCTCACGGGTTTACCCGCTGTTGCCTAGACTCACGACTCCGTTCTTGTCATCGCAATGACTCACGGCTTATCCGGTATTGCCTAATTAAAGTGGACTCACAGCTCCGTTCTTGTCTTTTTCAGACTCACGGCTTATCTGGTATTGTCTTTTTCATTAAATCTTTAAATTATCATTTTTGTCCCCCAAAACTGTTTCAACCTGTAACAGTCCAATCAACACATATCATATGTGATATCAGTGAGATTACTCACCTGGATACTAGCTGCATTTAAATCCCGGTTGTTTCTTGCCTTTGCGTGCACCACAACCATTTTGTCCCATACCTATATATTCATTTATATACCAAATGATAATAGATTAATAATCATTTCAGTTGACTCTAATACATAAGAGTCCAATATTATGCAACTATAAACCATCCCTAGATGATAAACTTTCCATTTACCATCTTTTCATGAGTTTTACTATTCACCGGGGCATTCGTATCGATCTACAGTGCCCCCGAGGGGTCGAAAACTCAATATAAAAATTTTCCCAAACTTTTCAGACCATAACGAGCCTACGGTTCAAGTTTGAGCTAAATCGGACAAGCCAAACAAAAGTTAGCATTTTGGACTTCCTGTCTAGTGGGCGCACTGCGCCAGGTATCAGGCGCACTGCGCCTGGGCGCACCCCGCCCTGATCCTGGGCGCACTGCGCCCTGCGCCTGGGCAGTCTCCTGATCAGTCGCGATTTGTGCACTATAGCACGCAGTTTTGGCCTATTAAGTCCTTAATCCAGTTCTTAATCGTATGGGGTTTGTTCCTAGGCTAAAACCTTCTATTAAGACAAGGTTTTCAACCATTAAAACCCACTCAATCAATCAAGGAAGAATTAGGGTTCTTAGTTCCAAAAACCCCAAAACTTTAAATTCATCAATAATAGCAACCTACTTCCCTATTCTTGAATTAAGTCCTTTTAGCATGACTTATTGGAAGTATTAAATCATTATAAACCACAATTCATGACTGAAATTTCAGTCATCAAGTTCATTTCATCAAGAACACTCATGAACTTAGGTTAGAATTCAAATACTAACCTTATTTAACTTAGGAATCACCAATTCCAAGCTATGATTCCAATTCCACACTTCCATCTTCACGAATTCTGCAGAAAATCCTGGCTTCAAGAAACTTCCCGTGTCTCTCAAATGTTCAGCCAACATTAATGGAGATATTTCTCCTTTTATATTTTCCAATTTTACAAATTTGGTCCCTAAGTTCCATTTCTTGAACTTTTACCACAATAATCAAGTTTTATTACAATAAAACTTTCTTTTCTTATGCTTTTGTCACAAGCAAACAATATTTTTACATATTTGGTCCTTCACTTGGTCAAATGACCAAATTACCCCTTTTATGGTAAAATGACCAAAAATCAGTTTTTATAACATTTTAAGTCCAAAACTCAAAATATTATTTCAAACCAAATTCTTTTCTGTCCAAAAGACCAAATTACCCTTCTAAGGTAAAATGACCAATTTACCCTTTTTATTATATTTACATAAAAAGAGTGTCTTGGCGTTACACGGATTAAGGTCCCATTGAAAGTTTACCAGAAGCGTCTCTTTTAGTATTAGGGTATACACTCACATATCAAAACACAGTTCAAGAGAACCTTACATGCCAAGGTCTTCTAAATATCACAAGCCCTCAAGTCACCGTCTCATCAACTATGAATACATGTCAAAATAAAATAGGTTAGACTAGGAAAGTCTAAATGTGTAAGTTTGAGATTTTAACTTGTAAAATCAAATATGTGAAATTGATGAGATGTCATGCACATGCAACAATACCATCCCATGTTGTCTACTCTTATAAAGTCACTTCCCCACTATAGCCTTTGATGGATAGTTGGCTCACTTTCGAGTTAAGTTTACACTTAAGACCTGTTGCCATTGGATGACCCAATACGACCACTAAGGCCAATTTAGATGTGTATAGCCATCACATACACACCTTGGGATACGTTATCAAGACCCATCCTATATCATATAGTTATACATGACCACTAAGGTCCAAAAATGGAATAAATTCCATGAATTCTCAAGCTACACACAAGTCCAAACCCATCCTACGTGTATGCAAATGGAGGATGTATGACATAAATGTTTAAACATCATACAATACACTTTTTTTTAATATATCATGCATAAAGTTTAAGTTTATAAGAAATTTACCAAACCAAAAGTTGATAGAACATGTACCATTGGGATAGTACTCGCCTTATTAAGCCACTTAACCCTTCACAACCTTCTAAGCACCTTAAGGTAGGTTGTGGTCACATATAAAGCTGATCTATGGCTTTTTCATAACCAACTACGTCATCCTATTAAGTTCTTATTGGGAAAATATGTTTTCTTTCCATTTATATTATCCATATAACTATTAAAGAGGATAAACGAATACTAGATTTGATTTGGACATCGTATGCAAAAGTTGCAAAAATGAAAAATCCTCTCAGAACTTTACTTGATCGAGTCCAATCCTTAAGGAAAAGTGACTCGAACGAGTCACATTAGGAAGATCTACAAAACCATAATGTTTCCCATCCAAGTTCTATACACATGCCCAAATCAATTTTAAGCTTAATACATTCAGTTCCAATGACATATAATGATCCAATAACATTTAGAACCATTGTAAAACATTTCTAACATCCTTTAAACCATGATTAATGTTTCATTTTAATATAATCTATGAACATTTATTCAACTTTTCAAACAACATGTATCTAGTTAAACAACTTAAACTTGATTCAAGTTTCATATCATTGTCAAAGCTTATTAGCTTCAACAAATCATTATTAATTGAACATTTTAGGATGTTAATAACTTGAATTTGCAGAGATTTATGGATTATTAGCTCATTACACTTCGAGTTATGTCTAGAGAACTTCAATGGAGCTAGGTAATGACTTGAAGTTCGCAAATAGTTACAAAACTTGAAGAAATCATATAACAACAAATTAATTGGTTTAGAAATAGTTTAGGATCCTTGAAATGAGTTTTGATTCATTGAAAGTATCCAATTACGACGTTGAAATTTGAATCCACCATTAATGAACCTTTAAACGTTGAAAAAAAATCCCACTTAACTCACAATAAACAAAAATATGATATGAATACATATTTGATGATCATTAGATGTTAGAAATAACTTCAAAAAATCCTAAAAACTTAGAATTTTAAACCTAACTTTTGGATGTAGGGATAATCCAAACCCTATATTTCGATATTAACTTAGGAAGAGGAAGATGATACCTTAATGAAGTTATAATCTAGGTGTAGTAACTTGAAAACAATCAAACTAACTCAAATATTCACTTCAACCTTGAAATAGACACTCTAACTCTCATCCCTCTAAATTTCGTGTTCTTCCCCAAATGCAGAGGATAATGACTAGTTATTTGTACAAGTTTGCTCACTTAACAATTTAGGTCCTTCTTGTTCTAAATATATTCCTTTTTCCCAATATCTATCATTATTTATATCTAGGTCTAAGGGTTGATTTTCTAGTTATAAGGAACTAATTTTCTGAAAATATAACTCCCTAAAACAAGTCAAGAAAGGTGGTCAAAACTAACTTTGGTAGTTTAACAGTATTAGTCCCTAATTACATTATGTCTAAAAAGGATACAAAAACCTAATTTTAGCTTATGGAAACACGTGATTAATCTTTAAGTAATTATTAATAAAATTATTGGTTCCTAAATTGTCTATTTTATCCGAAATGGTAAGTTTTTAGAATTTGGTGATTGTAGTCCCCTGTCTCAAATTTTCTCAAATTGGTTTCAAATTATAGTTTTAATTTATAAATCACATCTAAGTGACTTTATTATACTATTATTAACTTTATTTATTTATTTTAACTTTTAGTATTTATTCGAATTTATTTAGTTTATTTAATTTATTTTCTTATAAAAAAGGCCAAAACTACTAAGCCCAAATTGAGGATGTTACACATACCCCTTTGTTTATTTATTTTTATTTAAGTTCTAATTTTAAGTTTTTTCATGATCATTTACTGCACGTATTCTACATATATGTGTGTGGGTTCTACTTTTGTATTTTGGTTTTTTCGTCATTGTTTGTCCCTAGGTGGTTCAAAACACATATCTCCCCCTCTATCTTTTTGGTTTTATGTTTTATATATGCAGACTTTTGATGTTTATAATTTTGAGCTTCTGAACAATGAAAATTTCCACGGTTTAGTGTCACATGATCAATCTTATGTTTCCATTTTCCAAAAAGAAATTTTCCAGATATTAATATCCATATTTTTCCAAGGATTTGAAAATTGGCACGCTCTCTCTCTCTCTTTCTCACTATGTGCTACATATACCCACCAAAGTTGATTTTGATGTTTTTTTTACCAAAACTATGTTTGTTTTAAGTTTTCTTATACAATATTATGTATTCAGAAGTTTTAAAGGTACATGTTAGAAGTTGAAAAGAATCAAATTTGACACTCAAATTCATTGCTCAAGTTGATTCTTCTTCTAAAATTGTGTTAATGCATCTAGGAAAATAATCTTAAAAATTATAAAATAAAACAAAATGAATAGTTAAAGTATGAGTGGTTTATACGGAACAAAAAAAATATAGTGATTAAATCGGAATTTTGGACAAACTACAATAACTTTTATATTATTAACCCTAAAATGTTTAGAAAAATACTCTTTTTTCTCTTCTCTTGAAATCTTCACTTATGGAACAATTTTGAAAAGAAAATTGGGACAAAAATTTTGCTTCAAACTTTCTTTTTTCCTTTAATAAAACCAGAGAGGATGAACTTTTTTGTTTTTGTCCATTACGTTCTAAACCACTGCACTTTTCTGAATTTTTTTAAGCTCAAGAACACATTTTTTTCTTTATGGATTAAATCGTTAATATAGCTATTTTGGGCCAACAATATATATAGTTAATAAACTAAAATACATATTAAAAATAGCAAAGTGGCAAAATGTGCAATTAATCCTACCCTTTAACTCAAAGGGAAAAATTGCCTTTTAAGATTAATATATTTGTATAAAATAATTATATTAGAAATAAACGAGAATAAAGCCATATACATATGAGACATATTATTTAACATAGTTCAGTCAATAGGTTATGTAACAGGCATCACATTAATTTTCTTTCTATTCAAGAAACCAAACTTACTTCAGTTGACTTGTGGGTGATTCGCCATTTTTGGGGAAATAATGGTTTTGACTTTGCATCTAGTTCGGCTAGAGGGATGTCGGGTGGTATTCGTTGTATTTGGAATAAATTGGTGTTTCAGAAGACTAAGGTGTCGTGTTTGCAAAACTATTTGGTGGTGGAAGGCATTTGGTTGAAGACTGGGGTGTATGTTATGTTTATTACGGTGTATGATCCTCAATTGTTAGTAGACAAAAAGTTGTTATGGCACGCTCTTGGGGTTCGTCTTCGTAGTTGGGATTGTCCGGTGGTGGTTATGGGCGATTTTAATGAAGTTAGGGATGCTTCTGAGAGGTTTGGGTCAGAGTTCGTTCAACATCAAGCGGATGTGTTTAATGATTTTATTTTAGACTTGGAGTTGGTTGATGTTTCTATGGGGGGTTTCACTTTTACTTGGACGAATCAGTGGGCTACTAAAATGTGTAGACTTGATAGATTTTTGGTTTCGGTGAGTTTTTTGGATGTTTTTAATGGTGTCACGGGGTTAGTTCTTAAGAAAGATATTCTGGATCATCGGCCTATTGTGTTGAAAGAGAAAGTGTTTGATTACGGTCCTACCCCCTTTCAAATTTTTAATTCTTGGTTGGATATTGATGGTTTTCATGAGATGGTGGTTGATACGTGGCGAAATGATGGTATTATTCACAATAACTTCATGGTTCGTTTTAAAAATAAATTAAAGCATCTTAAATCAATTATTAGAGTTTGGATTGGTGAGTATAAAGTTAAGGCGAAGGAGGCTGTGGTCATGCATCAAGAGTGTGTTTTTGAGATTGATAGGCTGGTTGACCAAGGCTTGTCGTCTAAGGATGACGTGGCTAGGAGGTTTGAGTCGCTTAAGGTTATCAAAGATTTGGAAGGGTTGTAGGCGAAGGATCTAGCTCAAAGAGCCAAACTTAAGTGGGTTGCAGAGGGTGATGAAAATTCTAAATATTTTCATGGGATTCTTAAGAAAAAACCGGAGGAATGCAGCTGTTAAGGGTGTGTTACGGGACGGTATATGGATTGAGGAGCCTTCTGAGGTGAAAGCTAAGTTTTATAATCATTTTAAAGCTAGATTTTCTCCTTTTGAAGGGCCTCTGTCATGGTTGGGGCGGATATTTCTAAGAAGCTGTCGGTTGAAGATGCTAATGTTTTGGAGATTGACTTTACCCGGGAGGAAATTAAACGAGCTGGATGGGATTGTGGTGGGGATAAAGCTCCTGGTCCTGATGGTCCTTCTTTTGCTTTTCTTAGGCACTTCTGGGATCTGGTGGAGGATGATGTTGTCAATTTGGTAAGGGAGTTTTTTAATTCTTCTTACTTCCCGAAGGGGTGTAATTATACTTTTATTGCTTTGATTCCTAAGGTGAAAGATCCTAGACTGGTTGCTGACTTTAGACCTATTAGTCTAATTGGTTATCAATATAAAATTATTGGCAAACAGCTAGCTAATCGTCTTAGTATGGTGATTGGTGGGAATACTAGTGCGGAACAGTCTGCGTTTGTGAAGGGCAGATTCATTCTTGATTGCCCAATGATTCTTAATGAGGTGATGGGTTGGTATAAGCGTAAACATAGGAAGCTTTCTGCGTTTAAAGTTGATTTTGAAAAAGCTTACGATTCTCTTCGTTGGGAGTTTTTGGATGTGGTTATGGCTAAGATGGGGTTTGGTTTTCGGTGGAGGAGATGGATCGAGGGGTATTTTACTAATGTTCGTGCTTCTGTTCTTGTTAATGGTGTTCCGACTGATGAGTTTGAAATGGCTAGGGGTTTAAGACAAGGAGATCCGTATCTCTTTTTCTCTTCATCATCGCCATGGAAGGTCTTCATGCCATTGTTTCGAATGTGGTGCAGTGTAATCTCATTAACGGTGTGTCCTTGGCTAATGATGGGTTGGCTATTTCTCATTTGATGTATGCTGATGATGTTATTTTTCTTTGTGATTGGGATGTTCGTTATGCTAGAAATCTGATTGGAGTGCTGAGGTGTTTTTATGTCACTTTCGGTTTGAAGATTAATGTGAGTAAGAGTAAGATTCTTGGAGTTCGAGTTGAGAATTTTGAGATGCAGGAGATGGTGAGTATGTTGGGGTGTGGAGTTGCGGACAATCCGATTACTTATTTGGGAGTTCCTGTGGGTTGTAATAGGGGTCGTATTAAGCATTGGAATAAGATCATGGACAAATTTAAAATTAGATTATCCTCGTGGCATGCTCGTATGTTATCGGTTGGTGGTTGATATCGCGTAAATTATACACATTTTCCGGGCGATATCAGTATCATTTTAGTATAGTTTCGTACATTTCTTAAAATAAATGTTCCTGATTTGCTTAAAAACACATTTTGTAGCTAAAAGACACGTATTGAGCAAAAGATCGGATTCGACAAGAGATTTGAGCTTAAAAAGAAACCAAGTGCAAAACTGATGTCAGCCAGGGCGCACCCCGCCCAGCACTCAGGCGCACCGCGCCCATGAAGATGCCAGTTTTCGACATGCTGGCCTACTTAAGATTAAAATAATGGAGCGTGGGTTCATCTAATGATTCAACCGGGTTGCCTAACATGTGTAGAGGCGCACCACGCCTGACTTTTGGGCGCACCCCGCCCTAGATCCGATCTCAAAAACAACTTGCACGTGGCCTTTCCAGCGATAAAGCGAGCCAGCTCTCGTCCACCAGGCGCACCGCGCCCAGATATAGGCGCACCGCACCTCTCGCTTACTCCAGCTATAAATAGAAGGCATTGCACGACCATTTTGGGAACCAATGTTAGAATACAAGAGAGAAATCAGAGAATTGACATTTGATAGTTAGTTTATTTCGTGTATTTCACCATTTAAATGTATGATAAGTGTATTTGAGTGTTATTTACATTACAAGAAGGAGCGGAGATCATCATTGTAGCAAGGATTCATCGATTTTAACCGGTTGGTATCTTTTATCATGTATTTTTCATATTATTATTGTATACTTGATACCATGCTAGGCTAGATTCCCTGTAGCTTTTGCCTAGGTGATGTTGATTCGTTAATATAAATATGTGTTGATTTAGTTATTGATTCGAGTTTAAAATCGGTTAGGATATATAATTTGCATGCTATATTATTGAATGTGATTAAAGTTTGTAATCTTGATAACCATCTTCATATGCTTAAGTTTATTGACCATTTAAACAAATTAATCATATGAACCATTGTTATGTGTAATTGAAAATTATATATCTTTGGACTAGTTATTGGCCATTTAACTAGGGAAGTTATCTAAATTATAAACTTGATTAGTGAAATAAAACTTATATCACATTTAGTTGCAACTCATGACCATTGATTGTATGAACATATCACTATGACCATTAGGGTATGGACTATATTTGCATGCTAGATTATATTAATATTCCATGATTATAAGTTATTTAGTTACATGACCATTGTGCTATATTAACTTAGAAATCACATAATTGGTGACTTGACCATATGATCCTACCACCTAATGCAACCTATTTTAACTCAATACACATAATCAAAACTAGTCAACATAGGTTTATATGAATCAACAAATCCTGGGCGAAAGCTTCCCTTGTTATAATTTTATCATATTATCTCTTTATTGTCGTGTTGATACGATAGTTGTTATTTATTATTTCGCCTATTTTACAAGCATCCAAAACTTAGTTTTACGAGTTTTTACTAAAACTCGCCTCTAAACTGTTTGATTGATAATTTAAGACTTTAAGTTAATTAATAATTCCCTGTGGAAAATTCGATCCCTTTTACTTGCCTAAACTATACTATTAAATGACCGAGTAATACTTGCTCGTAAGTCTAATAGTCATATAATTAGGTAGATAAATTGATTTAAGACTTTGTAAACATAACAACTACAAGTGAGTTGTTTTGAACACAACAAGTTTTTGGCGCCGTTACCGGGGAATTATTTAATTAATTTTATTGTTTACAATTATTAGTCAATCGATCCTTTTTACGGTTTCTACCGTGGGAAGTTAAAAATTTCTAGTTTGTTTCATGTATTTCTTTCTGTTTGTTTACTAAATAATTTTAAGACCCGCTTGCAATTTATTTAGTTGTTTCAAACTAAATTGATTATCAATCCAACTATCATGCTAGTAATTCTACTTACGAGAACGGTGTCAGAATAGACAGATTCGGTTTGGTTGTTGGATTTTCGAAAGGTCATTGACCGAAAGAGTCCTGCCTCCCTACTGTCCTGCCTGGCCGTTCTTTATTTGATAGTCAACGCATTATAGTGGATTTGATAAGATATTCGGTTGTTATAACTGATTGATTACATAAAGGTTTTAAAAGTTTTAAACTTTTTGTTCAACTTTTTTATTTTGTATAAAAAAAAAGAATATATAAAAAAAATATATATATTTTATTTTAAATAAAAAAAAGATAAACGCACCCAACTTGCAAACAGTTTCTCATGTGCAGTTTATGACCCGAAGTTCACAACCAAACATCATACCTGCATTGAACGAACCAGAACGTGAATTTAACATCAGGAGAAAAACAAGAAGAAGCATATTCCCAAAAGAAGAACCAATAGAAGAAATGGCAGCCCCAGTTAACGAACCAGAACCAACCTTGAAAGCATACTACAACCGAGCAAGAGACGGAACAGGACCAAGCCTCATACGCCCAAAAATTCCTGAAAATGCAAATTTTGAGCTTAAAGGCCATTACCTTTCCGCTCTAAAAGGCATTACTTTCAAAGGGACGGAAGAAGAAGATCCAGTCGAACACATCGAGCAAGTCACGGAAATAACTGATTGTTTCAACATTCCAGGAATTTCCTCAGATGCAATCATGTTACGAATTTTTCCAATGACACTACGCGAAGGTGCAAAGAAATGGTTAAAGAGATTACCTCCAGGTTCCATCACTACCTGGGACGGATTAAAAGAAGATTTTATTGAAGAATACACTCCACCTTCCAAGATCAATAAAATGAAAGCAAAAATTCAAAACTTCCTTCAAGACGAAGATGAAACTTTGTACCAAGCATGGAGTCGATTCAAAGAATTGATTCAAGATTGTCCACAACACGATATGGACAAACACCAGAAAGTACAGAAGTTCTATGATTGCATCAATACACAAACCAGACAATTACTCGACGGGCGAGGACCACTCATAAACCTAACCGCCACTGATGCTTACGAAAGAATTGAGGAACTTGCAAAACATTCCCACCACTACCATTCCTCAAGAGATCCGTCATGTCGAAGGAAGCTAAAAGAAGAAGCAGTGGAAGGAATGTCAGCCATACATAACCGATTGGACCAATTTGGGAGAGACCTCAAGAAAATGAATCAAAACATCCATGCCATCACGGTAGGATGTGACAACTGCAGCGGTCCTCACCTACAAAAAGACTGTCCTTACGATGAAGACGGTAACAAGAAAGCAGATGCGTGTTACTCATCCGGAGACAGATTCGACTACCCGATACGAAGAAATAACTGGCGGGGAGGAAATGATTTTTACAACCAACAACAGAGGCAACAACCACCATTCGAACGCCAACAACAACCTTATAATCAACATAAACAGGCACCACCAGGATTTAACCCACAACATACCCAAGAAAAGAAGCCAAGCTTAGAAGACATATTGGGCAAATTCATGGAAGGATCAGAAAAGAGACACTCAGCAACCGAAGTTCAACTGAGAAATCAAGCGGCCTCCATTCAAAACATCGAGAACCAAATTGGCCAAATATCTAAAGTTTTGCAAGAAAGACTACCAGGAACGCTTCCCACCAACACAGAGCCGAACCCACGAGCCCAAGCAAAAGCAATAACTACCAGAAGCGGTAAAATCATCCCACCAGCAGTCATGGAAAACGAAATTAATTCAACTCCTGAATCAAAAATAGGTACGGCGGAGAATGAGCATACAAAGGGTGAAGGAACAAAAGAAACATCCTCACCAGAGCCACATCAACCGACCATTCCATTTCCTCAACGGTTGAAGAAAGAGAAAGAAGACAAAGAATTCAAGAAATTCCTTGAACACCTGAAGCAGCTCAGCATCAACATTCCTTTCGTTGATGCAATCACACAAATGCCAAAATACGCCAAATTCCTCAAGGACCTTCTCACTAACCGCAAGAAAATGGAAGAAGTGTCATTGGTCACATTAAGTGAAAAATGCTACGCTATGATGATGAAAAACTTACCAGAGAAAGTGGGAGATCCCGGCGGTTTACATCTTCCTTGCACATTTGGAAACCATGCTAGTAGCTATGGTTTAGCAGACTTAGGCGTTAGTATAAATTTAATGCCATATTCATTTTACAAGAAACTGAATCTACCAGAACCAAACCCGTTCGAATGGCAATTAATCTTGCTAATAAGGCGGTAACTTATCCTAGAGGAATTGTAGAAGATCTTCTTGTAAAAGTTGACAAATTTGTTTTTCCTGTAGATTTTGTCATATTGGATATGGAGGAAGATGATGAAGTCCCCATTCTTCTCGGAAGACCCTTTTTAGCAACAGCAAGAGCTTTAATAGACGTCCATGACACAAAACTAACCATTCGGGTCGGCACTGACGCTATCACCTTTGGCATGGACCACACGATTAAACACTCGACGATGAGTGATGACACAGTCTTCCATATTGACACTTTCGACTTACTATTGGAAGAAGAAGCCAGAGCCATACAAGAAGATAGCCATAGTCACGAAATGCAACTTGCTGAGAAGTCATTCGACCCTGAAAAGGATCTGAAGGAGCTAGAAGAACTGTTAAAAGATGAACCACATTTCGCTGAACGGGAAGAAACTGTACTTCCAAAACAAAAATCGCCAAAGAGCCAGAGCATCCCGGAATTGAAAATACTTCCAAACCATTTGGAGTATGCATTTTTGTCTGATACTAAAGAATACCCTGTTGTCATTTCAGCTGAATTGAGCCAAGATGAAAGAGAAGAGCTTATGAAAGTTCTCAAAAGAAGGAAAAATGTCATCGCATGGAGCATTTCAGACATCAAGGGAATAAGCCCAACCATCTGTTCTCACAAGATACTGATGGAAGAAGATTCAAAGCCAACAGCCCAACATCAAAGAAGGCTTAACCCAAAGATGCAAGAAGTGGTCGATAAAGAAATCATGAAGCTACTTGATGCCGGTATCATCTACCCAATCTCTGACAGCAAATGGGTGAGCCCAATCCACGTCGTTCCAAAGAAAGGAGGGATAACCGTCATTACCAACGAGAAGAATGAAGTTATACCTACCAGAACAGTGACAGGATGGCGAGTGTGCATCGATTATCGCAAATTAAACGATGCGACACGAAAAGACCATTTTCCTCTTCCCTTCATGGATCAAATGCTAGAACGATTATCAGGAAAAGCATATTACTGTTTCTTGGATGGTTTTTCATGTTATTTTCAAATTCCCATTGACCCAGAAGATCAAGAAAAGACCACGTTCACCTGCCCTCTAGGAATCTTCGCATACCGAAGAATGCCTTTTGGTCTATGCAACGCTCCAGCCACTTTTCAAAGATGCGTCTCAGCAATCTTCCATGACATGATGGAAAACTCAATGGAGGTCTTCATGGATGACTTCTCGCTATTTGGTGACTCATTTACAAACTATTTGTCTAATCTAGACAAAATGCTTAAACGATGTGAAGAAACCAATCTAGTGCTCAATTGGGAGAAATGCCACTTCATGATTAAAGAGGGAATAGTCTTGGGCCACAAAGTGTCTGGTCGAGGAATTGAAGTCGACATAGCAAAAGTGGAAGTCATTGCTAAACTTCCACCACCGACCAACGTGAAAGGAGTCAGAAGCTTCTTGGGACATGCCGGTTTTTACCGGAGGTTTATAAAAGATTTTTCTAAAATAACAAAACCTTTAACACAACTTTTAAAAAATGATGTAAAATTTGATTTCAATGATGAATGTGTTAATGCTTTTGAATTTTTGAAGCTTAAATTAACCACTGCTCCAATAATGATCGGCCCGGATTGGAATCTACCATTTGAACTGATGACAGACGCAAGTGATATCGCATTGGGAGCCGTCCTAGGCCAAAGAATCGACAAGAAGTTCAAGCCAATTTACTACATCAGCAAAACTCTGAATCCTGCCCAAGAAAACTACACTACCACTGAAAAAGAACTCCTGGCAGTAGTGTATGCTTTTGATAAATTTAGACCTTATCTAATTTTATCAAAAACCATTGTCTATACAGATCACTCAGCAATCAAATACCTGTTCAACAAGCAAGATGCCAAACCCCGCTTAATTCGTTGGGTCTTGCTGTTACAAGAATTTGATATCGAAATTCAAGACAAAAAGGGTCCGAGAATTTGGCAGCAGATCATTTGTCAAGGCTGGAAAATCCGGAACAAAAGGCGAAAGAAGAAAAAGGAGTGAATGACTCCTTCCCTGAAGAACATGTAATGTCAGTTCATGTTAATATGGAAACCCCTTGGTATGCAGATATTGTGAACTACCTTGCAGCCAAAGTGCTTGTTGGAGGGCTTACTCATCAACAGAAGAAGAAGTTCTTTGCAGACATCAAGTACTACCTATGGGATGAGCCATACCTTTTTCGCTCATGTCCGGATAACATCATAAGGAGGTGCGTGCACGGGAAGGAAATTCAAGACATACTTAAGCAATGCCATCAAGGACCTACAGGTGGACATCACGGAGCGAATTACACCGCGCGGAAAGTGTTTGAAGCAGGCTTTTATTGGCCTTCAATCTTCAAAGACGCAACGAATTTCGTCAAGACATGCGATCCGTGTCAGCGAGCGGGTAATATCTCCTCCAAAAATGAAATGCCATTGCATTCTATCCAGGTATGTGAAATTTTCGATGTGTGGGGTATTGACTTTATGGGGCCTTTTCCTAATTCCCAAGGAAATAAATATATCTTGGTTGCAGTTGACTACGTATCAAAGTGGGCTGAAGCAAAAGCTTTACCCACAAATGATGCTCGAGGTGTGGTTAAATTTTTGAAAACCATTTTTGCACGTTTCGGTGTTCCTAAAGCTCTTATAAGCGATAAGGGTACTCATTTTTGCAACAAACAAATGGAAAATGCTTTAAATAAGTATGGGGTAACCCATCGAATATCCACACCTTATCACCCGCAATCAAGTGGTCAAACAGAGATCACAAACAGGGCCTTAAAACGCATTTTGGAAAGATCCGTGGGAATTAGTCGAAAAGATTGGTCCGAAAAGCTTGATGATGCACTTTGGGCTTTTAGAACCGCTTTTAAAACACCTATTGGCACTACCCCCTACAAATTGGTGTATGGAAAAGCTTGTCACCTCCCAGTAGAGGTTGAACACAAGGCATTCTGGGCCTTGAAATCGTGTAACATGGATTTTAATCTTGTCAGTACTAACCGTTTGTGTCAATTAAATGAGCTAAATGAACTCCGAAATGACGCATACGAAAATTCAGCGATTTACAAAGACAAGATCAAAAGGTGGCACGACTCAAGGTTAAAAGGAAACAAAGATTTCCAACCAGGGGAAAAAGTCTTACTTTATAATTCACGTTTAAGACTTTTCCCTGGAAAGCTGAAAACAAGATGGTATGGTCCGTTCACAATCAAAGAAGTGTATCCACATGGGGCTGTGGATCTTTTTAAGGAAGGAGGAGAGACTTTCAAAGTGAACGGACACAGACTTAAGCGATATGAGGAAAGCGTTCACATCGAGAACGAACGCGAAGACATCCCACTCCAAACAGTAGAACCTTAGAGTGGAATGGAGTCCAGCTAAAAAGACTCCAAATCTATGAAAAAGAAGCGCTCCCGGGAGGCAACCCGAGTTTTTGTGATTTGATTGGTATGTGTTATTTATTATTTTTCTTTGTTTTTAAACAAAAATTTATCTTTAAAAAAAAAATACATTGTTGTGTGGTGAAAATAAAATAAGAAACAAAAATGTGGGGCAAAACGTTAAAAGCATCGAAGATGAAGTTCCAGCCGCAGGGCGCACCCCGCCCAGGAAGAAGGCGCACCGCGTCGGGTCTGAATCAATATAATCAGGTAAGCTGTGTTTATTTCATTTTTATCCCCCTTCTCTTCTCTCAAGCGCGATCCGCCGAGCAGAAACCGAAAAAAAACACCCCACAACTCCATTTTTGCTTCGATTTTCTTGAGTAATCTTCAACTATGGGTATGTTTTCTTTGTTTCTTTCCTTTCCTTGTGCATTTTGCTAAGATTTCTTGCTAGATTACATTTGTTTTTAGCTTCAAATTGATTGAAATTCTTCCAAAATGAGTTCTTGACTTGAAAATTCGTGTTCCTTGATTATAGTCCAATTTAGGTGTTGTTTTGATAGGGTTATTGATGCATATGACTAATAGATTACATTACAAACTTCAATTGCACAACAAAAACATCAAATTTCACACAAATTTGACAAATTGGGGAAGAACAAACCCTAGAAATTAGATCGTTGATTTTCGATGTAATTGATGTTTGTTTTGTGATATTTGTGGTCTATTGTATCAATTATCATAATGCATACACGAATATTGGCTGGTTGTAAGCAAAAACTTGGATTGAAAACGA
The DNA here is from genome assembly GCA_023525715.1 of Cichorium intybus. Taxonomy (NCBI): domain Eukaryota; kingdom Viridiplantae; phylum Streptophyta; class Magnoliopsida; order Asterales; family Asteraceae; genus Cichorium; species Cichorium intybus. The sequence goes on from CM042010.1 coordinate 3,586,911, forward strand.
TCTGATCATGCAGTGCCTGGGTTGCCGCAGGGCGCACCACGCCTAGCCCATGGGCGCACCACGCCTAGCCCATGGGTGCACCGGGCCTGTCTCCTGCCAGGCCTAATTTTGCTTATTTTTCTTGCTTGTTTGGCTTATTGCTTGAATTATTATTGCAGGAACCAAATTCAAAACCTCTAAAACAAGTCACCCATATTTGAGATTTGGAAATTTAGATGAAGAGCGGGATGCAAAGTATGTCATGGCCACTTTGCTAAAGAAGGATATGATGGTTGCTCCAGCAGTGGATTGGGACAAGCTAGATGCAATTGGAATATCCGACAAATTGGGACCTTACCTCATCCGCCAATTCGAAGATCCAATGTTTGGGGTAGTGACAGATGAAGCGTGGAACAACATTTTTCGGATTAACGAAAATGTCCATATGGAGCTAACACTAGAGTTTCTTTCTACTTTCAAGTATGAGAAAGAAACAACTGACGAGGACATTCGTTTCCGATTGATGGGGACTTGGCATGATGTGTCTCTTGCCCGGTTCGCATATCTCCTAGGCCTTTATCCCGAGGAGCTCGCATTTCATCCATACTTCCCAACTTATCTTTCGACTTACGACATGGGCGAATTCAGCGAAGGGAGATGCAGTGTGTTCTTTCAAGAAATAGCAAACGTCAACAATACAATATCGCGAGATAATAAGGCTTCACAAATCCAAAATCCTATCCACAGAATGCTCCACCGTCTCCTCGCGTTTACCGTGAACCAATCATACGGGTTTGACAAATGCCCGTACCTAGATTTGCCGGCACTTTGGGGAGCAATTAACCCCGAAGTGAAATTCCATCTCCCACACGCGATTGCAGTTTTTTTTAGGGAGCGAGCAAAAGGGCAAAACACGCTTAGCCCGATTTGCGGTGGCAACATGATTACACGGATCGCAAAAAGATTGGGCGACTTTTCCTCCATAAACATGCTCACGGTCAAAACCGAGCACCCGAAAATCCTCTCCGAATCACATTTTAAATCTATGATTCGGAGGGTGGCGCCGAACACGTTCGATTTCATCGGAAGTACTTCCACCACTCTGCCACCGGGATTTGGGGCAGAAGAAGCACAGCCTTCTGCTTCTAGACAGAGCCGACGCCGCCAGCACGAGCACGGGCAGCAAGGACCAGAACAAGAGGTAAAGTTAAATTTCCTCTATAACCAAATGGTCCAGATGGATTTAAACAGGCGTGAGGAAATGCGCCAAATGGATATGCGTCGCCAGCAAGAGGCGAATGCCCTAGGACACTACCTGGATGATACACATCAGTTCATGGGACACATGTATCAGCAGGCAGGATGGCAGCTGCCCCCGCAGTATCCCTATCCGACATGGGATCAGAGGATGGGAGGAGCAGGCCAGTCTAGCGGGGCTCATGGCGATCCATCAGGAGGAAACTATCAGCCACATGGGCATGGATTTGATGATACAGAGGATTTGGATTGACATTACTGGTATTGTTTGATATATTTTTATTTTTTTGGGTGATTTAAAAACAAAAACAAAAAAAATTATGATTTGGATTTTTATTTTGATTTTTAGTGTGTTTTTATTTTGTGGTGTGTTTTATTATTTTTATGTTTATCTAACCGTGTTGCTTGAGATATTGCTTGTTATTTTTGATGATTTTGCAGAATGACTGACATTCGTTTCAGTCCACAAAAAAAAAAATTAAAAAAAAAATTAAAAATAAAAATAATAAGATCGCACTTAAACGATGACATATCATGAATCTTATTCGATCAATTCCAAGAGCTCCAAGTTCAGAATCTGCAATCACGTGTACAATACCTCAGGGGAGTCGGTTCCAATACTCTTTTTTTCTTATGCTTATTTTATAAAATATTTATACAACGGGGACGTTGTATTAACCAAGTATGGGGTAGGGATTGCAGTATTTACGCTTGTATTTTATTTGTTTTTGAGCATTTATAGGGTAATTTCGGGTAAAATTTTGAAAAATTTATAAATCAGATACCATAGTGCCAAGTCATAAAGATTGAATCATATGATTGGTCCCGAGTTTTGTTTGAAATTCTTTATACTGAACAAACAGATCACACTTTGAGCCTAACGAACCACTTTGAAACTACTTGTTTGGAAGACAGATGCAGGTGCTTAATGAATTAAGATACGTTTAGAGGAGGTTGATTGGGATGATGTGTACACACAAATAATAAGCCTTGCATATTATTTATCAGAAAATTCGCATCTTGGCTTCTGAAAGGATTAACCCTTTGTACTCCCGAGTCTCAACCAACCTTACATTGCCACTTTCTCATCACTATTGTTGATTCATCGCATCTTACAAATGGATTCCTGATGAACCTTAAAGACGATCCCCTATTCTACATCATTAGGATCAAGTCATAAAATTGATCAATAATACCAGCTTGATCACAATCTACTTCCACGCATCTAAGAAATTCTTAGAAGCCAAGTTCTTGAGAAAAGAAAAGTCAAAGAGATCCAACGATTAATTAAAGACTTCAAGAAAATAAAGAGCAAAAATGACAGAAACATCAAGAAGTCTACAAAAATTAGAGACTAAAACGAGTTAAAAATTGAAGATATAGAATATATTGGCATGTCGAGATTGAAGATTGAAGTTTTATGATTGGTGATGAGAAAAAGGAAATGAAAGGTTTGAGACGGTAAAAAGTAAAGGACAGTACAAGGGTGAAACTATCGAAACCAGATGTTTGCCCAGAGGACATTTAAAACCCTATTTCTTTAGGATAAAAGCCTCATCAAAGGTAGATGAAAAGTACCCCCACTGGGTACATCCTCTGTTTCATTTGTCTGATACACACTCCTAATCGCCAAATCTTAACGAGTCTATTCGTCCTTCGAGTAGCAAAAGAAAGTGGTTCACAATGCTAAAAGCGGGTAACGTTTGTTCAATATATAGGTTCCTTACAAAACTGATTCTGACCATGTTGACCGACATTGACCTTTTTCTATGGTGTCTGTATTTGTTTATTTGGATTGATTTACCTAAAAATTATTCTAAAAATTGCTTGAGGACAAGCAAAGTTCAAGTATGGGGTATTTTGATATCGCGTAAATTATACACATTTTCCGGGCGATATCAGTATCATTTTAGTATAGTTTCGTACATTTCTTAAAATAAATGTTCCTGATTTGCTTAAAAACACATTTTGTAGCTAAAAGACACGTATTGAGCAAAAGATCGGATTCGACAAGAGATTTGAGCTTAAAAAGAAACCAAGTGCAAAACTGATGTCAGCCAGGGCGCACCCCGCCCAGCACTCAGGCGCACCGCGCCCATGAAGATGCCAGTTTTCGACATGCTGGCCTACTTAAGATTAAAATAATGGAGCGTGGGTTCATCTAATGATTCAACCGGGTTGCCTAACATGTGTAGAGGCGCACCACGCCTGACTTTTGGGCGCACCCCGCCCTAGATCCGATCTCAAAAACAACTTGCACGTGGCCTTTCCAGCGATAAAGCGAGCCAGCTCTCGTCCACCAGGCGCACCGCGCCCAGATATAGGCGCACCGCGCCTCTCGCTTACTCCAGCTATAAATAGAAGGCATTGCACGACCATTTTGGGAACCAATGTTAGAATACAAGAGAGAAATCAGAGAATTGACATTTGATAGTTAGTTTATTTCGTGTATTTCACCATTTAAATGTATGATAAGTGTATTTGAGTGTTATTTACATTACAAGAAGGAGCGGAGATCATCATTGTAGCAAGGATTCATCGATTTTAACCGGTTGGTATCTTTTATCATGTATTTTTCATATTGTTATTGTATACTTGATACCATGCTAGGCTAGATTCCCTGTAGCTTTTGCCTAGGTGATGTTGATTCGTTAATATAAATATGTGTTGATTTAGTTATTGATTCGAGTTTAAAATCGGTTAGGATATATAATTTGCATGCTATATTATTGAATGTGATTAAAGTTTGTAATCTTGATAACCATCTTCATATGCTTAAGTTTATTGACCATTTAAACAAATTAATCATATGAACCATTGTTATGTGTAATTGAAAATTATATATCTTTGGACTAGTTATTGGCCATTTAACTAGGGAAGTTATCTAAATTATAAACTTGATTAGTGAAATAAAACTTATATCACATTTAGTTGCAACTCATGACCATTGATTGTATGAACATATCACTATGACCATTAGGGTATGGACTATATTTGCATGCTAGATTATATTAATATTCCATGATTATAAGTTATTTAGTTACATGACCATTGTGCTATATTAACTTAGAAATCACATAATTGGTGACTTGACCATATGATCCTACCACCTAATGCAACCTATTTTAACTCATTGCACATAATCAAAACTAGTCAACATAGGTTTATATGAATCAACAAATCCTGGGCGAAAGCTTCCCTTGTTATAATTTTATCATATTATCTCTTTATTGTCGTGTTGATACGATAGTTGTTATTTATTATTTCGCCTATTTTACAAGCATCCAAAACTTAGTTTTACGAGTTTTTACTAAAACTCGCCTCTAAACTGTTTGATTGATAATTTAAGACTTTAAGTTAATTAATAATTCCCTGTGGAAAATTCGATCCCTTTTACTTGCCTAAACTATACTATTAAATGACCGAGTAATACTTGCTCGTAAGTCTAATAGTCATATAATTAGGTAGATAAATTGATTTAAGACTTTGTAAACATAACAAATACAAGTGAGTTGTTTTGAACACAACAGTGGTCGTCTGGCGCTCATCAAGGCGGTCTTGGGTAGCTTGCCCACTTATTATTTGTCTCTGTATCGTATTCCTGTAGGTGTTGAAAAGGTTTTGGAATCTTTGAGGAACAATTTTTTTATTAGTGCCAATTTGGAGGAAAGAAAAATGGCATGGGTTGCTTGGAGGAAGTGTATGACGAGTATGGAGTTAGGAGGTTTAGGAGTTGGGAGTATTTTTAGTTTGAATTGTGCTTTATTGTTTAAATGGATTTGGCGGTTTAGAACAAGGCCGGGGGATTTATGGGCAAGGTGGTTTATTCGATTCACGGTGGTGATGTCGAGTGGAGTAGGTTGCAAGGTCGTGGACGGGGTTTTAGTCCTTGGTTAGAAATCTTAAAATCGATAGCCCTTTTGAAAGAGGAAGGGGTCGATTTGTTAGCGAGGTGTAAGCGGCGTGTAGGGGATGGGAGAAACACTTTTTTTTTGAATGATTTGTGGTGTGGTGATGTATGTTTACGTGATAAGTTTAATTGTGTGTTTGCTTTGGATTTACATAACAATTGCATGGTGGCGGAGAGAGTAAATCTACATAGTTGGGGCCCATTTTTGCGTCATTTGCTGAGTGGTGGTCGAGTTAGATCGGTTTCGAGCCCTGAGGTGTTAATGGATCAGGTGATGATTTCGAATAAGGAGGATGGTTGGGTATGGGATTCAGATCCAGTGGGGGTTATCTGGTGGCGTCGGGTAGGAGTTTGATTGACAATTTGTTATTGGAGGTGTCGAATACGAAGACCAGGTGGAATCGTGTTCTCCCTGCTAAGGTGAATGTTTTTATGTGGAATCTTAGATTGAATCATCTGCCGTCCAAAGTTAATTTGGAAAGGAGAGGGATGGATTTGGACTCTACTTTGTGCCCGGTTTGTATGACGGGTGTGGAGACGGTCAATCATATTTTTCTTTTCTTGTGAGGTGGCCCTTGATCTTTGGGCGTTGGTGGCGAGATGGTGGGAGCTTGATATTCCCATATGTTCTTCTATTAGTGATTGAGATTCTTGGTTTGATGATCTCCGGATGAAGAAAAAGGCTAAAGTGTGTTTGGAGATGGTTTGTAATACTTTGGGATGGTCGATTTGGTCTTATCGGAATAGGTCATTGTTTGATAAGAGTAAGCCTCTTAAGAGGGCTTTGTGGGATTTTATACAATCTCAATTGTTTCTTTCGGTTTGCGCTAGGTTTTGTACGCTTAGGTTTTCTTGGAGTGATTGGGTGTCTAATCCTAATGTAATTATTACCTTTCTGTAATTTTTGCTAGCGTTTTGCTAGTCTTTTAGTTATTCTTATGCTGCCGTTCAATAAAAAAAGTTCAGTCAATGTGATTTATGTCTTATTGGGCTAGAGGAAGTATTTTTATTCATGAGCTTGGAAGATGATTTTACAATTGAAACATTGGCTAGCAGCCTTTATTATATAGACATCATACAATATAAATCCTGAACACTAATCGAGTCAGACTCCCTTACACATATCAATGCAGGTCCATATGACTTAACGATTCTTAGATTACTTCAAAATAGTTATCTCGTTGAAAATCAGGTGTCAGGTTTCTCCACTCCATTCCGATAAGTTAGATTTTCAATTTTGAAGCCATATTTAACAAATTAAATTCAAAATAGATGAGCTTCCTGATTATGTTCGCAACACCGGCCTGTGAAAACGAAAAATTTGAACGTATTAGAGGATGTTTGTGGACCTACAAAGTAGAAAACAAAAGAATACATGTACGGTACTAATAAACGAGACTAATTGTCGGCCTTTGATGTGATATTTATAGGTTTACAAAAACATTGTTTACGTATATTGAAAAATATTATTGTATATCGCTTGTTCAAACCCATGACTTCAAAATAATAAAATAAAGATAAATTTATTTAATATACATGTTGTTGAGCATATGTTGTTGGGGTAGCGTTTATATAGTAGCCGTCCTCGCTCTAAAGATCATTTATGATATAATATGACAAGTTATTAAATTTTAGGACCATTAGAAAAAAGTTACTAAATTTCTTTAGAAATGAACGATTAGAAAAAGTCTTTGCCGATTGCTTTCTTATAAGTTGATAAGCCCACTTTTTTCTGTAAATACTATTTTTGCATTTTGGCAGAGTAATTATTGGTTTGCATAATAAAACCATATATAATAGTTCAAACAATTAGCCAGCCAACCACTGATTTTATAATTTGTTTAATTTCGTTAAAAAAACGTTACTTTAAACACTAATGCGTATATATTGAACCTTATTGATCATTTTATAATCATAAACACTAATTGTCAAACATTAAAGACAACTTATTAGTTCATTATAGAACTAGTTGTAATACCCGTGTATTACACGGGATAATACAAAATAATTATTAAATAAAAAAACCTAAACACTAATAATTATGTATAACAAATTCTCGACAATATATAATGAAATTTTTGGATATATACATTATTAAATTAAACACTACAACATAATGTTGATAAACTTTGAACAATTATAACAAATTACAAATTTTGAAAAACTTCTTTGAATACAACATTTGTTGTTCTATTGCTAAGTTTACCGTCGTCTAAAATTAACATTTTTAATCTATCTTTACTTTTAACTCTTGAAAATATAACATACAACTTGTCGTGTGTGAAGACTGGTTGTCTCAGAAACAAACACACATTTGATAGCGATTGCCGTTGACTATTATTTATTGTCATTTTAAAACATACAGTCAATGAAAATTGTTTTCTTTGAAATTTGAAAGAAATTCTTCTATCTGAAGGCGTCAAAGACATTTTTGGAATAAACGTACGATTTCCAATATTATTTCAAGATATAATCTCCATTTCTATAACACGATTACCCAATAATATTGCTTCACTGCTAGGTGTGTACCCGCGCAATGCGACGACGACATTAGTATGTTGATGTTTTCAATTAAAATTAAAGTATGTAGTTTTCAATTAGAATATATTGTGTACTTAGTATAATATATCGTTTCATAAAATATTTTAGAATTTTTGTATTCATTTATGAATATAACATGTTTCATTTTAGAATATATATTTATACGAAACTGATCAATAATAGTGAATAGTAAAAAATGAGCCATCAATAAAACTTTTTAACGACGGAATTTGTAAAGGTTTACCGATGGATTTTCCATCACTAATATATTAAACGTAAATTTTTTACGTTCATGCATTTTGAATACCCTTAAGGCCGACCCTGGTGCGTGCGTGCATGCGCGTGTGTGCCGTGTTTTTTTTATTATTATGTTAAATATTTTAATTCTATTATGGAAATTAGTTATTATATTTTTAATAGACATAATAAATCAAAGGTTATCCAAACTTAGTAAACTATATAAGATATATTAATTATAAAATTAGTATAATAAAATTTTTAAACGTAAATGTAGTTTTATGTTTGTTTTTGGACCTGCATTAAAGATCTATGGCATTCGAAAAAAAAATCCATTAATCATCATGCTACCTTTCCAAAATTATTGACATATGTATCATCGATGAGAAGAAAATGACAATATGATGCATTCTCTTGTCATTTCATTTACGTGATAATTAAATTGTTAGAATCCATTAATTAAATTGCTAGGTTCCTAATTTATTGCTTAAGTTATAAATTATTGGAATTAAATACATTCAATTCAAACAATTTTTTTAAGAAATTCAAAATTATGAGAAAATGACATGTGTCAAAATCAATGAGGAGATGACATGTGGCTTTGAGTTACTTATTTATTAGGATAGGATATTGTGTACTTATTATAATATATCGTTTCATAAAATATTTTAGAATTTTTGTATTCATTTATGAATATAACATGTTTCATTTTAGAATATATATTTATACGAAACTGATCAATAATAGTGAATAGTAAAAAATGAACCATCAATAAAACTTTTTAACGACGGAATTTGTAAAGGTTTACCGATGGAGTTTCCATCACTAATATATTAAACGTAAATTTTTTACGTTCATGCATTTTGAATACCCTTAAGGCCGACCCTGGTGCGTGCGTGCATGCGCGTGTGTGCCGTGTTTTTTTTATTATTATGTTAAATATTTTAATTCTATTATGGAAATTAGTTATTATATTTTTAATAGACATAATAAATCAAAGGTTATCCAAACTTAGTAAACTATATAAGATATATTAATTATAAAATTAGTATAATAAAATTTTTAAACGTAAATGTAGTTTTATGTTTGTTTTTGGACCTGCATTAAAGATCCATGGCATTCGAAAAAAAATTCATTAATCATCATGCTACCTTTCCGAAATTATTGACATATGTATCATCGATGAGAAGAAAATGACAATATGATGCATTCTCTTGTCATTTCATTTAAGTGATAATTAAATTGTTAGAGTCCATTAATTAAATTGCTAGGTTCCTAATTTATTGCTTAAGTTATAAATTATTGGAATTAAATACATTCAATTCAAACAATTTTTTTAAGAAATTCAAAATTATGAGAAAATGACATGTGTCAAAATCAATGAGAAGATGACATGTGGCTTTGAGTTACTTATTTATTAGGATAGGATAAGGTAATCCAAATTTTTTTTTTAATTCTATTTTAAAACCCAATAAATTAATAAGCATTTAAAAAAATAAGTTGCTTTTAATAAACAATCCTAAACACCCTTAAATCGGATATGAATGGGATAGATATTTAAATTTCTTGACATAAATTTATGAGTTGTTTGGAACTTTGGATACATGTTTTCAAATATAATTATCGCGATTTTAAAAATCGGAACCGGAATGAGACTAATTATGGATAGCTATACATTTGTTACAAAAACATTTTTTATGCAGATTCAAACTCGGATTTATCAAATAATATAAAACTGATTATATGTGGCTTTGATCATATGATAACTTCTAAAACACATCCAAACACCCTTACATTCCTAACCAAATACTAGTGTCGTGATTTTTCGGCATCAAAATCTTTATCCATCGAGTTGCACGGAAATCAAGGATTATATCACATCAAAACATATTATTTTTGGATAAATGATGTGTGACATGTCCCATTGATGGGTTTATTCTAACCACTCGGCACATAACATTCACAAAAAAACAAACATAAATAACAAAATATATGATTGAAATTTATATAAATACCCATAAATAGAGCAAGAGAGGTGTTGAGAGAGAGAGAGAGAGAGAGAGAGAGAGAGAGAGAGAGAGAGAATGGGGGAGAGAGAGGAGATTCCATTGAAGCCACCACACTTTGTGCTCATCCATGGCATAAGTGGCGGCAGTTGGTGTTGGTACAAGCTGAAAAGCATGATGTACAACTCTGGCTACATGGTGACTTGCATAGACCTCAAAGGGGCAGGCATACATCCTTCTGACCCTAACACAGTCCTCTCTTTCGATGAATACAACCAGCCTCTCCTTCATTTCTTGTCTTCCTTGCCTCCTCATCAAAAGGTACAATTCTTTATCCCTAATGTACAACATCTTAATGCAAGATAAAGAAACATATAATCACACCATGCATCATATTATTCAGATATACATGAATCAATTAGTTTTATTGTAAACGATAAAACTAGTGTTTGTGCAAATGTTGGATATGAAAATAGAGGGAATCATGCTTTGGTCAATAAGTTGTCCTATTAATCATAATAATTATCCGTTTGAAATGTTAATAGTAGTGATATTTGACTTTTTGTTACATATAATCACTATCATATAATCGAAAATTTGACACTCAGGTGATTCTGGTGGGACATAGTGCCGGGGGACTAAGCGTGACACAAGCAACTCGTAAATTTCCGAATAAGATCAGTCTTGCAGTATATGTTGCGGCAACTATGCTTAAAAATGGTCTTTTAACAGAACAAGACATTAAAGATGTAAGTTTAAACATCTTTTAAGACATCTAATATGCATTATCCTTTTAAATTTAATGAATTGTCATATTATCATTCTTTTGTTAATCAATTTTCATTGAATTTTAAATCCATCAACATGCTAACTTAACATCCAAGAATCCATGTATGGTTAAGTTTAATGTATTTTATGTCAATGAGTCATTACATCTTATTCAACTATGTATTATGGATCCTCTTATATTCATTAAATTAATTATAAATCTTGATTCCATGTGACAAATCAATATTTCTATATATTGTGAATATTTTTATAGTTATATTTTTTATTGTTTAATGTTTTCCATGCGATGCATAAACACATTTAAATGCACGAGCGGAAGCGGTCCTAATCAAGTCTAACATTTTGATAAGTTTTTAATGTTTATTTATTTTTATAAATGGAACTGCAAATGAGAAGATAAATAGAAGAGTAAATTACAGTTTTGGTCCTTGTGGTTTGGTTGATTTTTCGTATTCGTCCCTGAACTTGAAATCCTACATTCTTGTCCACGCGGTTAGATTACTTTCACTATTGGTCACTCCCTCCGTTAGGGTTAACATTTTCTGTTAAATGAAGGGTAAAATGACTATTTTACCCCTGATTTTATTTAATTAAATATTTGATTTTAAAAAATAAAATCTCTCTATTTGATCCTCACGTATTAATCTCTCGTTATCGACTGATTCAATCGGTGATCCCGAAGGCGTCGACTTGCATTGAGCTACGGGATGTTCATAAGTTCAACTACAAATTCACCATCGTACATTCGCATCTGATTTAGTTCGTGGTTTAAGCTCCGATCAGTTGCATATGTTGACTATGAAGTCAACAAGGCTTCGTCTTCTCCACTTGACCATCGCCCTTCGGCATCATCATCGATTTCATCCCATTCGGCGTCTTCTCTTTTCTCTCCGGTCAGAACAAACTTGCGAGGTCAACCTTCAACCAGTGAAGGCAGTGGTCACCGAAGGCAATCAACCCTTCGACGTCACTGTTCATCATCACATATTCTCCGTTTGCGTGCATCCCGTTTCATCATCTCCAATTGAGTTTCCAGTTTCATCACCCTAATTCATGTAATCGAATCAATCGTCATGGTCGAATTTGCTCAGATAGATAAGGTCTTTGGCTAAGGACCCTTCGCCATTATCATTTTCCTTTTCACAGATTACCACATAAGTCATGCCCCCTTTGTACTCATCGACTCACAAACAATGATTTCTTAATTTAGCCAAGGGATTACAGATCTAGACCCAGCTTCGTCAATGAAATTACCGTCAAGAACAATATCGAGTTGTTGTTTCAATTTTCGTCAATGAAATTCACCAAATGTTTTTGCATCAAGTATCTTCGATTCAGATCTAATCTCAATCCATAATCAGGTAAAGAAATAATGAGTGACTGGAGTTTGAATTGTTGTTTCATGCTTCACCCAGTTGCATTGTAATTGTTCTTGATTTTGTCGATAATGGAATACTTGATAAGTCAAATATATATATCGATTAAACCATTTGGATGCAAAGCTTGAGAATTGGATAGAATATTGAGAACAAATTGATGATTGGAACCGAATGATCGTGAAAAACCCAGTTTGATTTCAACACCAGAGGTTTTAAAAACGAACTGTAATTTAAGCATGTGAAGACTAAGCGAAAGTGACCAGATGGGAAGCCTCGACCACCAGCCTAATGAGGAGGAACTAAACAACATGATCAACGAGGTGGAATGCTCGATCGCAGAGTGCCGGAAAATGATTGCCGGTGTGGACGCTAACGGCGACAGCATGATCATGAGTTTAAGGCGATGATGATGACCGGGACGCGGGGGAGGAATGCTCGATCGCTGCTGTCCTATTTTTTTAAATAAAACTAATTAGAAAAAAGGGTATTTTGGTCATTTCATCTCCATTTAACAGAAAATTTTAATACCTAACGGAGAGAGGGACCAATAGTGAAAGTTAAACCTAGTCACACGGGCAAGGAAGTGAGATTTTGAGTTCAAGAACCAATACGCAAAATCAGTCAAACCACAGGGACCAAAACTGTAATTTACTCTAATTAGAACGTTCTTTTCAAATGCATTATATGATTGTACGGCACCATGGAATAGACTATAGAGTCGAGTAGTCGACAGTGGGTTTTGATGACGTGTAGATAAATAGTGGGAGCTGAATACAATGCTTATTTTGGGCCCAAGTGTTCGTCATTTTGCCTTTAAACTTTGGTGGAAGATATGCCTGCCCACATAAACCACACGACTAAGGGTTAAAATAGTTTAATAAGGGGCGACCATAAAAAATCGAAAAATCGAATCGTAATCAAGTTGATGGATATAACCTAGTTATTATAATTGAATCGTTATCGAAAATAATGTTGTGGTTTTTGATTTTCATTAACCGAATACAAATTGTTTGGTTTCAGTTTTATTATAAAATCGTCCTATATATAACCGAAACGAACTGATATGTGATGAATAAATAAAAATTTAAAAATATTGCATATAATATGAAATTATGTTAATTAAATAAGTAAGTGATCTTAAAGAGAACATGAGATACTCACACAATGTATTTGATTTCATTCTCACACACGTCATTTATTTATTTACTTTTCTTATTTTTTATAATTATAAGACATCTACTAATACCATAGATAGAGATGAGTAACAAGTAAACGTAAACATAAGCAAATTTCAACAAATGGACACTAAACCTAGACACGGACTTTTAATTTGCAAAACTAAATTTTCAACACTTAGATTATTTGGAGTTTGACATTAACACTTGGCTCTTCAAAAAGTCAAAACCCAAAGAAGTCATCCATTAATTACATTAGACCTCACACATTAGTATTCAAATATTTACAATTTTTTAATTGTTTAAAAAACAACTAAATAAGAATTTATTGTCTTTAACCTTTTTTATATATAGGGAGTACCTGACCTATCTGAGTATGGTGATGCTTTTGACTTGGAATTTGGATTGGGCGTCAATCAACCACCTACAACGGCAACTATAAAAAAGGAACTACAACGTAAAATTCTTTATCACATGAGCCCTCCAGAGGTATGCAAAGCTTACTAGATTTTCTAACTACACAATTACACTTGAACTTTTTTTAGAGATCCAACAAAACCACACAATATCGTAATTCATTTGACAATTCATAAGTGTAACTCAAAACTTTTAGATAATTTTGATAAAGTTGAGGTGTCTATAGGTTTAAGAAACAACTAAAGATTTGTTATATTTTGTGATCATGTATTTTGTAGGATTACACATTAGCTTCCATGCTATTAAGACCAGGGCCCATTTATGCATTACTAAATGCTCAATTTCCAGAAATTAGTGAAGGTGTAGAAAAGGTGCCAAGGGTATACATTAAGACAATGTATGATAGAGTGGTGAAGCCAGAACAACAAGACAGCATGATTTCAAAATGGCCGCCTTCACATGTTTATAGTTTGGAGAGTGATCACAGCCCGAATTTCTCTAGTCCTTTTGCGTTGTTTGGGTTATTGGTTAAGGTTGCGGCTTCAATTGGTTGTACCTAGAAGATTTTGGTTTAGGTAGAATTGATTTTGTGTGGCTAAAAGATATGATAAAGATCCTACAAATTTATATGTTCTAAATTATTTTGGTTAATAAGAGATGGAAAAAACAGAAAATAAGTGGTTGAGAATTTAATGGGCCAAATTAATCTTAAAAGTTATATTGTTTTAAACTTCCATTGTTTTTGTTAAACAAGATTAGAGCTATAAACGTATTGAACAACTACGGAAAAAAACTGGAGCATTCATTTAAGTTAACCGAATAAATAAACGAACGGATTTTTTTTGTTAGTGTTCATTCATTTAAAAAATTTATTTGTTCATGTTCGTTTGTTAAGATATTAAAACAAACATAAAAAATAAACAAACATAAACGAAGATAAAAAAACATAAACGAATATAAATGAACATAAACATCAAATCTAGAACAATAAAACTTGATCATCAACACTTCTTATGCGTTGATCATACTTGATAGCGTCAGTTTTAGTATGTTTATATATCATTATTCTCTAAAATGGCTATATTTGATGTTAGCATATCTATGTGAAACTATTTTTCTTCGGGACTTCAATTAAATAGCCACAAGTTCCTCAAAAAGTCGAAAACGAACAAGAGAGGATCCTTGAATTGGCAGAAAGCAAACCACAATTCTTTAGCGACATTATATTGTTCTTTTCCTACACAATTTAAGATTGTTTCTCGAGTCATCACCTAATATGTATCAATAACCATTTGCAATTCTGATTACCTATATTCTTTAGCGACATTATATTAAGATTGTTTATTGGGACTTCAATTAAGTAGTCCCTTCACATATCTTGCCAATCATGTTCTTTCTTATGGCTAACCATAAAAAATATAATGCCCATAATGTCATCTGCCATTGCCATATACCAAAAATCACCACCCCTTCCACTTTTATAAGGAAGAATGGATCCCAAAATAACATAAAAGCCCTAAATATATAATCTATCTCTTCTAATAAAGCAAAGCATTTTTTCCACTTGGCATTTTTTTAGACAGTCTTTTTAACACGTGGCATGCTCTGAAAAATACTACAATTCAGATTCCCGCCTAAACTAATTTCGATCCTTGAATGTCAAGTTTAAAATTCGGAAGTTCCAATCAGTTTCCTTAAATTAAGGAGAGACGACGGTTACTGATCTAAAACTGATTGATGCCAGTTACCCGATTATACGCTATTAATTCCTATTTCCTCTAATTTTCTCTGTAAATCAGCTCCTCCCTTACTATCTCTCTAAGAAAAACCCTAGGTGAAACTATTGCAGTTTGGCGGAGGAACATAAAACTCGAGTTCCATTTTTCTACGCTCCATTGTAGTTTGACGACAATCTCAATTTCCCAACCCTCCGATGGATCTGTCGTCCTGGTTAAGGTAGATCTCTATCAGCAAATCGATATGTCTTTTTATTGCTTTTCCGAATTATTTCTGTTACCAGCTTCCCTTCGATAGGTTGCTATATGTCTTTTTATTGCTTTTCCGAATTATTTCTGTTACCAGCTTCCCTTCGATAGGTTGCTTCGGTTTGACTCTTCGATCTCCCCAACACAAATGGGTCTTTTGACATTAAAGCCAAATAATCCATTATACATTACAGAATACGCCATTACGGAAACAGCCCCCTTGTCCCTTGATCGCTAAATCGCTAAAAGCCTAAAACCCTTTGTGGGTGTTTTTCTTCGGGTGTCTATAGAAAAACGCAACAAGGATTCCAATTTGACCCTCTGTCGCACAAGAAAATTCATAAGATTCAGGTGAGTATTTTTGTCTTCTTCTTTGTTTGGTTGTGGTGTGCGTATTGCTCTGATCTAGCCATTCTGGTGGTGCTTGTAATATTGAAATTGCTCTTATTTTGTAACACCCGGCTTTTTAAAACAAAAACACCCCTGAAAATTTTTCCATTTAAAACATAGGTTTCAGTACTTAAAACCATAAACAGAGGGGCATATTTTTAATAAAAACGGGTACAAGTGTATCAAGGAGTATACAAATATAATAACCTCCTTATAAGCCGGGCTGCTACTGACAGCATCTACAAGTCCACTTCTTGAGTCACGGACTTTGTCCTTACCCTTATCAGGGTTATGCTAACCTGCAGGGACATTAACAAACGGTATGAGCTACAAAGCTCAGTGAGTAATCATATCTGCAAATAACGTCACACATATATAAGAGAATAATAACAATTAAACTCTCAAACAGTTTTTGTCCCACAAATCATAGTCATCGTTGACCGCACCATATATCATAGCCATATAGGCCGCACCAAAATATTTAACCTGTTCAGATCATAGCTCTAAGGCCGCACCAACAGTTTCATCGTTTAGATCATAGCCCAAAGGCCGCACCAATTTAGGTTCAATAACCCAAAATCATGGTCCTAAGACCGCACCATTTAATTTCAAAGATAATTATCATATCTAACCTGTTATTTGCACATTGATCAAATCAAAGCTGTTAGCCACATAAATCCAAATGTATATAAGAGAAAATAAACATATAAATTCTCAATTACCGTTTCTGTCCCATATATCTTAGTCACAATTAACTGCACCGTATTTCATGGCTATATAAGCCGCACCATGTGTCATAGCTATATAAGCTGCACCAAAACATTTTCAATGTACAAATCATAGCCCTAAGGCCGCACCAATAATTTCATAATTTATTTCATAGCCCTAAGGTCGCACCAGCTGGGCTCAATAACCCGATATCATGGTCAAAAGACCGCACCATTTGGACTTAAAGTCCAATATCATAGCCATAAGGCCGCACCATTTTTATGTAACAATATCATAGCCGTATAGGCCGCACCAGTTGGATATAGCATCCAATATCATAGCCATATAGGCCGCACCAGTTGGATATAACATCCAAAATCATAGCCATATAGGCCGCACCAGTTGGATTTAACATCCAATATCATAGCCACAAATGGCCGCACCATTTAATAACATTTCATGTTGTAATCGTTTATGGCTCACGGCTCCGTTCTTGTCATTTCATTGACTCACGGCTTATCCGATATTGCCTTTCCATCATATCTTGAAAATTATCATTTTCGTCCCCCAAAGCCGTTTCAATCTGTAACAATCCAATCAACACATATCATATGTGGTATAAGTGAGATTACTCACCTGGATATTTGCTGCATCTAGTTCCGGTTGTTTCTTGTCTTTGCGTACACCACAACCGTTTGTCTCATACCTATTCATCCATTTCGTATCAAATGATAATAGGTTAATAACCATTTCAATTGACTCTATTACATAAGAGTTCAATATTATAACATTACAAACAATGTCTAGATGATAAACTTTCCATTTATCATCTTTTCACAAATTATACGTTTTACCGAGGCATTCGTATTGCTCTACAGTGCCCCCGAGGAGTCGAAATCTCAATTTAATATTTTTCCAGGACTTTTCAAACCATCATGGACTTATGGTTCAAGTTTTAGGTAAATCGGACAAGCCGAGCGAAAATTCACACGTTTGAGTTTTCTGCCAGGTGGGCGCACCGCGCCTGGATATGGGCGCACCGCGCCTGGCGGCTGGGCAGTTTCCAGATCAGTCGCGATTTTGCACTGTAGCATGCAGTTTTGACATTTTAAGTTCTTATTTATGTTCTTAATCATTTTGGGTTCATTCCATGACTAAAACCATCCATTAATACAAGGTTTTAATCCATTAAAATCAATTCAATCAATCAAATGCAGGAATTAGGGTTCTTGAGCCAAAAACCCCAAAATCCACCAAATCATCAAATTCTTTTGTTTCAATGTCATGTTCTTATCATATGAACATGTTTAAGCCCAGAAATCAAATACAAACTCCATGGATTACACTGAAATTACAAATTTCAGTTTACCCACAAAACCCACCAAGAACACTTCAAGAACTTGAAATACTAACCTTGTTTAACTTAGGAATCACCAATTCCAAGCTACTAATCCGATTTCTTGCTTCAACCTTCAAGGAATTCCAGAAATCACATCTTCAAGAACGTTCCCGTAACCTCAAATGTTCAGCCAACAATTATGAGAGGTATTTTCCTTTTATATTTTCCAGATTTTCACTTTTAGTCCCTAAGTTTCATTTCTTGAACTTTTGGCACTATAATCAAGTTTTATTACAATAAAACTTTCATTCCTTATCCTTTTGCCACAAACGACAATGTTTTAACATATTTGGTCTTTCCCATGGTCAAACGACCAAATTACCCTTTTATGGTAAAATGACCAATTTACCCTTTTTCTAGTATTATCTTTCTAATACTTAGAACACCATATTAAATCATAATTACACTATGATTAACATATTAATACTTAACAAAAGTATCGTGGTGTTACATATTTGAACCGGACTAACTTCATTAGACAGAAAAAGGTAACCAATACACATTTCTCTTGCTCTTATTTGTAAAATCGTAGTTCTTAATTTGTGCAGTTGATCAAAAGACATGAATTTCCGATGTGTTCAATGTGGATATCATATTAAAACTCTATACGTGCAATATTCACCTAATGAAAAGTGTAAGTTCTATTTTTTAGTTCTTAACAGTAACTAAAAAGCCAATTTACATAAAAAGATTCAATTTTGATTTGTGATGACAGCAAAACTGCAGAGCATGTTTGACTTGGAAGCTATCAACTTTGAGGTGCAATTTGTATTTAAAACAACCCCCTCATATAATACTAATGATGCTGCAAATGATTATAGGGATTGATGTGGAAGTTAACTTTTGGGTTTCTTCTGTAGATGCTTGTATCCATTTTTATACACTTGATAATTCTAATTAATTTGATAATCACATGTTTAGTATCGTTAACCTTAGCTACCTAAGACAGAATTTCCAATACTTAATAAGCTTTATTGTTGATCCCTTTATAGGTATAAAAACATATGGCTTGCAATCCTTGCCTCAAGCTACTTAAAATTATTCCTTTTAACAACGATGGTATGATTTCTTGATTTTTTTTACCTTTTTACATTCTTTCTTGAATTTTTGCAAATCATATTACTATTGTATTGAATTGGTTAAGGTGTTGGAGTTTCCTTCTTTGGTGATTATCATTATTGACGTATTTGTGTTGTCATCCAACACGTTGGCTTTAAAAGGCAATAAATGTTCATAGAATTTATGCAAAATTGCATCACATCTTATCATGAAAAGAACTTCCTTTTGTAATTAGTTGTACCTTCTTTTTTTCCCGCAAATGCAGTGATTAGTGAGTCAGCAATGGCTAAATGCTTTGGTGTTTGCTTCTGTTCACATGCTGTCAAGTTCCTCATAAGTTTAGCACTCAACTAACAGGAACTCTTCCAGTTTTGTCTCATGGAATCTGATTTAACATTTAGAAAGTCAAAATTTGGGGGTTTGGCTTTTTTATTGAATTGGTTGTTAGTAAATTTGAATTTGTTGGTCAAATAATCTAATTTGTAGGGTTTGACCATTCTGTTTCTCCATTAGTATGTTCATGGATGTGTAATTCCCGTTATTTTTCTTACACGAGACAAAACTACACAGCAGGTCTATTTCTAAAGTACATTGCTTTAAAGCAATATGTAATTTAGAAAAATTCATTTTTTTCTAAAGTACATTGCTTTAAAACCAAAGCTTTACAAATTACAATGATAATATTTTTTACTTTTCAATATTTGATTGTGGTTAAGTACAATGATAATATTTTTTACTTTTCAGTAACAAAGAAATGTAGGAAGAATGCTATCATAAATAAATAATATCAATTTACTACGATGGACATACCATGAAAGTACAATCATAACTCCAAAAAAGTTTCTTTATGAGTTCATGTTCATAATCATATATTTCAAAGGGTATTTTAGTTCATTATTGTTTACAGGATAAATATGGTGCTCTTCTTTTGTATTCAGGTTAGCTTATAGTTTACTATTTCTTATTTTAAGATTTGGATAAAAAAATTAAGATGCTTATAACCATATCGTAAAACGAGTTCACTGCATAAGTATCTTTCTTTATCACAACCCGTGTAATACACAGGTTATTAACCTAGTAATGATAATATGGTAGCAAAAATATCACTCCCATACAAGTCAAAAAGTTTATCAGACACTTGGCATGCATAAAAATTAACAAAGCTAGAGAGAAGGAAATCCTCAAATGCACTCCAACAAAAATCTAGATGCTCTAATACCACTTGTCGAGGATCCTATGGTGGATCCAAATGATTACCTTCGCAATCCATACATATCTCAATTGATGCAAAGCAAACCCGAAGAAATATCAAACACTTGGCCACCTAAATAAGTGTATAACCAACAATGAAACAGACAACAAACTAGGATGCATAAACATGATAAAATGTCTAATAACAAGAGCAACACATACAAAGATAAAGCAAATGTAAATAGCAAGCAAATAAACTATGTGACACGAGTATTTTAACGTGGCTCCACAATTGGGTGGATTGTGTATATCCACGAGAGAAACTGATTGCTTGTATTATTCAACAATCAAAGAGGGGTGACAAATCACTTACATGTGACTAAAGTGAAAATACAAAACACTTACTCTTCAAACAAATTGCTGGAGAGAAGAAAGCCAATAACGTATGTCAAAAAAGACCCCAAATGCCTTAAACCTATGTCGTATTGCTAACTACTTCTCATGCTAGTTGAAGTTCTAGAACAAGTAGACCTGATAGGCAAAAATTGCTAAATCAAACCAGCAGATAACAAAAAGACGATAAAAAATAAGATGGTTGAAGAATGTTGTTTTAATGGGGAGGTGAGGTGTGAGACGGGGGTGGTTGGCCGGTGGGGCCCCGAAAAAGGTTAAAATGATATCTTCGAAAGGATTTTAATCCCTGAGAGGGGGTGCCTTTTACCACTTTCAAGTTTAATTCCAACTACACATGCCTAAAAAAAAGATAAAAGCATGTAAAAGAAAATCTAAATTCATACTAAACCTGCACCTCTACAGTTGAGTCCACATAAAATAAAGTTTGGTTCCACAAAACCAATGTTTTAAAAACCGGGTTGACCCGACCGGTCGAACCGGTTGAACCGTGAACCGGTGAAGAGAGCGGGTCAATTATGATCGGTTTTTTGCTAATTTCCGATGCGGATTGAACCGGCCGGTTTTCTCAAAAAACCGGTTGGACCAGTGACCCGGAACCGGGTTGACCCGGCGGTTGAACAAAAAATTTGAATTTGGGTTTTAAAAACTTGGTTAAAGAGTTCAAGACTCAAACTTTTAAAATTAGTCAACCATTAGTTTATCAAATTTAGTATCAATTCTTATAAAAACTTGACAAAATATGTTTTTTGGTACCAAAAATATGAAATTACATTGTTTATATGTTTTATAAATATATAATTATGATGAAAAATATAAAAATATGGGAATTCTAAAAACTGGGTTGACCCGGCGGTTGAACCGGTTGGACCGGTTGACCCGTGACCCGGTCATCACACCGAATCAACTAAAAACTCGGGTTTTAAAACATTCCACAAAACAGATTCGAATAAACAGGAGCATATCCACAGGCCCACCGGAAAGTTTATGAAATTAGGTAGAATGGCAGAAATCACCCTTAACTTTTGTTGAAATATACATTTTGATCATTCATTTATACTTTTGCAACGCAAACAAACTCTTACTCTTCCTTTCTTGTTTTTCTAATTTTATTCCTAATTATTAATCTAGAACATACACAGCAAACAATTAACACAAATTATGTTTACAAATTACAACCCAAATGATTGGTTGTAAACTTGTAATATATACATCGACATTGATCTATCAAGAAAGTGGACGAAACATACAAAAACTGAGAGGTGTTATTGTTATTTGAACAATACTCGAAGTACTAAATATTAATTCTGTAATTCACACAAAGAAATTGCTTCGCCGTGACCAAAATGACTTCCTTTCCCACAAGCCACAAGAAACCACCGGAAGATGCGTGAGTGTAACGTCACTTCATAAGCTGGACGTTATTCTTTCTAATCCACTCAAATTTAGCCACGTCATATATTTCCTTATTTTTTGTTTTTATTTTATTTTATTTATTTTTAAGTCAGTTATAAGCGGCAAATCGATAAACTTTATTTTCTCCTCCTTTTTAGAACAGCTTTTCTTTTACGGGCGAATCCCCTCGGCGATCTCTCCTCAGGTAAGACGGAAACCGATTCAAGATCACCTTTGTTTTGCGGTTTTTTTAATCATCCTAGTTGATTTCTTTTTGTGCTTGTTCAATCACTAAATGACCTTCGTTCAGTTCGTTGTTTAATGGTCAAATTTTAAGGAGTTTTGTTGATCGGTTTTGTTGTTGAATTTAGGGTTTAATGTTGGTGTTAGTGCTGGCATATTTTTAATGCTCTATTGTATTATCGTTGCTGTGAATTTTTTTTCGTTTTTTTGTTTTGGATCTATAGTATATCGTGAATTTTGGATGGGTTATCTGTGTGAAATTATATGCTTGAAGAATGATAGCGGTTTTGAATTTTAACGTAGTATTAGTGATCGATGTGCATTGGGTTCAATTATGAACCGGAAGCTGTTTTACGCTAGCAGTTGGATAAATAGGCATTTGTTTGGCTTCAATCTTCATGACGTTTTAAATTGAATTCGCAAATATGTTATGTGGGTTTTGTGACTTTTGTCAATATGTCGTATGCTACCAGCGATGGGGATAATTCCTTTCAATTTTTCTTGTTATGCATATGGCTATCTCGTTTGTATTATGCTTTGCTCAATTCATGGTTAGTATATCCTGTGTGTTAGATCCAAGTACAGAATGAACTTTTAGATGATTGTGGGGCAAAAGAATTTTTCAATCTCTTTTACCTTATTTTGATAAACGGAAGTCTCAAAAGACAAGCATCATTTTCCCTTTATTTCATCTTTTTAAAAGAACTCTTCTGTTATGATATAATTCTAAAAAGAACTTTTCTGAACTACAGTTTGACTGCATGATCTTCATGATTTCAAGAAGCATTGCTACATCTTCTGTTTCCTGTGAAGCGGGAAACAAGAACAACTTCCCTTTCTGGATTCTCATTTGCCTCTTTTCAAGATTCTCTGTGACTCCATTCATTTACTTGACCCTCCTTTTCTCTGTAATCCACCCTTCATCAATTTAAACATCATCTGAAACTTTAAAGAATGGTTGCTTCCCAATGTTTGCAAATGACCGGAAACACTCCAAGGAAGACAGTGGACCATGTTGACTTTGACTTTGACTTTTCTGATGTATTTGGTGCACCACCTCAGCTACCTTCTCCACCCAACACAAATGATCAATTAGTATATGACGAACCCGAAGTAATTTGTAGCCGATCACATTCATTGGTGGGTCCCACAACTTTTACAAGTCAATCCACGAAACTTAGCAAGCTCACTTTACACGAGACTGAATATGATCTTGTTGAGAGTGTCACTGTCAGTACAATGGCTTTACAAGAACTTGAAGAATCTTCCTTGTCAAATGAGGGCAGTTTAGTAAATATCCAAAGTGTAGGACTCGAAGACTTTGAAATCTTGAAAGTGGTTGGCCAAGGTGCATTTGCAAAAGTTTATCAAGTCAGAAAACATGGGTCATCAGAAATCTTTGCGATGAAGGTCATGCGTAAAGATAGGATTTTTGAGAGAGATCAAGCTGAATATATGAAAGCAGAAAGAGATATTTTGACCAAAGTTGACCATCCGTTTATTGTACAACTCAAATACTCATTCCAGGTAAATCTTCAAAAAGTTATACAAAAGTGGACAAATGAAAATGTTGTAGAAGAATAAACCCTAATATTTGTTTTTGGTTTTATGTATATGCAGACAAAATATAGATTGTTCCTTGTTCTTGATTTTGTTAACGGGGGTCACCTTTTTTTTCAACTCTATCGCCAAGGCTTGTTCAGGTATTGTAGAAAACAACAAAAATACGAAAAAAAGAAACTTTAATATTTCAATTATACTTTGAAAAATCTAGTCATTATAGCAATGATGGCATTGCAAAGTTAAAAAGTTAACAAGTTTTTATGTCATGTCATTGTCCACACAGGATATTCACGTGTAATATATTGTTGACATGGCAATTTTGTATACCAATTTTTATCGATTATAGCATCAAAAGATCACTATTTCATGTTTTCTTACTAAGAAATCGTACATTAATGGGTAAATTTTACACATGGACATCCTATGTGGACAATGGCATGGCATAAAAACTTGCCAAGTTGTGCCATGTCATCATAATTCAAATCAAGAGGTTACTCATTGCTATAATGGATAAATTATTTAAGTACAATGCTCTAATAAAAAACTAATTGAAAGTACATTGTTATTTCTTGCATTTAGCCCTTATATTTTACGAATAAACACATTTTTTTTCCACTACAGGGAGGACTTGGCACGTTTCTACACTGCTGAGATAGTATCTGCTGTGTCGCATCTCCATAGTAATGGAATAATGCACAGAGACTTGAAACCTGAAAATATTCTTCTTGATGCTGAGGGGCATGTAAGATTTATATAATACTATTCTCCTTAGAGTAAATTACATATTTGGTCCTTTAATATAGCTGGTTTTTTTTTGGTTTTCTTCGTTATATGAGGCTTTTGTAATGTTTTTGGTCCCTGTTCCAAGTAAAAATACCTATATTTTTAAGACCAAAATTGCAAAATCAGCTGTACTATGGGACCAAAAATAGGTATTTTACTTGAAACAGAGACCAAAACATTACAAGAACCTCAAATAAGGACCGAAATTGCAAGAAAACTTTTTGGGACCAAAATTGATAAAATCAACTATACTCAGGGACCAAAAATATAATTAATCCTTGTTATTAATATCGTGATTTGGATTGCAATATAAAAAGTTGATATTTTCAGGTTATGTTGACTGACTTTGGGGTAGCAAAGCAATTTGATGAAAGTACAAGGTCAAATTCCATGTGTGGGACATTGGAATACATGTCCCCTGAAATTGTTCAAGGGCGGGGCCATGATAAGGCGGCTGATTGGTGGAGTGTTGGGATTTTGATGTATGAAATGCTTACCGGAAAGGTTGGTGTTCTTTTATTTTAATAAATAAAATTCCTGTTTTAGCATGAGGGTAATAATGTAATTTTGTGCAGCCTCCATTTCGAGGTGGAAACAGGCAGAAAATTCAGGAGAAAATAGTTAAGGATAAGATTAAGCTTCCGGGATTCTTGTCAAGTGAAGCACATTCACTTTTGAAAGGGGTAATATCGTAATTTGAAATTTACTTTTCCTATGTATTAGTATTACATTTTGCATTGCGGGTCCCTTAGTTTAGCTGATTTCTTGTAACATATTTGGTCTTTGTCCTAAGCAAAATGTTTATTTTTGGTCCCTGAGTATAGCTGATTTTTGCAAATTTGGTCCCAAAAATAGTCACATATCACTTGGAACAGGGACCCAAAATGTTACCAGAAACCTCAAATAACGACCGAAATTGCAAGAGAACTTTTTGGGACCAAAATTGAAAAAAAGCAGATATACTCAGGGACTAAGAACGTAATTTACTGTTTTCTTTTTGCAATTTTGGTTCTAAAAAGTTGGCTTGCAATTCCGGTCCTTTTTTGAGGTTCTTGTAACATTTTTTGCCTTTTTTCCAAGTAAAATGACCCCATTTTTGGTTCCTGAGTATAGCTGATTTTGGCAAATTTGGTCGAGAAAATAGTCATTTTATTTGGAGAAGGGACCAAAAATGTTACAAAAACCACAAACAGGGACCAAAACTTTAAGAGAACTTTTTGGGACCAAATTTTCAAAGATCAGCTATACTCAAGGACCAAAATTGCAAGAGAAGTTTTTGTGACCAAAAAATGTTACAAGAACCTCAAACAAAGACCAAAATTGCAAGAGAACGTTTTATGACCAAAAAAATTTACGAGAACGTCAAATAAGGACCAAATTTGCAAGAGAACTTTTCGGAAGCTATACGGAAAAAATTAGTTACACTTGGTGACCAAAAATGTAATTTAGTGTTTTTTGTTTTTGTTTAGTTGTTACAGAAGGAATCAAGTAGGAGGCTTGGGAGTGGAGTAGGTGGGGGTGATGAGATAAAAAAGCATGCTTGGTTTAAATCCATTAACTGGAAGAAATTGGAGGGGAGACAAGTTAAGCCATGTTTTGTTCCGGAAGTTTCTGGAAAGCAATGCATTGCCAATTTCGAAGAGTGTTGGACAAAATTGCCCCCGCTCTTGGATTCCCCGGCTGCTAGTCCCAAATGCAACGAGAATCCCTTCAAGGGGTTCACTTATGTGAGGCCTGCAGATCCTTTCTTACAGAGGAATCAATGATTCCTTGGTTGTTTCTTTTTAGATTACATTTAAGAATTAAAATGTTTTAATGGGATCTGGTTGTTTTAACTTGTAAGTGATTGTTTTCTTATGGTTAAGTTGTTGCATTTAAGTAATAAATAAACTTTTTGACCATTTGAATTTTCTATATATATTTCAAACAACATGAAATATGTTTATAACTGTATATGACAAACATGGTTGACTGACTTATTTCTATTCCTTCAACCAAACAAAACATGATAATATAATGATCTATTTCATTACATTATTCATTCCATCATACCAAACACACATTTACATTCTAAAATCTCTTTTTGACAATGAATCAAACTCGGTAATCTTGAGTTTTTAAGACCATCAAAACCATATGCTAAGAAACATGCTTTTGGAAGGAGATTATTAGAGAACACAACACATTTTTGGTAATATAAATTATAAAGTAAATCTATTAATTCATTCACAAACTACAACTCCCATTCCTACAACATCTACAACCTACGTAACATGTTCACTTCATTCTTATGAACATTAATCAAAATAAATTAAGAAAACAATTTTGTTTTTTTTTTTTTTTAATTTCTTCATATTTGTTAATAATTTCATATTCCACGTCAGCTACCGGACTTGCATGGAATTAGTACCAGCAGGCAGCAGCAAAAGCTTCGGTCTTGCTTATAAGCTCTTCCACATTTGCCCCTACAAGTTTATCCACTTGTTGCCCGTCTTTAAGGAAGAAGAAAGTTGGTGTGGCTTTAATGTCCCATGATGTACTAAACTCCTGCAACACATTACATGGTTTTTTACAGAATAAAGAGTTAATTACATTTTTCGTCCCTAAGCATAGCTGAGTTTATGAATTTTTGTCAGAAAAACTTTTCTCTTGGGATTTTGGTCCTTATTTAAGTTTTTTGTAACGTTTTTGGTTCCTATCCTAGTAAAATGATTATATTTATGGGACCAAAACTGCAATAATCAGTCAGGGACCAAATATATAGTTTACTCTATAACTATCTATGAATATAAAAATGATATTACACAATCATGTAACGTAAAATTAGAATATTCTTGACAAGAAAAGTGTCACAATTGCAATAAAATGATCCACATGTCACACTTACAGATAGCTCATCCACGTCAACAGTCAAGAACATAAGCGACTCATATTTAGCAGCAAGATTGCAGAATGTAGGTGCAATCAACCGACAAGGGCTACACCAAGATGCACTAAAATTCACCACAACCTGTTTCAAAAAAATGTGAAATCATAAAGAAAGGGAATCCATGTGTTCAAAAAACACAATTCATATGTTATCGAGTAAATTACATTTTTGTTCCCCAGTACAGTTCATTTGTGCAATTTAGGTCACGGTAAGTTTTCATTTGTAATTTTGGTCCTTATTTGAAGTTTTGGTAACATTTTTAGGACCAAAATTACGAAAATCAACTGTAGTCGAGAACAAAAATGTAATTTACTCATGAAAAATGAGAATATGAAGAACTGAAATGACGAACCATCTTCCCTCTTCTGTTTGCTTCAGATACTTTTTCTTCCCATTTTTCAAGGGTTTCTATAAGGGTAACATTTCCGCAGGCAAGTGGAATTGGTGTTGATTGTTTGTTATAATCTCCTGATTTGGAGGACTGCCATCGAGTTTCGTTTTCTTAATAAGCATATTCTGAGTTGAATATAACAATAATTACAGATTTTTAATACTAATTCTACAACAAAAAATTGAGGTACGATGAACCACATATAAAAAGGGGTAAAAGAAATGTGCATATAAACTGCATCAGAAGCAGAACTGTACCGATTTGCAGCAATTTCCCATCGATGAAGGACTACTCTGGAGGTCAAACCACAGCAGTTACCTAAATCGTTACATATTAGATAATCATCGATAGAGGGTTTTTTTTAAAGATGTTTCAAAACAAGAAATTGTTCGTATCAAACTGAATCCCGATGGTCTTCAAAATAATTTTGGACAAAAGCAGTCAAATTCGTTTGGTAATTTCTTCAAACAGGTCATGGGCATTGCAGGCTGCACAAGTTCGCTTAAGATTTCTGGGATTTAAAACAGAAGGTTCATTATAAGAAATTATTGGTCTAGGAAAAGCGCATGAACCTCCATCAAAATTTTCAAGAAAAAAGAACAATGAGAGGTAACTCTTGGATATCTTTAGTTGCGACAAAACAAGAACCCGTCCGGATTGTCGTAATCCCGACAATCTAGACAAAGAGGAGTCAAAGTATAATCAAATTGAAGGAAGAATCAAAAGAAACACGGAATACCTACGGATCTTGTAGAAAGAATATATTTTGTCCTCCAGCATTATCCGGAAAAGGAAGATCAGGGGGAAAAGAGCCGAAGGAAGAACACCCCGCGGCTTGCAAGGGCAGATTGTCAAGGAGATGATTTGGTTGATCACAATCAAATGAAACCCGCCCTTTTTTGGGAAAATTAACCAACTTTTGAATACATATTAAAGACCGGTAGGCAAAGAGTGTTGTACATGCTAGATTGCTAGGTAGGTATATCATTCGTATAATAATTGAGAATTGTATTAAACTAAAGATGCACCCCGATTGGGGAAACCTTATGTTTATATAGCGATATTTTTTTTGTTGCTACTACTCATGTTTTCAATTACCACTTGTATTCCTTTTACGATCAATTAAATCAAATTGAAATTTTATAAATTATTTTCTTAACCTTTTATATTTAATTAGTGGTGATGCCTGCGCATTACAGCGAGTTTATTAATAATATCCTAAATTGTAATTATCCTAAATTATAATCTCTAAGGACTAAAACTGTAATTAATATAAACTATAAACTATAAGGGCTGAATTGTAATGATTGAATATAAGAAGTATAGAGACCAAAACTGTAATTAAGTCATGTTTAACTTGTAACGACAATATTGTAATTTTTCTGAATTTTATGGCTAATTTTACATGGTTCACAAGACATCACAAATCATGTAGTTATTGATATTTCTCTCGTTCACGATGCCTATTATGTAAATGTTGATTTATAAAAAGTTTATTCAATGCCTACTATTTTGACACATTGACGTAACTACATATCAACACGACCTGCTGGATGGAAGACCATGTATATTGCTCGACCGAATACTTACATTCTTCTATATGCACCACACAATAATTGTAATTTTAAACTTTTATAAGTTTATCATTTAACTTAAACTTTTATAAGTTGGTTATTTATTTGAAATACATACATAAAAAATTAAAGTTCATTGAGAATTAACGAATCAACATAATGAGATTAAGTTCGAAAATTAAACATTATTCCATCACAATAATTAGAATGTATTAGGACGAAAAAATAACATAGGTATTTTTTGATAAAATTAAATCATGTTTGAAATGAGAAACATAAAAAGATAGACACATGAAAAAGTTATTAAATCTATATTTTTTGTGTGTATGTGTGTAATTGAAAAAATATTTTTAATTTTAGAAAACAAACTAAAACAAAAAAGCAAAAAAAAAATGAATATTCGTTTGTAGCATTACGTCTAAAGAAAAAGAAAAATAATATAACAAATATCAATTTAATAATCTAAATATCACAATATCACATCAAATGTTAAAATTCTCATAATTAGCCAATTATATAATAGTATAGATGAAGTTTGATAAATGCAGATAGAATCACTATTATCTTTTTTATTTCACTACCTTTGATTTTATTTTATTTTTTTGTATTTTTAATTAATAATACCCCGACGGGCAAAAAGAAATCAGTAATACTTTCGACAGACGTTCATCTATGAAAATGAATCAATAATTTCACCACCATTTACATCGTAATTTGCCGGGCATTATTCATATAAATTATAAAAAAAATCAATAATTTCACTCAATTGTTTGGCTTCAAAACGGATGTAACACATTTTTTTTCAGACCCAATGTTTTCATAACGTTTTTTCTTTTCATTTTATCAAAGCAAAATCTACGGATGTGTGTTTGACCCGAAACCCTGAAACCCAAATTAAGGCCCATGTCCTACCAGAATATGCTATCACGTGCGTGGCACGTGGAATCCCGGCTTATTTTATCGAACCCTCTTCTTCGTCCTCCGGCTTCCCAAAGGAT
Organism: Cichorium intybus; assembly: GCA_023525715.1. NCBI lineage: Eukaryota > Viridiplantae > Streptophyta > Magnoliopsida > Asterales > Asteraceae > Cichorium > Cichorium intybus. The sequence goes on from CM042010.1 coordinate 3,617,620, forward strand.
CGGCAATGGCTCTGCTCCACCGATTTGGATGCTGTTCTTCCCCATCTCCTCCTCCTCTTCTCTCATTCCAGAAGTCAACCTCCGGTTCCGTGTTATTTTCGGTCTCTGCCCTTCCGCGCCGCCACCGTTTTCCGCGGAGATTTTCGTCGTTTAGATTAACGGCAACACTCGCCGCTGAATCGCCGGCAGGTTCCGTGTCGGACGGTGGAGGAGGACCACCGAAGCTTCTAATGGAAGTCAAGGACCTCACTGCTGTCATCGCTGAATCGGGACAGAAGATTCTCAACGGTGTTAACCTCTCAATCTACGAGGGCGAGGTCTCTTCTACTTCATGCAAATTACATAGTCCTGTGGTTATAGTTGAAGTGTTATGATTTGGTTTTTGCGGTCAAACGCAGTATATTTGAATTGCCAAATAGACATGGAGTTTCTTATGCACTTGCTTCCGTATTATTCCTGTTCTTACAATTGTTATACTGTCTAGTGTAGTGATCATTTATTGTCCAAAATCAGAATAACTTACATCAAACTTGAACTTGAAAATCGCATGTTTGACCTAGAAAACCTAAGTGCATAATATTATCTAGTGAGAAACAACCTTGTGATTGGTACGCAACCTCTTAATCTACCACAGTGCTGATAGTTTGTTCTCTATGTTAAAGACATCTCTGTAAAAGTCCGTTGTTTCTTCAATTTATTAATCATCTTTTCTGTTTATTTGGACCCATCTCTAATGATGTCTTAATTGTTTATTTGACTAGATTCATGCTATTATGGGCAAGAATGGTTCTGGGAAGAGTACTTTTGCCAAGGTTAGTATGCTTCTTTACAAGATTCACAGTTTTGGCTACCAAGTAGTTTATCCAACATCTTTTCTGCTTGAGAATTAAGCTTTTAGTCATCAAACATACATTGTAGTTCACAGTGGCAGATCTAGAAAAAAACTAGGGGATGTGGAGTTTAGTTTACCTATTTGGTTGATATAAAAATTTTAATGATTTTTTAGGTTCTTGTTGGGCACCGAGATTACGAAGTTACTGGAGGATCGGTTATTTTCAAGGACGAGAATTTGCTTGAAATGGAACCAGAAGACAGATCACTTGCTGGCCTTTTTTTAAGCTTTCAATCTCCAGTTGAAATTCCAGGAGTAAGCAATAGTGACTTTTTGCAAATGGCTTACAATGCCAGAAGAAGAAAACTTGGTCAACCAGAGCTTGATCCCCTTCAGGTATATAAATATATACTTTCCTACCTCTAAATGTTGTTATAGTTATATAGATATTTACAAGTTTGCCATTTTTGGTTTAGTTTTATGGTTACATCATGCCAAAGCTGGAAATGGTGAATATAAAAGCAGACTTTCTAAACAGAAATGTTAATGAAGGATTTAGTGGCGGTGAAAAGAAACGAAACGAGATTTTACAACTTGCAGTATGTATTCACAGTTACTCAGTTTCTTTATTTCTTTACATTTTTAATTTTTGAGTAAATTACATTTTTGGTCCCTGAGTACAGTTGATTTTTGCAATTTTGTTCCATTTTAGAGGTTTTTGGTCCTGTTCCTAAATTGACTATTTTTCGTCCATGAGTATAACTGATTTTTGCAATGTTGGTTCCAAAAAGTTTTCTTGCAATTCCGGTCCTTATTTGAGGTTCTTGTAATGTTTTTAGTCCTTGGGTATAGCTCACTTTTGCAATTTTGGTCCCAAAATAGTCATTCTACTTAGAACTGGGCTCAAAAATGTTACAAAACCCTCAAATAAGTACCAAAGTTACAAGAGAAAACCTCTAGGGACGAAAATTGGAAAAATCTGTGATACTCGAGGACCAAAAATGTAAATTACCCTTTTTTGGTCTTATTTTAATTTCTACTTTTTTAAAGGTTCTTGGAGCAGAATTGGCTATATTGGATGAAATAGATTCAGGATTGGATGTTGATGCACTAAGAGATGTTGCAAAAGCCGTTAATGCCTTAATGACTCCCACAAACTCTGTTTTGATGATTACACATTATCGAAGACTCTTGGAATTTATCAAGCCCACCTATATCCACATCATGGTATGTATCTGTACATGTATGTATGTATGTATGTATGTATGTATGTATGTGTAATGTTGTTATGAATGTGTATGTAGGATGATGGAAGAATTTCAAAGACGGGTGACATCTCCATAGCTAACATTCTTGAGAAAGAAGGCTATAAAGCAATGTCAACCACATAATATGAGTGTAATTTTTTACACAATTCTTGTGTGTAGAGGGATTTTCGGGAGTACTATCAGGAGAGAGAATGTTCAAAAAGTCAGCTACCATTGCAGCAATTCTCAGTTAGAGCACATGTGTTGTGTTACTCTCTGAATTTGTAGCTATATTATTTCTAAACATGCCTACCTACTACCACCACTTATCTTGTATATTAGATGATATTTGATTTCACATCTCCAACAAGCATCCTGATCTTATAAAACTGTGGAACTTTTGTTAATTACTTCACACACAACTATTTATTTAGCTGTTCGTTTTTTTGCCTATGACATTGTTTGGTGTTGGGGATTTGCTTATTTGGAGGTGCCTATTAGCTTATTGTGATTTTGTATCATTAACAAGCACTTTTGAGTGTTTTGATGGAGGAAAATAAATGTTTTCGTCGACCTTTAATAAGCAGCTTTCTGTAAGGGTTATTTATTTATTTATTTATTTTTAAAATTATTTGGAATTGCTTATAATAACTGAAAACCAATTTCCCCCCTCTGTATAACCCTAAATTGATAGCATTTTCTATCCATATAAATCTTTGATACCATTTTCTAGCCATATATTTGTTAACTAGGTTATAACCCGTGTACTACACGGTTGAGAATTTAAAAAACGGAAATAACCAAAAAATAAGATAATCATACACATGGACATGTGCATAAACTGAAAAAGTAAGTCATATGTCAGGTTACTTTTATTGATAATCAAAATGGGGATATATTCGGCTAAAATTTACATATCACCTGAGGAACAGAACGAAAACGCAAGCATATTATCGATCAATAACATCATAAACAAATTCGCAAACAAACAATCATCATTTTCTGGTTTTCATAATCTATAATAAAAATCAACGAAACCAATAGAAACCTAATTACAACAAAACCTTACTTCTAACTAAATAATATCCATTAAGACTGAAAGAAGACAACAACATAGAGACTTATAACCGGAGAAATTCGCTCACAAATTTACTAAACCACAATGATCATTTTGTGCTGTAATCTAAATTACATTCTAATTATAACAATTTTGTACATCTAAAAAGTTCACTTGTTTATCAAGATCCACTTGAATACAGCAACTGAAACCTAAAAATCAAGCAACATGGGCTTATAGTTATACATAAATAGTTACATATCCATACATTTGACTTTAATAACTCGATAAAAGAGATTTAAAACATTTTGACGTTAATCATAAAGCAAAGCTTAACACAATCTCCAATTAATGGTGCCAGGTGCTCCTTTGATGATTGTTTTTTATGGGAAACTTGACATATGTATTATCAACAAACTATTATTATCTTCTAGAATTTCGTGATGTTTTGGTTGACTTTTTATCACGTATTTACTTCATTATATAGACACATAATGCAAAAGAATATAGCTAATACAACAAAAATCGTTTACTAAAAAGAATATGGGTAATGAAGTATGCTTATAATTTGCGTTTTTGACCATGAAATATATATGAGCAACTGTCAAAATATGTACAATCAGAAACCAACTAATTTTCAAAGATGAATGGGTAATGAAGTATGCTTATATCCTTCCCATGTTTTATGTAGAAACATAAGAAGGTATTGTGGATGTTGTATCATAGTTTTGTGTTTTCTGCGATTCAACAACCTTTTTACATCCCACAATATATAATCATGAATGCTCCACAAGACAACCAAAATTATCTTTGTCTTCCAACTTAAGACACAAACCATTAAATAAGATAAGAAGATATTTCAGAATAAGGAAAAATATTAAATAGTAGAGCACAATTATGTTTTATTTTAGAAAAAAACTCATCCATGCTATCAAATTATAGAACGCATAAAGTACAGTTACAGGACCCAAATATGTTAACATATGTATGTTTTTAAAATTAATCAATTGATAGGTCGTGAAAATAATCATGAGAACCAGGTGTTGCACAACTGAATACAGAAAATAGTCATCCCAAATGATAAAATGAAAAAAAGGAAGGAATGTTCACCTTTGTGAAATAACCAGGTGACGCCCTTATACTGTGAGAGTCTTTGATACTACAAAATATCACATTTTGGAAACAAAATATTAGAAAAAGATGAATACAATTACAATTAGAGATCAAAAGCCTTTAAACAGAAGCTTTTCCAATTAAAAGATCAATGAAACAAATAATCAAGCAAACTGCAGCAATATTATGCATCTCATATCACGCTGCTCAACTCTTTGGTACTTCACCTGTGGTGGTTGGCTGGTGTCTTTGCTGCCGTTTGTTCAAGTTCAATCGCCAGCCTAAATACTTCCAAATAGTCTGAAACGTCTATAAATTTTAAACAAAACAAAAGATATTGGTGCCCCACGAATCTGTCATAGCTCAGTTGGCTCACAAATCAATGGTGTGTTTTTTAATCTATGACAGTTTTAGACTTATGGATGGAGAAGATACAATGTCCGATGTATGTTTCAAGAAAAAATCAAAGAGAGGACTTGGTTAGATCTGAAAAACAAAACAAATTTGTGTATATATATCAGATATTAGTACTTAACTATTTTGAAAGATTTTAGATCTAAAAACCAAAATCAAAACACATCCCTTTTGTGTGTTTGTTTACGTATGTCTAATAGACAGCAAACATTAGTGGTTTGGTCAAATTAAGATTGTAATAAGTTGTATATCATGATGCATATATGTGGATAAAACTGATACATACTTACAACTTTTAAAGGAAAAGATACTTACAAATAAACACCAGACCTCCATACGCACAGTTATGATGATGTTGAGAGGGAGGAGGTCCGAAGGGACCTAGGGCTCCGATATTACATTTGTTGGTAAAACGTTGACGTTGGTCATCCTCATCTTTATCCTCGCGACTTCTCCTACCATCGCGTAAATAAGATCCAAGTGTTCGTCTGCTTGAAGAACAGGCGTTGTCGGAGAAGAATAACACTTTTTTGTTCCCTGCTAATAAGAAATTGAGTATATACCACCACAAAGAAAATTATATAGATATAAAAAGGATAAATCAAAGTTTTTATTTGACAATTTAAAGTTCATTTTCCTTTTTGGCTAATATATTTTTGCACCAGGCCACCGCATTGCAGTTGATTTCATTAAAATCCACAAAAGGGGTTTAGAATGAGCACAATGATAAATAATCAGATATAAAAATGATACCTTGAAGTCTATATCTGTCATTTCGAAATTCTCGTCCTTTTTGGTTGAAGTGTATCTGGAACAGGTTAGCACAGAGGCTACCATAGGTTTAACCCCCATTAGCAACGGTGGGAAAGACGTCCAAAATGCTTGATGGTAGGAGCATCGGTAGCAGCCACACTATAAACCCTCATCAACATCAGGTACAGTGGAAATAAATGGGTGGTAGCCACACAAAAACCCTAAAACGAATGATGAAAAAAAAACAAAAGACGGAAAATAGAGATAGGGATATTTTATTTCGGGAGTAAAGTAGACCGGAATCAAAGGAAATTTGATGACGCGATGAAGAGTTGGTTATGGAAGAAAACCATCGCTGAGACGGAAATACGGGATCTCAAAATTGGAATTAACCATAACTCCTCTATCTATGCTAATCAAATCCCTGAATTTAAGGGATAATCAACGAAATACTTAAAGATAATTGATACTTAAATATAATTAATAATAATAATCTGATTTGAGTTGTGTAACGCACGAAATATGTTTAGGCGGGAAAACGAATGGCAAGGCCTTTAGGGAATGACACATGTCAAAGTAAGGCTTTGAATAAATGCCATGTGGCATGTTAAGGTTTTATTTATTAGAAAGGATAGATATCCACATATTATTATATATCTATTTAATTTGCGTTCTTTTTGGTGCTCCCTGTAACGTTTTTTTTGGGGTTTTTTTTTTCGCTTGGTAATCGTTTTCTCTCAAAATTATAGGGGTGTTTGGAAATGCTTATTTAAAGGTGCGTATTGATTTATTTCGGTTTGATACTGTTATGAGAAATTTTAAGTTGTTTGAATGAGAAGATTTCATAAATATTTATTGACTTAAATAAACAGTTTTTGATAAATTATTTTTTTTTTACTTATTGACTTATTTAAAGAGTTTTTAATAAGTTATTTTCTTGTTACACACATAAACAATTTGTCAAACACTAAAAAATAATTTATCAACTTATTACGTTTTAAAACCAGATAAACTAAACCAAACACATTTTAAAAAACTCTATTTTCACATCGAATAAACTAATAAACACTTTTAACAGAAAATATAAATTGTTTTAAATAAGCAATCCCAAACATGTGTTCGTGTTGGATAATTGTCACCATATTTACCTTTCCACAGCATGAGTTTTTTTTTTTTTCACATCTAAAGGCAACGTGTTGGATAATTGTCACCATATTTATCAATCTGTCGGTGTAGACTTCTTTCGATTTTTAATATAGATTCTTGTTAAGATACTATTTCATTATAAATGTTTAGAAATAAACTGTTATCTGTTAACAATAACTTTTTTAATATTATTGATGTAACTTTTTATTAAAAATCCACTATAAATAAAAAAAATATCAATAATGTCGTTTTTGGTCGTTGTATATATATAAGCAGAATTTGCTTGCAACTTCCCTTTTACGTTGCAACATTGTGGGAAAAAAATGTTTGAACAGTTGCAGCTAACAAATTAAACCAAACCGGAACGAAGCAGGTATTTGTCTCAACTCTGATTCTTAATTTTGGATGAAAAAGAATTGATTCTTAAATCTTAATTAGTCCCAATCAAAGCTGGCAAAAAATAGAACAACCACGTCTCTCAAACATACAAATGGAAAGATCAAAGTTCTAACGAATATCTATAGTTTTACACTGAGAATATAAGAGTCGGAACTAAAGCGAAAAAAAGAAGCGAATAGTTAACATGTGTAGATTGCGTACAATATGTAAATAAAATACTTTGCCAAAGTTGAATATGAGAAGTCAAATGAGCAACCCAGGTTAAGGGTCAATTCAATTCCCCTAATATGCATCAACAAGAAAATAAACAACGGACTAGTATAGGTTCATTGACCCAATAAATATATAACAATTGGGTTGTTGGTCTCATTTCTTTAAGATCTTAGTTTGATTTGATTTTAAAAGTTTCATCATCTTACAGTTTTCTAAATATATATGCATGTTACGAATAATTTTAACATCATATGAGTGCATATTGTGGTTGTGCGGCAAGTTATGCATTTATACAATGTTAAAATTATTCGGTAGTCAATGTAAAATTTGGTAACAAAAGATCTTTAAAGAATAACCGTGATGCTTTATTTCAAATAAGGCATGTTTCCTATTAAAACGTTCTGTTTTGGATGTCTTGAAAGATGATATTCGAGGATTCCTACACGTTAGGATGACATCATATAAGAAATCATGCCTAATTGATTTAGGAAGAAGTTGCATATAAGATATATCACATATGTTATAGACATTTCGCTCATTTTCATCATTGTAGAAACAACAAAGATAATACGATTCCACAAGATTATTTTATTTTATCATTTTATTAATAATTTGATAAAATAATAGACGTGTGGGGAGTACTCCATTTTTATATATATGCTGTTACATAAGTTGTATATAAATTGTCAAGTTGCATGTGAAAAAATATTAGAATGATACCGTACCAAACTCTTTTCATTCTATTGTAGAAAATTGAAATGACCCGATTACCCCTAGGGAAGTTTGTTGTTGGTTTGATACCTAACTTGGGTTAGAGTGAAAAGGGTGAAATATGCTTATAATTGCTTTCTTTTTGTTTGGTTCCCTTTGGTCGTGGGCAACAAGCATTCTATGTTGAAATTTCCTTCCAAAAAAGTGCACTGTTGAAAATTAAGGCTAATCTAATATCTATGGAACGTCAAGTAATATGAATATATGTGATTATTAATTAAATGTAGAAAGGACGATTTATGAAAGACAAGTCGATAATATAGATATTGCTAGATTCTTTTCATAGTTATCTTGAAACACCGACAGCGATATTAAATTTTATATGTGATTGAGATGGTGAATTATAACCTTAGAATAATATTATATGAAGTTTATCAAAGAGTTATATATTATGTATAGTCTTGTCAAATTATTTTTTCTGACCTACTACCCACTTAAGTGACATAACTTTGTTCTTGAAAACCACTCCATCAACCAATATCACCATCTTACGACCTCAAAGAAGTGGTGACGTGTATTTGTCCTCTTCAAGGTTAAAAAAGTTCATAATATTAAAGATAGCATAAATGTCCTCTTTAAAATTAAAATGAAATCATCACCACCTAATTCATCATAACACTAACCACTCATGTCAAGAACTTTATTAGAGATTCGGATCATGAATTATAGATTCTAAGTCACGCATAGGTAAATTAAAATAGTTAACAATAAAAATAATGTGTGTCTAAATAAAATATTATATACATAAAGTTTGTTTTATTACGTGAGAACTGGATACACTATTTAAACTTGAATAAATAACAAATGTATCCTATATTTAAAACACTACACTTAACATGTTCTAACAACGTAAACACAAAATCTTAGCTAATGTAAAAAAGTTCTATCCTACAAAGTGGAAGGCAAGTACAAAATTGGAAGTTTGTTTGCTTTAATCGGGCTTTATGTTACAAAATGTTGCATATATATCCATAGTCACAAACTTTGTGATATTATTATAAATATCATGGTCCTTTTAGGTTACACATAATATATTATTAGGACATAAAATGACAAAAGAAATATAATAATGATCTAGTTTGTCAATTTATTATTTTATGTGGGTTAATAAGGGCTGAGAAGTGAAAATATTTGAATTTGAATTCAACATAAGGATAAGACTTATTTAGTCCAAAGGATAATGACTAAATAGCTAGTGTTGCATAACCCTAGCCATGACATTCCATTCGGCCTCACCCCTCTCTCACGAACTCTCTTCCTCCTCCACCCCTCAACTTCTCCTTCTCGCCCCTAGCAAAACCCTAGTCGATTATGGTTTAGAGCACACGACTTGAAAATCGCAAGGTTGTGGTGTTGTCTAAGCTTGCTTGATCACATTCTTGGGTGTGACTACATCATAAGGATTTTGGTTTGGATTCAAGTTCATCCATACAACAAGCTGTAATCAAAGTCTGCAAGGGTATATGTACTTTGTCATTCTATGTTTGTGTTGCATATAGTCATGAACCTATGATCCTTGATGGAATATGATTTGTTGCTTCTGTTGTCATTATATGTTTTGAAGTTTTGTTATTTACATCATATTCCAACACAAATGCTGGTTAATATTCATTTTAGAACAAGAATGGTGTCTACTATATAAGCGGTCCATGGATCTAATGTTGGTTTGGAGAAGGTGTTATGACATGAAATTTAAAGGTGTTTGGAGTAACATCATTTCGTCGTCTAGCGATTTTGATCAAAAGGTGTTACTTTAGAATTTATTCTTCCCAAAAAGAAGTAGTTCAATAATGATTAAATAAATGTTGTATGGTTAGTTGTGTAATAAGTTCTAATCTCTTATTAAATTAATAGAGATTGAAGGACGCTTAGAATCAACGAAAAGCTAGAGTTATGTGGATTGGTGTAGCTAGATGTACCTAGCTACTAAGGTTAGTACATGTGACATTTTCTGTAACGCCAAAAATATGTTTATTATATAATTATAATAAAAAGGACAAAATGGTCATTTTACCTCAAAAGGGTAATTTGGTCTTTTGGACAGAAAATGACTTGTTTGGTAATAATATTTTGAGTCTTGGACTTAAAATGTTATAAAATCTGATTTTTGTCATAAACTTTGTTAGTTGTGGCAAAAGTTTAAGAAAGGCAACTTCAAGGACCAAATTGCAATTTCTGGAAGTATAAAAGGATGGAAGCTTCTCCCATTTGTGTGCAGATTTTAGAGAATTACGGGAGAGTTTCCTTGTGCGATTTCTGCAAAGTTTTGAAGGGTTCTTGAAGATTGAAGCTTGAAAATCGAATTATAGCATTCAAGTGGGGAATTGGAAGCTTGAAAGGTAAGTATTCCAAGTTCTGGATTGATTGTTCTTGAGGAATTTTTATAGAATCTGAAATGTGCAATTTCAGTTATGAAATTATGTGATAAGTAGCTTAATACTTCCAATAAGTCATACTAAAAAGGACTTAATTCAAGAAAATGGAAGTAGGTTGCTATTGTTCAAGAATTGGGATTTTGATCAAGAACCCTAGATAATGAGTTCTTGTGACAAACTTGATTCTAATGGATTAAAATGAGTTCTAGATGCTATAATGATTGAAAGAAATCATTAGAAGCAAGTAGAATTCAATAATTTCGGTTTTTGGAGCAAAAATGCAAAAACGGGAAATTGTATAAATGGGTTTGAATTTGATTCCTCAATGGTTTAAAACTTGTTACTAGTCAAGGGTTTTGGTCCTGGAACAATTCCCTACTAATTAAGTCAAGAATTAAGGACTTAACAAGAGAAAATGGGATTTTAAAGCATTAAATCGGAGTTTTCTGGACCTGCCAGCAGCAGGCGCGACGCGGCCCTCACACTGGGCGCGGCGCGGGTCGAGGCAGAAACCATAAAATCTCCTGTTAAAATTTGGTACATTTTCCAAGTTTGATTCTTATGCTAGGCTTATCCGATTGACCTGAAATTTTAAACATAGGTCTAATATGTTGTAAAACTTCATGGAAAATTATCGGAATACAAATACGACCTCCCGAAAGTACTGTAGTAGAATACGCGTATTTCGGGAAGTGTATTAAATTTTTATACCAATGGTTAATGCTTGGAATTTGTCTTATATTAGACTCTTGTGCATTAGAACCAACTGAAATGGTGTATTAACCTATAATCATTTTGAAAATGAATGAAATTATAGGTACGGGACAAAATCATACGGATTTCATTTCAAAGCAAGGAACGATTAACGCTAGTAGTAGCAAGCCTTCAGGTGAGTAATCTTGATTATATCTAGTATGATATATTGGTGCAGCCTTGTTGGCTAAGATTACTATCTTTGATATTAAATGGTGCGGCCTTCGGGCTATGACTCCGGTGCGGCCTTCGGGCTATGTCTCCGATGCGGCCTTCGGGCTAAGATTTTAGTGCGGCCTTCGGGCTAGGATATCCGGTGCGGCTTTCGGGCTATGTCTCCGATGTGGCCTTCGGGCTATGATCACGGTGCGGTCAGTGATGACCATGATTTTGGGACAGAAATTGTTTAAGAGTTTAATTGTTATTATTCTCTTGTATATGTTTATTTGATTGCTTGATTACTCATTGGGCTTTATAGCTCACAGTTGTTTCATATATGTCCCTGCAGGTGAGCGTGACCCTGCTAAGGGAAAAGACAAAGTCCGTGACTGAGGACTTAGCATTTGAAGTAACGACCCGGCTTGAAGAATGTATAATATTTATGTATTGTACTTCGTGATACACTTGTACTCGTATTTTGTTAACTAATACCCCATACTTATGGTTTTTATTGTAAAATATTTGGTTTGAAAAACAAAAAAAAAATTTTGGGGTGTTTTTGTTAATAAGTCGGGTGTTACAAGTTGGTATCAGAGCCGTGGTTCAAGTGAACTAGGTGTCTTAGATTAGATCCCTGGACTTAAACCTTGAGAGAAACACAGATAATGGACTATTAGATATATATAATTTGTTATTATATATGTAATCTAATGGTTTGCTGAAATTTTGAAGTATGAGAAATACACGAAGCAATCCTACCGGTGCGAATTCGCGTGGAACTGCAAGAAGTGGACCAGCTAGGTCACGCGGCTCTGTTGGGCAAAGAGCACCAGCGAGAGAACCGGTGGGACAAAATCCACCTGATATACGAACTATTGTGGAAGAAGTGGTTAGGCAGATGATGCCTGCGATAATAAATAACTCCAACCTGAGCGGTAATCCAAATCCGAGTGCAAACCCAAATCCTACTGAAGAGGCTGCAAAAAGTGTTCACGACGGGCAGCCAGAAAATGAAAGCCAGGGAGAAAGTCGTGCCCGGGCAGCAAAAGAAACGCAAGGCGGGGAAGCCTCGATAAAGAAAGTTGAGTGTACGTATAAATCCTTCCTTGGTTGTAAACCAAAGGAATTCTCGGGGACAGATGATCCAGTCAAAGCTATGGAATGGATCATGCACATTGAGAAAGTGTTCCGAGTAAGCAAGTGTGCGGATGATGATAAAGTGGAATTTGCCACGAACCAACTTACAAGCGGTGCATTACATTGGTGGCAAACTTACTATAAATCACTGGATCTCGATTCATCCCAATCGATACAATGGGAGCAATTCAAGACAAAGTTTAATGAAGAATACTGCTCGGAAGTAGCTATTCAGAAGCTGGAGGATGAATTCCTGCATTTGGAACAGGGTTCCCGATCTGTTCAGGAATATACTCTTAGCTTTCTGGAGAAAGCTCGGTTTGCGGAACACCATATCTACACCGAAAAGAGAAAGATCGACAAGTATGTCCGGGGGTTGACAACCCGAATTAGAGAGATTGTGCAACCGCTAAAACTAACTACTTTCCGGCAAGTGGTGGATCGAGCCACGGAAAGAGAAACAGAACTGAAGCGACAGGAAGATGAAAAGAAAGTTTTGGAAACGAAACGAAAGGCGGAAGACCAAGTTTGGACGCCTTAGAAGAAGTCGCAACAATCCGGTTCTAAGGGTAAAAGTCAAAGAGACGATAGAAAATGGTGTGAAAAATGTCGAAAATGGCACTCCGGGAGTTGCCGAGTCAACACTACATCCACAAATTGTCGAAATTGTGGAAAACCGGGACATGATGCTATCAACTGTCGGGCGGAACGTAGGTGTTTCCAGTGTGGAGCTACGGATCATCTTCGACCGAACTGTCCCGAGTTGAAGTCTATAGCGATCAGTGATAGACCAAGGATCGAACAAGGCGGGAAGAAAGAAGAGCCGAAGAACAGGGGACGACCGGTAGCCTCGCGAGCTTTCCAGATGACTGTAGAAGAAGCCCGTGAGAAGACAGATGTGGTGACAGGTATTTTCACTCTCAATACCATACCTGTATATGTTATTTTTGATCCGGGAGCCACTCACTGTTTTGTATCGGAATCTTTATTGCCTCGCTTGAATGTACCTTTAACCCCGATGGATGAAAGCTTAGAAGTAGCTATAGCAGACGGCCGATATGTCTGGGTTTCTGAACATATGGAAGGTTGTCAACTTAAAATCTACGGGACCGTTTTCCTTATAGATTTGAAGCCGATGACTACCAACGAATTTGGTGTAATTGTGGGTATGGATTGGTTGGCAACAAATTATGCCAACATGGATTGCAGAAATAAAAACATCACAGTGTTAACACCGGATGGAGAATGGATAAAGATTCAGGGTGAACGACCTCGGTTGAGAATGCCAGTCATTTCCTTTGCTCAAGCCCGAAGCTGCATCAGTAAAGGAGGGATGTCCTATCTAGCTTATGTATCGGTGGCTCAACCGATTAAAGTAGGAGTAGCGAATGTGAATGTGGTGAACGAGTTCCCAGATGTGTTTCCAGACGAACTTCTAGGGTTGCCACCAGATCGACAGGTTGAGTTCACGATTGAACTGGTTCCGGGAGCTGCACCTGTTGCCCGAGCTCCATACCGTTTAGCACCTTCAGAGATGGTGGAACTGCGGAAGCAACTGGAAGAATTGTTAGACAGGGGTTTCATCAGACCGAGTACATCGCCTTGGGGAGCCCCTATTCTGTTTGTCAAGAAGAAAGATGGGTCAATGCGCATGTGTATTGACTATCGGGAACTAAACAAGATTACGGTGAAGAACAAGTACCCGCTACCCAGAATAGACGACTTGTTCGACCAGCTACAAGGCGCGTCCTACTTTTCCAAGATTGATCTGAGGTCAGGATACCACCAGTTGAAAATAAGGGAGTCAGACATTCCGAAGACAGCTTTCCGAACGAGATACGGTCATTATGAGTTTTTGGTGATGCCTTTTGGGTTAACCAATGCTCCAGCCGTATTCATGGATCTTATGAACCGGGTGTGTCGACCGTTCCTTGATACCTCGGTGATAGTGTTTATTGATGACATCTTGGTGTATTCGCGAAGCCAAGCCGAGCATGAAGTGCATCTGCGACAAGTATTGGAGTTGCTTCGACGAGAAAAGTTGTATGCTAAATTCTCCAAGTGTGAATTTTGGCTGAGAGAAGTTCAATTTCTTGGCCATGTAATTAATGCCGAAGGGGTGAAAGTCGACCCAGCAAAAGTTGAAGCCGTGATGAAGTGGGAACCGCCTCGGAGTCCAACTGAAGTACGAAGTTTTCTTGGTTTAGCAGGCTATTATAGAAGATTTGTCGAGAATTTCTCTTCGATAGCTACTCCGTTGACCAAGTTAACTAAGAAAGATGAAAAGTTCACGTGGGCCGAAAAGCAGCAAGAAGCATTCCAGAAGTTGAAACAAGCTTTATGTGAAGCACCGGTGTTGGCTTTACCACAAAGCGGAGAAGAGTATGTGATCTACAGCAATGCTTCTAGAATTGGTCTTGGGTGTGTGCTAATGCAGAAAGGTCGGGTTATAGCCTATGCGTCCCGTCAATTAAAAGATGCCGAAAAGAAGTATCCAGTTCATGATCTGGAATTAGCTGCAGTGGTTCTAGCATTGAAGTTGTGGAGACATTATTTATACGGTGTGAAATTTGTCATTTACACTGATCACAAAAGCCTGAAGTACCTCTTCGACCAGAAAGAGCTTAATATGAGACAACAAAGGTGGATGGACCTGTTGAAAGACTTTGACTGTGAAATTCAGTACCACCCTGGCAAGGCAAATGTGGTTGCAGATGCTCTAAGCCGAAAAGAAACTCCTCTGAAAGTTACATCCGCGTGTATGGGTGTAGTGAGCCGGTTACCAGGATTGATTCGTTTGGCATAAGAGGAAGCGTGTAAGCCGAAAAATGTAAAAAGCGAAAGAATGGTTGGATATTTGAAGCATCTGGAAGAAAATGCTCAGAAATTGAAGACCTTCAGGGGCCGTATATGGGTCCCGAAACAAGGAGAAGCGCGGAATTTGCTTCTGGAAGATGGCCATTATAACAGATATGCAGTTCATCCGGGTAGCACTAAGATGTATCGGACGTTAAAACCGATGTATTGGTGGCCTGGAATGAAAAGAGATGTTGGAAGATTTGTAGAAAAATGTTTGACTTGTTTGCAAGTTAAGTCAAACCATCAGAAACCATATGGAGAAATACAGCCATTGCCGATTCCAGAGAAGAAATGGGACCATATTACCATGGATTTTGTGACAAAGTTGCCACGGACACCACGAGGTTACGATTCTATATGGGTGATTGTTGATCGATTGACCAAATCGGCACAGTTCATACCATATAAAGAAAAGTACAAAGTAGATCAATTGGCAAAAATCTACATTGATGAGGTAATTTGTCGGCATGGATTACCAGCATCGATTGTATCGGACCGAGATAGTAGGTTTACTTCTCATTTTTGGCAAAGTCTTCAAGAGCAATTGGGTACAAAAGTACTTATGAGTACCGCATATCATCCACAGACTGATGGTCAGAGTGAAAGAACGATCCAAACTCTGAAAGATATGTTGAGGACTTGTGTCATAGACTTCGGTGGAAGCTGGGAAGATCATTTGCCTTTAGTGGAATTCGTGTACAATAACAGCTATCATTCCAGCATTCAAATGGCCCCGTATGAAGCCTTGTATGGAGCACCGTGCCGTACTCCGACCTGCTGGACTGAAGTTGGGGAAAAGCCGTTGGCTGGACCCGAAATTGTAGCACAGACTGAAGAAAAGATCAAACTGATACGCGAAAATTTGAAGGTGGCTCAGAATAGACAGAAACAGTATGCGGACAAACGAGTGAAACCGATAGAATTCCAAGTAGGAGATATGGTAATGCTCAAAGTATCCCCTTGGAAAGGCTTAATCCGTTTTGGGAAAAAAGGGAAGTTGAGTCCTCGTTTCATTGGACCTTTCCGTATATCCCAAAGGGTTGGAGCCGTGGCGTATCGATTGGAATTACCTGATGAACTTCATGGTATACATGATGTATTCCATGTGTCCCATTTGAGAAAAACTTTGTTTGATAAGTCTCAACACGTACCTCTTGTTGAAATTGAGGTAAATGAAAAGTTGAGATACCCGGAACAACCCGAGAGGGTGCTAGACCGCAAGATAAGACAGCTGCGAAATAAGAAGATCAGCATGGTAAAAGTCCTTTGGCGTCATCACAAAGGTTCCGACATGACGTGGGAGACCGAAAGTGAAATGAGGGAGAAATATCCTCAACTTTTTGTATGATTTCGGGGATGAAATCTCTTAAAGGAGGGGAGAATTTGTAACGCCAAAAATATGTTTATTATATAATTATAATAAAAAGGACAAAATGGTCATTTTACCTCAAAAGGGTAATTTGGTCTTTTGGACAGAAAAGGACTTGTTTGGTAATAATATTTTGAGTCTTGGACTTAAAATGTTATAAAATCTGATTTTTGTCATAAACTTTGTTAGTTGTGGCAAAAGTTTAAGAAAGGCAACTTCAAGGACCAAATTGCAATTTCTGGAAGTATAAAAGGATGGAAGCTTCTCCCATTTGTGTGCAGATTTTAGAGAATTACGGGAGAGTTTCCTTGTGCGATTTCTGCAAAGTTTTGAAGGGTTCTTGAAGATTGAAGCTTGAAAATCGGATTATAGCATTCAAGTGGGGAATTGGAAGCTTGAAAGGTAAGTATTCCAAGTTCTGGATTGATTGTTCTTGAGGAATTTTTATAGAATCTGAAATGTGCAATTTCAGTTATGAAATTATGTGATAAGTAGCTTAATACTTCCAATAAGTCATACTAAAAAGGACTTAATTCAAGAAAATGGAAGTAGGTTGCTATTGTTCAAGAATTGGGATTTTGATCAAGAACCCTAGATAATGAGTTCTTGTGACAAACTTGATTCTAATGGATTAAAATGAGTTCTAGATGCTATAATGACTGAAAGAAATCATTATAAGCAAGTAGAATTCAATAATTTCGGTTTTTGGAGCAAAAATGCAAAAACGGGAAATTGTATAAATGGGTTTGAATTTGATTCCTCAATGGTTTAAAACTTGTTACTAGTCAAGGGTTTTGGTCCTGGAACAATTCCCTACTAATTAAGTCAAGAATTAAGGACTTAACAAGAGAAAATGGGATTTTAAAGCATTAAATCGGAGTTTTCTGGACCTGCCAGCAGCAGGCGCGACGCGGCCCTCACACTGGGCGCGGCGCGGGTCGAGGCAGAAACCATAAAATCTCCTGTTAAAATTTGGTACATTTTCCAAGTTTGATTCTTATGCTAGGCTTATCCGATTGACCTGAAATTTTAAACATAGGTCTAATATGTTGTAAAACTTCATGGAAAATTATCGGAATACAAATACGACCTCCCGAAAGTACTGTAGTAGAATACGCGTATTTCGGGAAGTGTATTAAATTTTTATACCAATGGTTAATGCTTGGAATTTGTCTTATATTAGACTCTTGTGCATTAGAACCAATTGAAATGGTGTATTAACCTATAATCATTTTGAAAATGAATGAAATTATAGGTACGGGACAAAATCATACGGATTTCATTTCAAAGCAAGGAACGATTAACGCTAGTAGTAGCAAGCCTTCAGGTGAGTAATCTTGATTATATCTAGTATGATATATTGGTGCAGCCTTGTTGGCTAAGATTACTATCTTTGATATTAAATGGTGCGGCCTTCGGGCTATGACTCCGGTGCGGCCTTCGGGCTATGTCTCCGATGCGGCCTTCGGGCTAAGATTTTAGTGCGGCCTTCGGGCTAGGATATCCGGTGCGGCTTTCGGGCTATGTCTCCGATGTGGCCTTCGGGCTATGATCACGGTGCGGTCAGTGATGACCATGATTTTGGGACAGAAATTGTTTAAGAGTTTAATTGTTATTATTCTCTTGTATATGTTTATTTGATTGCTTGATTACTCATTGGGCTTTATAGCTCACAGTTGTTTGATATGTCCCTGCAGGTGAGCGTGACCCTGCTAAGGGAAAAGACAAAGTCCGTGACTGAGGACTTAGCATTTGAAGTAACGACCCGGCTTGAAGAATGTATAATATTTATGTATTGTACTTCGTGATACACTTGTACTCGTATTTTGTTAACTAATACCCCATACTTATGGTTTTTATTGTAAAATATTTGGTTTGAAAAACAAAAAAAAAATTTGGGGTGTTTTTGTTAATAAGTCGGGTGTTACATTTTCCCACTATGGGGTACATGGCAACGTGTTATAAAGTTTTATGTGACTTTCAAATTTGAATCGATATGCAAGTTCTAATACTTATGGCATGCTTATGAAAGTTTACTATTATGTTAATGAAAGAATGTTTTGGCATCAAGCCTACCATGTTTATGAAATAATGTTTTGGCACTAAACCTACCATGTTTATGAAAGAATGTTTTTGTAGCAAGTCTAATATGTGTTCACGTTATGATTTCTTTTCAAAAGAGTAATTGTTATACGTTTTACATGATTTGTGATGATAAGAATGCCATATAAATATTGCCTAAAAGTCTTAGAAGTGTTATGACATGATTTTTATGCAAAGTGTACCAAATATCAAATTGATGATGTTTATGTTTAATGCATGCATTTCATGGCATCAATGTGATTGACTTGCATAAAAGAAAAGTGGTGATGCATGCATACATGGAATGTAATTTTCATATGAATTAAGCGAGGTCCGGATGCGTTCCTATAACGGGACAATAAGACTCTACTGGGATGGTACCTCCCATCGCGAAGTAGAAGTCTCCAATGATGCCATTATAGGAAGATTTGTTCACCTATTTTGGTAAGCTTTTTGGTCATTATATACCCAATGATGTGTTATATAACCATAAGTTACTGTCACGAAAGTGACCTGGTTTTTAGACCTAATGATGCGGGCAGGCTAACCCATAAGCTGCGTTAGTGTGCAATTCATACATTGCGTACTTGCATTTTGCTTGAACTATGTTAACGTGTAAAAGAGAAATAAAATTTCTTCTACTTAGAAGGTGTTATTCGTATGAATTGACTTTTAAAGAGTTTTAGAAATAAAGTATCGCTTATATGAGTTGATTTTGCAAAGACTTTTGGAAGTAAATGTCATTTATATGACTTGATTTATAAAGAAGTTTTTGGAAAGTAATAGTCATTTATATGACTTATAGTTGCAAAGGATTTTGAAGACAAATGTATCAAATATATGATATTGATTTTAGAATATTTTAAATAGTTTTTTTGAGTCTAAACACCCATGCAACTCACGAGACAAGTTTGTCTTACGTTGTTTGTTTTTTATGTCATGTATCTCAGGAATAGATAACCTAACATTGGATAGAAGAGTTGAACGATGTAGAAGTTATTTCAGAACTTCATAAATAGAATAGATGATTGGATGTCGGTTTCCTTCCTATGGATATGGTATCGGTATATATTGAGTAGTGATATTTATGGTTTAACTTAACCCTTGTAGATAAGTTGAATTGTTTTGATATGTCCTGTGTTTTAATTTAGATTGTCATAGTAGCATCATGCCAGACTGTCAGTATGGATTTTTATCCAGTTGCCTAAAGGTCATGCTGAATTTTTGGTAAGAATATTGGTATATATTTTTGGGACATTTGCTTATGACTTATCTATTGTTTACTATGGTTTATATTTGGTATGAATTTGTAACCCCCAAAGTTGTTTAATTGTTTCTAAACATTTTTGTTTTTGTTCAAGACCAAAATTTTAAGATATGACTTAATGTCATAAACAAAGTTTTTAAAACATGAGTTTTTACAACATAACGTTTTATAAAATATTACACCAATTTAGGTAGGGATGAGCATATGAACCGGAAAAAACGAATCGAACCGGGATCGAATATACATATTTTGTTCGGTTTTTGGTTTTTAGAAAATATAATTTGGTTTCGGTCTGGTCCCCGGACCATGCTTACCCCTAACACTACTCTTGATCATGAAAAATCAAACCAAACCGAAAACCGACATAACCGAACCGAACCGGAACCAAATATACATATTCGCTTCGGTCTTTGGTTTTTATAAAAATCCTAATTCGGTTTCGGTCTAGTTTGGCTCGATTTTTAGACCATGCTCATCCCTAAATTTAGGTGTATGAAAGATGAGGTATTACATAGTATATACGGAGGATCAACATGAATGAACAAGCACCGACTATACCAAAAGAAAGCCTAAATATCATAGAGGATTCTTTAAAGAAGTTGGCTAAAATGGACGATTGAAAGAATGAAAAAGGCACCAATAGTGCAAAACCAATAAAATTAAATTAGGATTGAAATTTTATTATGCTCAATGAACAAGTACGTGTATTTGATTTTTATGTTTGAATGGCTATTGTGTATTACTAAATGTGTCTTAATTATGAATGAATGGTTTCTTTGGTAGCATATTTCGAAGCAGTGAAAGCACTTATAATTGGGCATTTCTAATTAGGCAACATACTTTTTAAATAATCACCAATTACAACAATGTACTTATTTGTTAATGCATGATTAAATTAAGTAACCTACTTTTCGAATAGTCACCGATTAGAGCATTGTACTTCTTTGTTAATGCATGATCAAATTAGGCGACCTAGTTTTTGAATAGTCACCAATATCAACAATATACTTCTTTGTCGATGCATGATCAAATTGGGCAACCTACTTTTCAAATAGTCACCAATTACAACAATGTAATTCTTTGTTAATGTTAATTAGGCAACCTACTTTTCGAATAGTCACCAATTACAACAATATACATATTTTCCATTGTTTGATATTGTCAACCTACTTTTCCAATTGTGACTCATTAAATCGATGTACTTGTAACTTATGATACTATTTATCCTTTTTTGTATTGATTTGGATTTGGATCTACAAAAATTGGTCCTTCATATGTTGTTATTCTTAAAACTTTTTAAAATTGCCACCAACACAACCACAAACCCATTTCCAGAACATCGTTTTCCTTTTCAGAACGTGAACTTCTTATTGAAGATTAAAGACGTCGTCTTTCACAGTATACATATCTGAACGCAAACTCTTGCTTCATCATTTCAATTTTGAGTTGTGTCTCAAGAAACGTAATAACACAAAGCAGTGGAATAACTCTCCAATATATTGAGAAAATAACTCAAAACTCAATTACAAAGTGTTTTCTAATATAAACCTTAACTCGGCATATATATTTATAGGCTAAAACTAGTCTATATCTCTAAACACATAACCGACTTGCTATGTATTTGAATGTATTCCTACTTATCCAAAAGAGCTCCTTTTCTTTCGGACCAAGGAATTCCAACAATCACCCCCGAATTCCTAAGTCTCGATGGTGAGATTTCGAACACCTATCAGATTTCTCATTTCTTTGAACTTCGTTCGGGCCAATGGTTTCGTGAGAATGTCCGCCTTTTGCTCTTCTCCTGAGATATGCTGGACATCTACTTGTCCATTGTCGACACGTTCTCTAATGAAATGATACCGAGTGTTAATGTGTTTACTTCTTCCGTGAAATACAGGATTCTTTCTTAGTGCAATCGCAGACATGTTATCTACTCGAATAAGCACCCTTTCTTGTTTCCTGTTCAATACCTCACTCAGTAATTCTTGAAGCCAGATTGCTTGACATGCAGCAGCCGTGGCTGCCATGAATTCAGCTTCACAGGATGACAATGCCACAGTATCTTGCTTTTGTGAGCACCAAGATATTGGAGCTGAACCATAATAGAATACATGACCAATTGTACTTCTCTCGTCATCTGGGTCGATGTTATGACTGCTATCACAATAGCCAACAAGAAGTTTTTGCCCATTTCGTTCGTATTTAATCCCATATCCCGTAGTACCTCGAAGATACCTTAGTAGATGCTTAATTAAAACTCCATGGGACTCCCTCGGACTTTGCATGTATCGACTCAAGACTCCCACCGAATATGCCATATCGGGTCTGGTTTGAAGAAGATATCGAAGACAGCCAATAACATTTCGATATCTCGTTGGATCAATTTCTGGTTCGTCTTCGGCTTTAGAGACTTTTGTACATGGTTCCATTGGTAAGTGTGTTGGATTGCAGTCTTGTAATCCAACCTCCTTTAAAATTCGTTTGGCATAGGCTTCTTGTTTGATTGTGATCCCCGAACTTTCTTTCTTTACTTCTATGCCTAGATAGTACGTAAGTTTACCAAGGTCAGACATTTCAAAGCTCATGCCCATTTCCCTTTTGAATTTCTTAATCATCTCCAAGTTTGTACCAGTGACAAGCAAATCATCCACATAAACTGCTATAACCAACAAGTTATTTCCTTCAGTTTTTCGATAGACAGATGGTTCTTTTGTGCATTTTCGGAATCTCAAATTCTTCAAAATGTCGTCTAGCTTTGTGTTCCATGCTCGAGGGGTCTGTCTTAAGCCATATAAGGCTTTTGAAAGCAGGTAAACCTTGTTCTCGCTCCCTTTCTTTGTGTATCCATCTGGTTGCTCGACATAAACGGTCTCTTTCAAATCTCCGTGCAAGAAGGCTGTTTTAACATCTAGATGGTGGAGTTCCCAACCATTTGTAGCAGCGATGGCTACTAACAATCGTATCGATTCAATTCGGGCTACTAGGGCAAATACTTCCTCGAAATCAACTCCAGGTTGTTGCACATAGCCTTTTGCAACCAACCTGGCCTTATGTTTGTTGATAGACCCATCTGCGTTTTTCTTCACCTTGAACACCCATTTTAAACCAATTGGCTTCACCCCCGAAGGTCTTTTGACCAACTTCCATGTGTTATTTTTATCAATTGATTCGATTTCTGCATTCATAGCTTCAACCCATTCCGGTTGAGACTTTGCTTCTTCAAAGGTTACGGGTTCTTCATTTGTAGCTAAAAGAAGCACATCGTAATCGAGCACGTAGTCGTCCTGGAGTCGTTTCGGGAGAACCGACTGTCTCGAAGACCTTCTAAGGTTGTTTTGAACAGGTGCTACGGGTGGGGTTTCATTGTGATTCGATCCATCTCCTTCGATTTCTTCATGATCAGAAGGTATTGGATCGATCTGGTCATCAACATTTGAGATATTATGTTCCAGATTCTGCGTGACTGCTTCCTGACCAGGGGAGATTAGATCAGAACTATTGGTTTCCCACGGTATCTCAAACGAGCCTGGTGGTAGTTCATCGGGTTTGGAAATGTTATTCCAATTCCACCTTTAGTTTCATCGAAGACGACATCTCGACTTATAACTATCTTCTGATTCGTCGGGTTAAAAAGTCGATAAGCTTTCGAACCTGCTTCGAAACCAAGATGCACTAATGGTCTCGATCTTGCATCAAGTTTTCTTAAGTTAACCGGTTCGGTTTTGGTGAAAGCGAGACAACCGAATACACGTATGTGCTCGAGATTCAGTTTTATCTTCTTGAGTTTTTCGTATGGAGTTTGATCAACTAGAACTCGCGTATATACTCGATTTATAATATATGTCGAATGATGAACAGCTTCTCCCCATAGTTTATTTGGAACTTGCATGGCTTTCATGATGCTTCGAGTCATCTCCATTAGAGTTCGATTTCGACGTTCTACAACTCCATTCTGTTGGGGTGTGTATGGGGCAGTGAGGTGTCGTTTAACGCGAAGTGTCCCGCTTTGTCACAACGAAAACAAATGAGTTTTGAACGATCCTTCTTCGACTTGTCTTTGTTGTGATTCTGACCGCCACCCCCTCCGTCACCGGTGGTTTGCGACTTCCCTTGATTGTTCGGTTT
Source organism: Cichorium intybus (assembly GCA_023525715.1). Lineage (NCBI taxonomy): Eukaryota > Viridiplantae > Streptophyta > Magnoliopsida > Asterales > Asteraceae > Cichorium > Cichorium intybus. Next base: position 3,641,691 of record CM042010.1, read on the forward strand.
GCCCTTTCCTTTTCCCTTCGACCCTTTCCATCCTCTCTTTGAGTTGCCTTGGTTCTTCGAGTTCGAGCGATCATCTTTCGAGAGTAGTAGCTTAGTCTGACTACTATCTCCATGGTCATCATCATTTATCCTTTCTTCGTAAGCCTTTAATCGTCCGACTTGTATGATTCAGATCAAGGACTTGTTCGAGTGCGGCAAATATCTGAATAAATTTCGATCGAGGTAGGGTTTTAAGGAACTTCTTCATGAGTTTTGATTCTTCAATAACTTCCCCTAGACTTGCGGATTTTGAAGCGATTCCGGATATCTTTCTGGCATACTCATCGATCGTTTCTGCATCTTGCATCTTGAGTCGATCGAATTCAGACATTAAAGTTTGCAACCTTGCTTCCTTTACTCGATCTGCTCCAACGTGCCTTGCTTTGATCGCTTCCCACAACTTCTTTGAAGTGTCTTGTTCACCAATCTGCATGATAAGGTTCTCGGGGACAGATTGATACAGCAAACCCATTGCTAAGTCGTTCTTCTCAGCATTCGTGGTGCCTGGTTCGATCGTCTCCCATACTTTGTGTATGCGCAACACGACTTTGATGCGCATTTCCCATACGGTGTAGTTTGTGGGTGTTAGCATCAGGCATTGCACTGAAGTTCCTCCGCCTTCCTTCCCTTTGCTCGGTTCTCCACCGTCGGTCATGGTGGATTCGCCTTACGGCCAGAAACTTGGTCGTCAAGGAACAACCGTGGGCTCTGATACCAATTCAAGAAACGTAATAACACAAAGCAGTGGAATAACTCTCCAATATATTGAGAAAATAACTCAAAACTCAATTATAAAGTGTTTTCTAATATAAACCCTAACTCGGCATATATATTTATAGGCTAAAACTAGTCTATATCTCTAAACACATAACCGACTTGCTATGTATTTGAATGTATTCCTACTTATCCAAAAGAGCTCCTTTTCTTTCGGACCAAGGAATTCCAACAGTGTCTCCATCGCTAGAATGTCACACTTGCATGATAGATCGAGGTCCACCAGGTCAACCACGTGCTACCCATTGAAGGAGTGGCTGTTAGCTGACAACATGGTTTGTTATTTCGGGTTTAAATGGAGTCGAAAGCATAGTTCTTTGTTAGCCGATTTAGGGCAACAAGATTTTTGTTTTTGGTTGAAAGGGGCCTCTAACCATAGGGACCACAAGTTTAACTTGGTCCTCAAAGCTGAAATAGTAAATCCACCAAGGCAAAGGGGAAGGCACATATGTTTGCATGACAAAGTTGCATTGAAATTTATTCTTTTAGATAGCAAAAAAAAAAAAAAAAAAAAAGACATTTTAAATCAATATTAAAAATGTGTTGGGCTACAACTACATCGTCGTTTCTTTATATTTATTTAGTTTTTAAATAAAAAAACAACATATATTCACGTAATTCATTCTTTTTTTTTTTGAACAGACGTAATTCATTCCACTATCTTGTTTGAACAGTTCCACTAAATTCAATATTAATCAAATAAGATACTACCTGGGTTTTTGGATATCAACAAAAGACAAAATTGGAAGGCATCCGCATGGTTGGTCGTTTAGCCTTCGCCCTTCGAGACACGGTCTTCTTTCCCCCACTCCACTACTTGTTCTAGATCCACCCCCATTTTCCATTTCTTTCTTAATCATTTTTTATCTTCTTCCACTTTGCAGCCATTACACGCTTCTTCATATTCAATTCAATTCTTTTTTGTTTTCATTTCCTGTCCCAAATTTGAATTGAATCTTTCAACTACACAAACCCTATAATTCATCCCCAATTTCTCATCACCACAATCTTTGAATCACTGATCCAATATATGCATATTCACACATTCATACACACAAACGTCTATATCGCTACCCAATCATCATTATCTCCCATTGCTTTGACTTTATTTTCCTTCTGTTTTTCTCTCTGAATTTCATCACGTTTCAAGGGTTTCAGAGATTTTTTTTCTGGATTAAAGGTGTCGTGTACATCCATTAATGGAAACAACAGGTGTCAGCGTTGATACGACGAATTCTGATGCGTATGAGACTGATAACTTAGCTTCGTCAAACCCTTTATCGCCGTCTCCAAGGATTACGAGTAGAAGTAGTTCTTCCAGGAGAACGACGCCGTCTTCTTCGTTTCCTGTAATACGATTTCTACAAGCGCCTGTAACTACTGTACTGGAATATTCTGGTGTTCTTCGACCCAGGTCAAACAACGATTACCATGAATCAGAGAGTTTGATTCATGACCACCATCATCATGATGCCCGTGGTTCGAGTGATTCAGATACGTCTACGAGCGCTAATGGTGATAATGGAGAAGTTTCGATTCGGATAATTGGTGCGGTAGATCCAGAAGAACAACATGGTGGGGAGGGTGGTGAACCGGTGGCCACGAATAGCGGAGATGGCGACGGAGCAGAGAGAGAGATGGCTGATTCCAGTGACGTAGATGGTGAGAACGGCAGGAGTGGGAGTCATAGTGATTCATCCTATCAACAGCGGTATGATATGCAACAAGTTTCGAGGTGGATTGAGCAGATTCTTCCATTTTCTTTGCTGCTGTTGATCGTCTTCATTCGTCAGCATTTGCAAGGTACTCAGCATTTGACCTTTTCCTCCTTCCAAGCCATCTGAAATAAAGTTCTTAGTATCAATTACTCTATTTCATCTTTATTTTGTAGGTTTCTTTGTCACAATCTATGTCACTGCTTTCATGTACAAGTCTAATGATATTCTTCGAAAACAGACAGCTTTAAAGGTCTAATTCCACTTCTACTATCTAATCTTGTTTCTAATCAACTTTCTACATCTACACTCCCTTAATCCTCTTCTCTTAAGCTTAACAATCAACAAATTTTCAGGGGGAGAGAAAGCTCTCCGTTCTTGCTGGTTATTTTATAGTTTTCGTTCTTCATGTAATTGGAGTATACTGGTGGTACCAAAACGACGATCTTTGTTATCCATTATTCATGGTTCCACCAAGAGCAATACCACCATTCTGGCATGCCATATTCACCATCATTGTAAACGGTATGAAATTTATTTTATATAAATTTCACATATGATTGGACTTTGGAGTATTACATTCTTTAATGAGTTCTATTGTGTGCAGATACAATGGTGAGGCAAACAGCAATGGCTTTTAAGCTGGTATTGCTTATGTATTATAAAAATGGCAAGGGCCATAATTTTCGTAGGCAGGTAATGTGATATCAATCACCAAAAAGAAATAATACACAATATAAATTATCCCCAATTTACTTTTTTTTTTTTTTTTTTTTTTTAAACTTTAGGGTCAAATGCTGACTGTGATCGAGTACGCGTTGCTGTTATACCGTGCATTTTTACCTACTCCAGTATGGTATCGATTCTTTTTAAACAAAGAATATGGAAGCCTCTTTTCGTCTTTGACAACAGGGTTATATCTAACTTTCAAGCTTACATCAATAGTTGAGAAGGTATAGGATTTGAAATCAATGCTTTTTTCTGTATATAAATGCCAGAAATAGCAATGTACTTTCACTAGTTTGTTTATTATAGCATCTTACTTTTATTCATTCCTATTACAACATTGTACTTTGCAAAATCTACCCACTTATGGAAGTCTCATTCAAATTGAGAGCAATTTTCACTGCTATAATAAGAAAAAGAAATTGAAAGTACAATGTTGCAATAGAAATAAATGAAAGTAGGATGCTATAATGCGCAAATATACGAAAGTACATTACTATTTCTTGCATTTAAACCTTTCTAAATTTATATTATTGCTTTCGCTCACAGGTTGGATCCTTCTGGACTGCATTGAAGGCGTTATCAAGAAAAGAAGTCCATTATGGATCCTACGCGACACCAGATCAAGTATAATGACACAAATTTTTTCAGGGGTATTTTGGTCTTTTCATCAATATTCAAACACTTACATTATTCTTGTTTTTCAGGTAATTGAAGCAGGAGACATGTGCGCTATTTGCCAAGAAAAGATGCAAGCTCCAGTTTTGTTGCGTTGTAAACACATTTTCTGTGAAGATTGTGTTTCAGAATGGTTAGATAAATTCCACCTCAAATAAGTCGGTCATTAGGGGTATTTTAGGTATTTGACTAATTAGAATTACTCTTTTTTTTTTTTTCCAGGTTTGATAGAGAAAGAACATGCCCTTTATGCAGAGCTGTGGTGAAACCAGCTGAAATACGGTCATATGGGGACGGATCCACGACCTTGTTTTTTCAATTGTTTTAATTTTTTTTTTTTTTTGTTATAATTTTTGAAACACCAAAGTTATAACCTGGAATACAGTAAAAAGAAAAGAGTCCTGACATTTTTTACACTAAAGTTGTAGTTATAAACTTATATTAATGTTATATACATTGTACATGAGATACGATCTTCATGCATTTTGTTGAGTTTTGAAAGTGCATAAAGGAAGTAAATTATAGAGAGTATAAAAAGTGATCTTAACGTAATGTAAGCAATCTTTGTCATTGTTAGTCGTAATTTGGCAGTCGTTGGCCTAAACATGTGAGAATACATGTTTTATTTCCTTTTTGGATTTTTTTTCTCAATGAAAGAAAGAAGTACTAACTTGACAGTGATATTAGAGTATAAATAAACTTGTTTAAGTGGTTAAACATTCTTTTTAACATGTTTTGAGTTTGGATCTGAATGATTTCTCATTTGTCGGATTTATAGGTTATACAAATAACGTGTAGGTAAATGATAAGTCATTTAAAAAAGAAAGATGCTATTTCAAGAAGTATATATGATTGTCATGTATGTAAAGGAGAAGCCATATTGTCTTTAACACATGTTAAACTGGAAATAGGGTCTCATAGTGGTCCCACTGGAAATTACTTTAAAAAAAGATGAATTTAGTTGACTGAAATAAAATATAGTAGTTAAATCGTAAAAAAATCAAAACATAGCGAGTTTTGTGTATATTGTCTTTTGAAAATTACTATTTTCAGACAAACAAAAAATAAATCTGAACAACCTTCTTACTAAGGAAAGATAGGATACCTATTAGTAGTTTTTGGCCTAACGTTGATCATTTGGGAGTTGGAAAGAGTTGTCCTATGTTTAAATCGTACAAGTTTTCATCTTGAGACATTCCACAAAAATAAAGAAAATTACAATATAGAAATCATATTCTCATACTTTCATAATTATACCAAACTAGGTTTGGACCGTCTGCGCGATGCTACAGAAGCCGATATATTGAAAAACGTAGCTCGACAAAAAACAAATTATGTAATGGACGAAAATTGTAACTTTAAAATATAATAAGGGACCGAAATCGCAACTTACAAAATACCATTAATATAACTTTATAATAAATAGAGATGAAAACAATTAATTCGAAATTAGTTGAGAGGAAAAAACGTAAATATGAACGTTTGCTATAAGCAGAATCAAATATGTTATTTTCAAATAGAAGTTTATTTATATTTTGTATCAAATGCTTTAATAATTATACTATAATCTTGATTTAGCATTTTTGGTTTTGAAAATGGAAAAACCAAATGAACAGTAGGTTTCTCTCACAATCGCAGTTTTGCAAATTAATATATATATAATATGTTATTTTCGTTAAATTTAATCAAGTTAACCAATACAAATCAACAATAGTTAAAGTTATCAACACAAACAAACAATGACGAATCTAAAAGGGTCCTTTATAGAAAATTAGGTAGGTCCTTTGTTTTTTTTTTTCTTTCAATATTACAATAATAGTCCTAAGAGATTTTTCTATATAATTTCTAAAAAAATTTAAAATTTTGTTAGGTCCCAGGACCCACCTATGGTGTATGTAGCTACGCCCATGCACACAAACCATGACAAATTACAACGTATTTTATTTTTGATGTTGATATGGGTAATACATAAATTTTCACATAATCTTTTACTTACAATAACAATATATTTATAGTTAATAGTAAAATATTCGTTATCTATAATAACAATATATTTGTATTTTACTATCAATATAAACAACATGTTAGCTTCAAATTATTAAGACGACTTAAGGGCATTTCATTAATTTACCTATGTTAGCTTCAAATTAACAGTATATTTATAGTTAATAGTAAAATATTTGTTATCTATAATGTCCTTTCCTCTCTCTCACACTCATTCTCTCCCTTTCTATTGGTATATATGGGTGAAGAGAAATGTTTTGGTTGGTGTGTTGCACTTAACTAGAAATATGGAGTATGATGATGGTGTTGGGTTGTCTAACTTATTATTATTATTATTATTATTATTATTAATGTTATTATTATGTCTTTATTTTATTTTTATAATTACAGTAATTAAATAATTATTTCCTAACAATAGAATTTAAAATAACTAAATAATCAAATAGATACTTAAATGAAAATGGGACGTTATACAGTGTGTAGTAGAGATAAAATGAGAACCTGATTAATTAAAGAATTTTATATCTACACGTTATTTTGCTAAAAAAATACCCAAATAAAATGAGAATATGAAAACACTTGTGAGCCAATCATTAAAAGCACATCGTAGAATGGAATTTTCTGTTTTTTTGATTAGTCATCAATATTATAATAGATATAAAATCCGTATAATTATGAAAATATAAATTTTCCATACTTTTCTTATTTTTCAAAAAAAAATTATCTACATATTGATTTCTTCTCGTGCTCCTATATATCGTTTCTTACATCTCAATGTAATTGGATAACGTCGCCCAACATAACAACCTCTCCACCACATTGATATTCCTTAACCAATTTGACTAACAGGTAGATGAAGGAGATCAACAACATATATGTCCATTATTGATTTCTGGAAAGAAAGACATGCATAAAGATAATGACAGAGTGAAAAACGCGAGTTCAGTTGGCCGTTAGAGTTCATACTCTTGTATCAAAATAAAGAAGAATGATGGAAAATCTATTCTCATGATTTCTGGTAAGCATTCTTTCCTATATTTATGTTCATGATCAATCACTTGTAAAATTGTGATCCTCTTTTCTCTTCTATTTGTGAAACCAGAAAGAAACATGCAAGCCTTGTGTTTTGGACATGTTTGTTCCCTATTTTCATGTATGTATGAGAGAAAAGACAGAAAGATATAGTTATTTTACCTACTTTTGTTGATTTTGTAGCATAAATATCGTTTGACAGATTTTTTTTTACTTTATTGATGATATTCTATCATGAATATTGCTTGATTGTCGGTGCCTTTCTACTATACTACTTATATTGATATTCTAGCATGAATATTGTTTATAGTTTGTTATTTTTTAAATTACAGTATATATTGATATTCTGATATAAAAATATTGTTTGATAGTTAGTAATTTTTTACTTTATTGAAAAATTATATTATGAAAATCTAGGTACAATATATTGTTTTGTATTATTATTCTGTTATAAATTTTTACATACGTCTAATTGTTTATGGTTTTTTTTTTTTTTTTTTTAATTATATCTTAAAAGGTCTCAAAGAAAGAAATATATTGAAAGCGAAGAAGGAAACTTCACTAAAATGTATCATAATTTGGGGACATTTCATAAAGTCGAGAAGAAGTTAATACAATGAAAAGCTTTGAATCCTTTTTTTTCTCTCACACGTTTAAATCACAACACAACATACTTTGTTTGTCACATATTAATATTACGTAAATAGATACAATAAATTGCAAAAGATTATAAAAATATTACTATTATATATGAAAATTTACGAGTACCTTGTTATTGGTAAAAAATAAATTAAACTCTATTATTAGTTTTAAATTGCATATCCGTATTATTAACAAAATATATAAATTCACCATTCCCATAAATAAAAAATAGGGAAAATGACTTATAAGGGTAATTATGTTTCAAAACTGTTCAAAAAACATCATCCAAGTTTGGTCTGTTCAAAAAACACCATCCAAGTAAGGCCTTTGTACAAAAAACACCATCCAAGTAAGGCCTTTGTACAAAAAACACCATCGAACTATATGTTTTGTTCAAATTTTACCCGATGGTAACCGGCTCTTGCAGGTTAAATGATGACTTGGCCTAATACTTGGTGACCGGCCAAGTCATCCTTTAACCTGCAAGAGCCGGTTACCATCGGGTAAAATTTGAACAAAACATGTAGTTCGATGGTGTTTTTTGTACAAAGACCTTACTTGGATGGTGTTTTTTGTACAAAGGTCTTACTTGGATGGTGTTTTTTGAACAGATCAAACTTGGATGATGTTTTTTGAACAATTTTAAAACATAATTACCCTTATAAGTCATTTTCCCTAAAAAATAAAATACATTTTACACACCAATTAGAAAAGGCTAAAGCAATATACTTTACGGATCCTGCAATTTACCCTTTATTTTGATGAGATTGTCTTTTTGTCCATGTTCTATTTTACCAGAATTAAATAAAAACAACACAACACAATCACAATGCCAGACATATCCTCCGTTCTCTGACCTCTAAAACTGGTACCGACCAGACGCATGTGTTTGATTTTCATAGTCGTCTTCATCCTCCAATCACGTTTTTCTCGCATCACACAGAGCAACAAAACTTTACGTTATGCTCCATTACTCTCTCTTCTATCTCTCTGATCCGATCTCTCTCTTCACTCGCTCACCAAATATCAGTTGGTTTTCCTTTCTTTAAGCAATTAATTCCACAATCGCGCTCAAGTTTGACCGCCGAGAAAGTATTTGGTCGTGATTTGAACTTGATTAACTTCTTAAGGTGAGTTGATTACGATCATGCCTGATTCTCATTTCTAGGGTTTTTTAATTTGTTTTCAATATTCAGATTCGAACGCTTTGCTTGAGTTTCACGTTACGAAATGTAAAATTTACAGGAAAACGGATTTTGATCGGTAGTTGTGGCGCAACGATATTGATTTACAGGATTGCGCGATCGAGTGTATCTCCAATGACTTCGTAAGTTGTCGATTTCCTTTCGTTTTCCTTGTATGATTGGTTCATTTTGTTTGTTTACTATTTTGGTTACAATAAATGTTATACGCTGAAGTCTTCACATCATGATATGATTATCACTCTGATAGATAGTGATTCATGAAATGATGGCAGTTGTCCTTGTTTCGTTTTAACAAATCATTATCTCTGAAAGACTTGATATCATTTTCAATTAGATGAATAAGAACGAAGGAATTGTTGTAGTAACCATTTCCTTTTGCTTTCCTTACAAGAGCTGTTTGTATCGTTGCTTACTCTCAGTTTTCAGGAAATCAAGTATATAAGTTTCAGTTCGACATAGAGGAATTTATAAATGATTATAGTTAACAATAATGTCTTCTATGTCAGAATTAGTGTATGTTAATGAGATTATACATGCAATGCGTTAACTATGCTGAACTATGTTTATTGTACTTTTTTGCAGCTTTAGGTTGCTTTCATGACTATTCCATCTTCCCTTATGAGTTTATCTGTTTCAATATCGCAAGGAGGATACCAAGAATCAGAGTTTCCACCACTTGAGCCCCTAATGGATGCTGGTTATAGTCCCTCTGGCAATTCAAATCCAGAGTTGGATGAAACTGAAATAGATTTACTATCAGTATCATGGAACCAAGATTATGGTTGTTTTGCAGCGGGTACAAACCATGGTTTCCGTATATATAACTGTGATCCTTTCAAAGAAACCTTCAGACGTGATCTCAAAAGTGGAGGATTTGGGATCATAGAGATGCTTTTCAGAAGCAACATTTTAGCACTTGTTGGTGGTAAAGCTAACACACAGTACCCTCCTAATAAAGTTATAATATGGGATGATCATCAGAGTCGATGTATTGGTGAATTTTCATTTAGGTCAGAAGTTAGGGCTGTTAAATTAAGACGTGATCGTATTGTTGTTGTCCTTGAACATAAAATATATGTTTATAACTTTATGGATCTCAAGCTTCTACACCAAATAGAAACCCTAGCAAACCCTAGAGGACTTTGTTGCCTTTCCCACCAAGTCAACACATCTGTGTTAGCTTGTCCAGGTTTAAGAAGGGGACAAGTGAGAGTTGAACATTTTGGATTAAACATGACAAAGTTAATCAATGCTCATGATTCAAGAATCGCATGTTTAACCATGACAATGGATGGTCTTCTTCTTGCTACTGCCAGCACGAAGGGCACTTTGGTCAGGATTTTTAATACAATGGATGGTACTCGATTGCAAGAGGTTCGTAGAGGAGTGGATAGAGCTGATATTTACGGACTTGCCCTTTCTCCAAACGTCCAGTGGTTGGCTGTGTCTAGTGATAAAGGTACTGTGCATATATTTAGTCTTAGAGTGCGTGTGGTCAGTGAAGATCCATCGATTCAATCTACAGCATTATCACATCAAAATTCTTCATCTTCCCTTGATGCCCTTATCTCACCAAGTGCTGCTGGTGCCAATCCTGGTTCTTCTCTATCTTTCATGAAAGGTATGTACTTTTTATTTTTTTTTATGAGTAAGGGCATTTATGTCATTATACCATGAAAAGTTTCTAAACGAGGAAATGGGTTGCAATCTTTAGGGGTGTTGCCAAAGTATTTTAGCTCCGAATGGTCATTTGCGCGGTTTCATTTGCCGGAATGCACACAGTACATGTCAGCATTTGGATCACAGAACACCGTCATTATTGTGGGCATGGATGGAAGGTATTGGCATATTATTATTAAAGGTTAAATGCAGGAAATATCCTTGAGTTTAGCCGGTTTATGCAATTTTGGCCCGCAAAAGTTTTTTTCTTGCAATTTTGGTCCTTATTTGAGGTTATTGCGACATTAATAATGTTTATATTGAAGAACGGTTTTGGTCCATGTTCCAAGTAAAATGACTTAACTACCCTATTGAGAGCTGATTTTTGCAATTTTGGTCCTTATTTGAGGTTTTTGTGACATTTATGGTCCTTGTTTTGAAGAATCCTAACAGTTTTGGTCCCTGTTCAAGTAAATGACTATACTATTACTTCTCTCTATCTAATAATTATTTAAAATTAAGTTAAATAATGGATGTTTATAAAAAAACATGAAAAGGTAATACAGTCATTTACTAGGAACACGGAGCAAAATGTTTCAAAAACCTCAAATAAGGACCAAAATTGGAAGAGAAAACTTTTTGCGACCAAAATTGAAAAAATCAGCTAAAGTCAGGGACCATGTTTGTAATTTACTCTTGCTTGGTTTGTTTTAGCATCCTACTTCCATATTTTCCTACTACAACATTGTACTCCAAAAAATCTATCCAATTATAGCAATGCCATCTAAATACAAAACAATTTTCACTACTATAATAAGAAAAAAAAATGAAAGTAGAAAGAAATGAAAGCTGAAGCCATAACACACTAATAAATGAAAGTAGATTGCTATTTCTTGCATTTAGGCATTTGTTGTGATATCTAATGATTTGTGAAATGATTCAGTTTCTACAGGTGCATATTTGATCCTGTGAATGGAGGGGATATGGTGCAGCATGAGTATGTACGTTTCCTGAAAACTGAACTCAAGTCTAGATAACAATATTCCCTTCCCTTCTCTATAAACTCTCAATTCCCTTTAAAATGTGAATATCGCCTACTTTCCTTGCCTAAAATAAGGTTTTTTATTCCAACCTGTCATCTGTATTAATCTATAGGCCTTGTGTCTACATAATTCTTCAAAAAAAAAAAAAAAAAAAAAAAAAAGCTAAAGGCAGTGGGTCAAATATGTCATTTGTTGTTAACGGGGGGAGTGGGTGATAGAATTGCAGCAAATTATGATTTGTGAATAGTGAATATATTATGTAATTTGTGTCGCATACAAGAAAATATTCGTTTTGCTGCATATTGAATATGTGTGGATTGGTGTTTCGTTTTTCAATCACATTTACATTCACGAGAAATCTCACAAAGAAAATTTCAAATGATCGAAAAGAATGGTGACTAATGTATTTGAATGAAGATAATATAGATGGATATTGTAAACATGATTGATAATCTTGTTTATTTATAATGCTTATGACATCCTAAATAATTTTATTTCCAAAAAAACGTATTGTTATTTTTGGTAACCATAATACTTTGAATTCTGTAAAAATTACTATAATTTAAATTTTTATAGGCTTAACAATCGAAAGAATATTTTGATAATTTAACCAGTACTTTATTTTATTAACAAATACTGTAATCAGAATAAGAGTTCTTTTATTATATTGATGTTAACATTTTAAAAAAAAGTATTTAATATTAATGAAACTTTAAATATGCCTTTATAAACAATGGAACATAATCATATATAAAATATTACAATATTCATGTATATGATTATGTTTCATATGCTTTATAGGCGTATATAATTATGTTCAGTAAATTTATATTTAAATTTTCATTAATGACCGAATAGTTTTAAAGACATAGAAATCATCAATATAATCATAGAATTCAAAGTATTATATTTATATTCGGCTACAATCGTTTTTTCTTTTGATGTAAAAGTTGATGTGTCGCCGGCTAAATAGAAAAAAAGCAAATTTTTAAAGGGTCAAGACAATCATCTACAACGAGATCGAAGGCAAATAGGCAACAAATGGAGTCGTTATACATTTTTTATTAGCAAAATTACGGCGCGTAAACATAACATTTATAGATCTAGGAATCATAACAAAAGTAAAATTGAACTAAAGTAAATTTTATAGAATTTGACTCAACTAAATTGTCTCACCGGTAATTATTTATTCAATATAAGTTGCATCTTGATGCTAACCACAACTAGTAACTAGTGTTACATCCTTCGACGTTGGGTATTTCAGTGTACTAAAATGTATGTTTGTCTATTTTTTGTGGCATGTTACAGAAAAAACAAGTTAAGTCATTTTTTCGCGCTAAATAAAAACTTAATTTTATTTTTCTATTTTTTGTGACATGATGCAACAAACGCAACTTAGTTTCTATTTAAAATAAATGGATTGTAAAATCTATTAATCAGATATCTATCAGCATGAAAAATACCAGATTTAGATATTTATCAGCGTAAAAAATATAAGCTTGCAAGCATCAGTTTGAGAGTATCCATTTCAGAATATCAATGTAGCTTGAGTCTTGAGAGTATCAGCTTGAGACACTGTTAACACCCAAGAATTTGGGACAATTTCCTCACAAGTTTTGATTAATATGATGACATGATGCAAAAATGGCAACTTAGTTTCTATTTAGTTGTTTTATCAAAGTGTACAATCCTAATAAAAATGAAAACACAATAGTCGGATGCCGAAGATGCATCAATGATAGAGAAAAGTGATGTAGAAATCCTTTAAGTTGATAATCAGTTTTCAAATATGTTAGACTATGACAAATGCCAAGGGATGGCAGTCTAATGCTCTTAGAGAAACAAGACACATGAGATAGATTGCTTATTATTTGTCAGTTGGAGAACAAGGAACACCTTGTCATTTGGTAGTGTGGTGAAGGTCTTGTCAGTTTGTCTGAGTGAGATGCCCTTGAAAGTTGTCGATAAAATGTGGAACTCGTGAAACCACTTTGGAAGAGAGTGTACCCACTTACTTTTCAACCTCGTTAGACGAGGCGTCAATGGTGGCCAGAATTGATTGTGTAGCATCTAATGGTGATGTTTGTGGTGCCTCACCCAAGTTGTGTTGTTGCAACATATGATTACCAGTAGGAACTTGTGTCTCAGACTATTTTAAACCTGAGACATTAGCAGTATGCAGGACGTATAAAAGAAATCTGATGGGTTATGTACAAAATTACAAGTCTGCCTCGGGCATGAGCAACTTCACCTAGAGTGAAGAATAGACTCTAAGTTGAGGATGTGGTTTCCTAAAATAGAACTTCATGTTGTTAAAAGGGTAAGGAGGATTCAGACCAACTTATGAGGTTAGCATTATAATCATGGGGTCGGATATTATCTTCAATATAGTCGCCTTTAATTTGTCTTCCTTCAATTATATGGTGTACCTTATTAATAAGAGTATCACGTTGGGAGGACAGTACATGGCTTAGGTTGGGTTGAATCCCCATCACGTCTATGTTTCTCAAATGGGAGGTGGAGGATGATGGTGGAGCAATGAACTGTTCGATCTGACCAATGTCTTGTTGAGGGGATGTGGATGACTCACCATACCCTTTGGGGTGTTGATGAGGGGCTAAAAGGTTGGCAAGGAAGTCTCAGGTTGTGTGTATATGTTAGGCTGCATTAGTGATTCAACAACTTTGTCCTTAAATTTTGAAAGAGAAAAAGGACAAGGTCTTGATTCCATGGGATGAGAAGAGAGTTAACAATTCATACATGAAAAAGTGAATGTAGTATGCATCAATGAATGTGTATGTACCTGATCGTGTTTGAGAATAGATGGTGATGATGTGGATTGAAATCTAATATGAGTATTACGCTTGAGTGAACTTGCTGACTTTGAATAGGATTTCTGAAACTTACTATGAGTGTTGCGAATGGTGGGGGTGTGTAGGGACCTTGAATGTATTACATGAAGAAATGCATATTGTGCACGCTAATGAATGTATATGCACATGATCATGTTTGAGAATAGATTGTGATGATATGGATTGAAATCTATTATGAGTAGTATGCTTGAGTGAAGCTGGTGACTCTGAATAGGATTTCTGAAACTACTATGAGTGTTGTGAAAGGTGTGGGTGTGTGTGGACCTGGAATGCATTGGTGTATGAAAGGAGTAATAAGAAGAGCTCATAGCATCATATTGTTTATAAGATCAAAGATCATTGCTACATAGTCCAACTTTAAATCTCTAGCCATTGAATACAAAATCTGAAGCTCAAAGGTGTTCATTTGATCAAAACTTCCATTATTATGACCGAGAGATTTTGTGAATATTATCCATGTAAGATACTTCCAAGCTCGAGGAAAACACATTCTAAGTAAGTGTTGCATTTTGCCATGTACATAGCAGGATTATACCATAAGCGTCGTAGAATGCTCTTGGTTGTTTCTATGATGGAGACGACATCAAAATATGCATATAACATTAGTTTGATGGCTTCTCGCAGTAGTTTTAGTGTCAAATGGAAGACTCCCTGACCTTTTCCAACCCAATAAATTTAATTCCTTTTATCTCGTCCCTACACTTCCCAAGAAAATAGAAGTCCGGAAGAATGATATGTACCATAAAAAATGTCATACGTACTCTTCTCTTCCATGCCCACTTACCTCCTATTTTTCCGATCGAGGCACTTCATACAGCCTCTCATATTCTAAACCTTAATCCATCCACATCCATTCAAACTCAAATTCCATTTGTCAAACTTATTAATAAACCACCATATTATACTACCCTAAAAGTGTATCCCCTCAAACTTGGACCCCGCTCATCACCTTTATCTTCCTTGATTACCCCTCACTCTATCCGAGCTTCCTATACCTTGACCACTCCACCTAAATAACTCGATCTCATCTCCTATCACCACTACTCTTATCACTGGAACTGTCACATCACTTTCGGATCATTACGACCCACCCTTGGCCCACTCTCATCCCCCTTCCACTACCCAAACAGCCAATCCCGCATTCTCTTTTCCTTTGTCCTAAATAACCAAACCCACCTTCTTGTCTTTCGCTCAAACAGCTGACCCCGTCCCTCCCTCCTTTACGGCCTAAACAGTCCCATTGAAGCCTCCATCCCTAACAAACGAACCAGTCCCTAAAGATATCTCATCCCATCATATGCTTACTCGTGCCAAATCTAACATTCTCCATGCAAGACCTCACTTATGCAATGCAACAGATTTGCTTGGACTCCTGTTTATAGTCCCTTTAGCCCATTATGTTGTATTCTGTATTTATCTTTCATGATTGTTTGCCTTTGCATTGTATATATACGATTTGTAATGCAATGTATCCGACATGATATTTTACCAATCATAATAGTCACAACCCTCAACTACTCAATAAATCATGAATCGAGCTTAACTGATCTGACATTAATGGACTAGGCCTGACCCAAGCCCAAATCTGGCAATCGGTCTGATTGTGCCCTCTACTAGTTGTGCACAAATGAGCCACTCAAAACTGGTCCACATATTTTGCATCCAAGACCAGTCCTAAGTTGGTCCAGACAAGCGGTCGAGACGGCCCAGATACAATCTGCATCTTCAACATATTGTTGGTCATTAGACTGTCCTAAACCAGACTGATTTTCCAATAAACCGGTCTTAAAGTCATCGAAAACCGTTCCAAAGCTGGTCCAAACAGTTCAAGACTCTAAAGACAAAGGCGCGTAGCTACTTGGCTTCATGCTTGCCATACTCCTCACGTGTTATTCACTTGCTGTTGGTTCCCTCTTTTAGTCTTTTATAAGTGTGAAACTCTTCCTCTCTTTGTTCTTCTAGGGAATGGATATTTCATCCCCCTCTCTATGCCCACATGAAGCAATCACTCACACTTCAAATAACTTTAACAAAAATAATATCATTTATTAGTGCGCTTTGATTTGTCTCTATTTGGCTAGAAATCATTCAATGACTATTAGAAGGCAACTTATAATACTTTTGTTGTTTATATCAAGGGCTGAAAATCTTTTTTCCTTCAAATACCACCCTATAAATATCTTTGACATCCAACCATTTTTCTCAACCCAACCTCCAATTCTCTCTAAAAAAATCTCTGTACTTGCAAAAAAAATAAATCTTGCAAGTACTATTAAACATTA
Organism: Cichorium intybus; assembly: GCA_023525715.1. NCBI lineage: Eukaryota > Viridiplantae > Streptophyta > Magnoliopsida > Asterales > Asteraceae > Cichorium > Cichorium intybus. Next base: position 3,658,363 of record CM042010.1, read on the forward strand.
ACTTATTTAGTTGTTGACAATAATTTCTAGGGGTGAGCAAAAACCGAACCGCAACAAAAAAATAACCGAAAAAACCGCAAAAACCGAAACCGAAGCGAAAACCGATGGTGTGGTTCATACTTTTACAAAAACCGCAGAATTGCGGTGCGGTGCGGTTTTACTTTTGGAAAAACCGCAAATAACCGAACTGCACCGATTAACATGTATTAAATAATTACATAATATATGTATTATTTATTTATTGTAAATTATTAAGTTTAAATATGACATTATAGATTAAATAAAAGAGTGAGTTTGAACGACAATTTCATTTTATATTTTGATAGTGGCAATTCCATTTGTCATTTTCACCAATTGTAATTTATAAACTTTAGTTGTTTCATGATTTACTATACTAAGTACAAAGAAACAAATGAGTTCTATTTTGTATTTTGATAGCGGCAATATACTAAATATATAGTCAAAATACTAAAATTTTTATAAAAAATGCGTCGATTTTGAACTTCTGCGGTTTTACAACCGCACCATAGGAAAAAAAACGCATACCACTATATTATGCGGTTAATAACCGAAACCGCACCAAATAAAACCGCTCCGCATGGAAAAACCGCAAAATGCGGTTTGTGGTTCGGTTTTGACCAAAAACCGCACCATGCTCACCCCTAATAATTTCATAAGGATACTCAAGAAACATAGAACTTTTTAGGATCGAAAAACCGAAAAAAAAATAAAAGAAAGAGAATCCGAGCCAGAAAGAACCCGACCCAAATCCGAACCGAATAAATCGCACATAAAACCCGCGATATAGGACTGGTCTACACCGAGATCGACCTGGAAAAGACCGGTACGAAAATGAACCGGTCGAGACCGGTCCCGGAAAAGAGCGGACCATCCTAGGGACTCCACCTTCAAGCATATTTTATAGACACAAAAACCATATGAAAATAGAACTCTTATTACCAACATCACAACTCTTTTAACAAAGAAACATTATTGATGCCAAAATTACGGATACTATAGTTTTCTCGGGCTACATTTTGTAAAACTTATATAAGTTTTGGCACTTAACCGACATGCTTTTTTAACAGGTACAGACTAATATTCTAGAGCTTAGAAGTTAAACTTTTGGGGTCATCAAAAGTAATCATCACCTTCCCAATTACTTTTCTGTCCTTGATATCCGAAAACGCAAGGTTGGCCTGCCAACAACATTTAGATCCACAAGGTTCTCTTAGTAAAGGGTATATTAGACATTTAAGCAAAAATGAAAATTAAACACTACTTACATCTTGGACTTTATAAGAATGAGAAATGTAGATGGTAATTAAGCCCTTTGCCAACCAAGATAAAAGCTCCTTTAAAGAGTCTTCAAGTACACTTGGGTTATGCATCTTATAGCTCCCCCAATAGAGTCCATGAATGGTCCAATTCTGAAAAAAAAAGTTACAAAATAAAAAACCTCATTTTGTGGGTCTTTTGATTAAATATAAAAATTTCATGAAGTTATTTACCTTAACAAGAGCAATGTTAGCAGGAATAACAGGGACTTCACCACTTGCAAAACCTATAACCAAAATTTGTGCCCCCCAATTCAACAACTTCATGCTTTCTTTCATAAGCTTGCCTCCAACAGGATCATACACAACATCAACCCCTTTAAGCTTTTTTGTTTTCAAAAATGCTTTTACACTTTCAATAACACCTCCTTTGCTCAGGTCGACAACATGATCTACACCCATTGACTTTAAGAACTCTACTTTCTCATTTCCTCTGCGATTTTACACAGAATTATTGCAGAGTTGGTGTAAAATTAAGAGAAGTATGGAGTTCATATAAATGAAATACACACCTAGCAACAGCAATGACAATGGCACCACAAACTTTTCCGATTTGAACAGCTGCTAGACCGACGCCTCCAGCTGCACCGAGAACTAGTAACACCTGCAGTTTTGACAATTTTATTGTAGATCAGATGGTTGGTATGAGAATAACATAAATATGAGATGAAAAAATGGTGAAGAAATTGAAGATATAAGGTGATAGTTAATGAATACCTGACCGGACTTGAGATTGGCTCTATGAACCAATGCCACATGAGATGTTCCATACGCAACTGGAAGGGCACCAGCAGCCACCAGATCACACCCATCAGGAACTCCGAACCTTCAATTTCTCAATGGAGAAAGTTTTAGTGATAATTTCAACGCATAATCAAGGTTCAGATGCAGACAATTGGAAGGATTACTCACAGATCCTTCTCGTCGGCAACGATAAATTGGGCGAAAGAACCTAAACCGGCGAAGGAACAAACAGGATCGCCGACTTTGAATTTGGTGACTTTGGGACCGATGGATTCGACGATACCGGAGTAATCGGATCCAGGAACGAAAGGCAGAGCGAATTTTTCTTGATACTTACCGAGGACTTGAAGGTAGTTGGCATAATTCAAGCTGGTGGACTTGATTCGAACTCTGACTGAAGTTGGAGAACTGAGTTTTGGAATGGGGTGAGATGTTGAGACAGTCAGGGCGGTATTTTCCGATGAATCCGGTGGGGTTGTTGGGTCACCGAGGTTCCTGCATACCAAAGCTTCCATTTCTTGCGATGATCTTTATCGTCAAAGCTCAAAGGGAATAGAATAATACAAAGGAGGAGGAAAAGGATTTGGGAATACAATATTACAAATTTTCCTTTTTTAATTATATCATATTGAGATATCAATTTATTTGTCTTTCATAAATTTTAGTGTATACGGAGTATTACAAACTTTCCATAATTGAAATATATCATCTATTTACTTTTATCTCTTTTTTAACATATATTTTATTGAAATATGATATGTGTCTTATTTTTGTCTCCAAAGCTATTGTTCTTTATGCAGTTGGAAAATATATATTTTTAACATAGTTCTCCTAAATATAAGAATATTACGGCATTTGTAGCAACAGAAAGTTAATACATCATTGGGTATTTTATCACACACAATACCAAAAATATCAACAAATGTCAAAATTGACTATATCGTTATAATCTCCATAAATGTCAATTTCCTATGGCAATGACACAATAGTAAATAATAGTACAATTGCCAAACTTCACCGAATATGATGTGAATTTGATGTAATATTGCATCTTCAATCTATACAATGCAACATTTTAGTAGTACAATTATAACATAAATATTGATTCCAATACTAGCTATCGCATGCATTGTTAATATATGAAATGAACCCATTTTGGTATAATAGTAGACATCAACCATCCTATTGTCAATGATACTTTAATGTGATGGCTATCATTAACATGTTCAATTGCAATATCAACATGCATATGTTGATATAATGTGGTAGAGTAGACTTAAGTAGCAACTGTAAGACAATGATTTTCTCCTCGAAAGATATCTTCATATTAGATTACGATATATAGATGTATAATAGAACTTCAATATTACAAATACAAATAAGGTCATTACCCCCCCCCCCCCCAAATTGATCATGAGTTTCGTATGCACGTTTATATTGGATCTAAAGTCAAGGAAGAGAGGTCATGAAAGCCCTCTCATGAGGACATATACGTACTATGACGTGGAATGTACATGAAGAACACGAATTTACCCTAAGCGAGTGAATTTTAATATCTACGTGTTTGGTGCGTTGATGTTGAACCAAGTTAGCTGACGTGTAGACATCCCTAAAGTTGTCACGGTAAATGTTGATTGCCTTAGTGGGAGAGCCATGAAGTTTCTGTAGGAGATTGCGTACCCAACATGTAGCAATGTTGGTCAAGCCTCAATATTCAACTTTGACACCTAATGTGGAGACCACATCTTGATGTTTTGATGACAAGGATAGATTGTTGTTTCCTAAACAAAATATATAATAACCAGATTTAGAGTGTTTGGTCGCTAGGCATCCCCTTAGTCTGTGTCAGAGTATGCAATGAGGTTGTTAGTTGGTGACACATATACTTGTAAAGCATGGTCAAGTGAAGCACATACATAACATAAAATACGCTTTAAGGCGCTCAAAAGTGGCTTATGGGGATCATGCATGTAGAGACATATTTGTTGAACGAAGTATGTCAAGTCTAGACGAGTAAAGGTGAGGTACCAAAGAGCACTCACTAAATTCCGATATAAAGTGGGATCGTCAAAAAGAGGACCCAATGAGTCTAATTTGGAATCAGTATCAGTTGTATGTGTGAAGGTTTGCAATTAAGCATTTATATTCGTTTTAGAATTTATGTGGCATATTTTTCTAACTAAGAAATAGTTTGTTTGTCATACGGGTGGCAGATATCCTTAGGAAGTAGTTAAACACCCCGAGGCAAGTCATGAGAACTCGAGATTAAGAGCCGAGAAAATATGATGTTGTCAATATAATATCGTCAACGTAAAGCAACAAGTATGTGAAAGAATATCATTAACGTAAAGCAACAAGTATGTGAAAGAATTACCACACTAGTAAATGAACACATAATAATCACAGCGACTTTGATGAAACCCAATACAAATGGCAAACTCTATGAATCAATGGAACCAACCTCGTATGGCCTATTTGAGGTCATAAAGGAAGCGTTGAAGGTGGGAAATATGGTTGGGGAACTGTGGGTCACGAAGACCATGTTGCTATGCATATAAACAGCATACTGGAGGTGACTTGAAAAAAAGTATTTTTCACATCAAGATGATGTATCATCCACTTATGTGAGATGGCAAGACTCAAAGTTGTTCAAATGGTGACCGATTTGACAATCTGGCTGAATGTCTCACCACAATCTAGACATGATCGCTAACTCGTGTCGTTAGCAACCAAACGAGCTTTGTATCAAGGCAAGGGAACCATCTGCATTTGGCGTTTATTTAAAAAGCCATATTGACCTAACAATATTGATCACGTTGGGTAGAGGAACGAGCACCCAAGTTCTTTTAGATATGAGAGCATTGTACTCTTCATTCATGACCTTATAATAATTAGGGTCCTCAATAGCATACGCATACGAATGAGGTTGGGTGAGAGAGAAGTGGTGTTTAAGTTTAGGTGTTGGATGGTTGTATGAATGTCGTGTCTAGATCGATGAGTCCCTGATGGTGATATTGCTTAGTTCTTTGTCAAATTGGATTATTTTTGTGTCTTTGTTGTCACATAATAACTTTTTGAGGTTGATCCTAATGTTTCGAGTTGTGGCGTTGCTTTTAAACGGTTGGAAAATGGTGTCGCAGATCCAAAATTTCACAACGGAAGATCTTCTTCTATTCATGTTCATCGTGAGTGGCATGAGGGGTATCATATGATTCGTCAATGTAATCATTAACGCCAAAATTGGTACATTAAGCCTCAAATAATTCTCTCCAAACATCATAGTGTTCGAGATCAAGAACATGAAGGACATAAGCCTTGATATTGATTTTGTCATAGTGTTTGACGAGGGAAGTAGTTATTTTTCGTTTGTGTCGTGCCGACTATTGAGTAAGAAGAAGAGAAAGAAGAGAGGAAAGATTCGGTGTCAGTTAGATTAGGGTTTTAGGTTGTGATACCATGTAAGCCAATTATTTTCGCATGGAAATATATCTTCACGTTAGATTATAATATATAGATGTACAATAGGGCTTCAATATTACCAATATAAAGGACGTTATTGAGTTGAAATATAATACTAACAAGTACGCCATATTGTGTGCAATGCATAAAAGTTGTAATATCACATTGCATTTTCAATCATTCAATCAACCAATGTTCGGTCAATGCATCTTTATTTGATTAAAAAATCATGATATTGTTGTGATCATGAAACCAATGTTCAAGCACAACGGCCTATTTTGTCTTATATATGTCTAACTCTTCCGAATAATGAGTCATGCAACTTCACAAAGCCCTATCACTCGATATACACAATTTTATCGATTCTTATCGGATGATATAAAAGATAAAAAAATATTACAAATAATGAGTTTTTCGGTATAGAAAGCAATTGTAGAAAATAATCTAGAAAGCAATTTTAGAAAATATTTTAAAGAAATCATTTTACAAATACATGGTTATTTTATGATAATTAAAAAAAAAATCCCCAGTAATAGTCTTATTTTGATAATTTTAATATATAACTTACAATGTTATATATAACGAATTCTTTAAGACAAAAACAGTATTTATGAATTATGATAAGACAAAGGGAGATGTAATTTACAGAATAGGACAAGAAACAATGAAACACCCTGATTTGGCCCAACTAACAATCTCAAGTGGTCCTCAACTATGAGAACATTGGAATGTCAACCTCATCCTTTTAACAAGTGACAACTTCCACCCCATATTCGATTCAATCATTTTTTTTAAAAATTTTCCGTTTTTCAAAAAATGAAATTTAAAGATGGAATAAAATTATTAAATGGTATAATTATCCTGTCTTATAGTGAGATGTGGATTTGACATACAATAAATTTGGAGTTTAATGCTCACTAAACAGTTGAATATGACAAAAAAATCTACCTTTTTAATTTCAAAATATGTTTCATTGAAATTTAAAAAAATTCAATGAATATAAGAATTGCATAACAAAGTTCTACAAAAAATAGAATACCGACATGGTAATTCGTTAGATTTTATAAAGATAGACGCATAATAAATGCCCTATCATATAAGATTAAAAGTTATTTATTTATGCACATATCATGTTGATACACCTTCTTTGTTCTTGCAACATATTCTATAAAGACCCTATTTTGTGCTCTAACATATTATGTTGAGAGCCCCTTCTTTATTCAATTGTAAGGGTTTTTCAGTAGCAAGCGCTTTATCTAAACATAATAGATATCCCGTATGAGACCGTACAAGTAAACCTATCATTCGTACTTCAATAAATATCAATTTACAAAAAATTATATACCCGTGTCTTGATTTCATAAAATGAGCATTTGTCACAACAAATCACATAGATGCATTTTGTAAAAGCAAATGCACGTTTAAAAAAAAAAACACACGAGTTCACATTATACTTTATTCAACGTTTACTAGGTAACTGTCCAAACTAGCTTCTACCAATTAAACAAGCAGCTTCATAGACAAATACACCCGCGTACAATATGACAACAAATGTTCAATGTTTAAGTATATAGCCATCATATATTCATATTGTCCAATTCCCCGGCCATCTTTAATATTACTGTTTCTTTGACACAACAGATAAAGAAATTCTTAAATAATTTGGAGGCACACCCTTTTGCCAATTGCCACATAAGTGATAAGACATCCATTGGTATCTTGATTGCTAATTTGTGGCTAAGATGTAAGTTTTATAACTTGAGTTCCAAAGTGAACTTATCCTCAAATTGTTCAACTCATAGGCCGTTCCTTGGCCCAAACCCGGGTTTCAACCGGTTTAACATAATTGCCCTAATCAAGTCCAGTTTTTACCAAACTTTGCACGGAAAACAGTGAGAAAACATTCGTATATATATGCCAATATTTAACGGGTTTCTATCGGATTTTGGTTCAACCACCATGAATGGCGATTGGTCATTGTGGCCTTCTAGCCCCTATTTGGATCTACATCTAGTTCTAACAAGTAATACGATGTTAAAGTGATTATTATATGATAGAAAATACGTCAAAGTGATTATATGAAAAAGATAACATGATAGAAAATTAGAAATACTGTTTGTTAGAAAGGAGGATCGGTTGATATCGTGAAACCAGTAGGAAGATCAAACCCTGAAACGAAATCGTCCCCAAAGATGACTGCACCGGCTGCCAACGCTCCCGCACCCAACCCCATCGCAAAGCCACCAGCCCTTGGTCCTGGTCCGGGTCTTGCTCCCGATGACGATGGCATATTGACGTAACTTGGTAAATTATCAACCGACGATTGTGGCATATAGCCAACATTATAAGGCGGCGGCGGAGGTGGTTGTTGGTAGTTTGGTCCTATTGAGGGCATACGCGGCGGTTGAAGGTTGAATCCTCCCGCTGAAGGATAAAACGATGGTTGTGGTGGCGGTGGTTGGTGGTAGCTTGCACCTGGCGGCAACTGAGTCGGGTAATTCGTGTGGAGATGGTTTTCGGAATGCCCGATTCGCGATGGCAAGTTCACGCCATCTTCACGAACCCTAAGCTTGATCCCAACCTCATCACCTGCACAGATCGATGATCATTAGTAAATCCGAAAAATAACTTCAACCCGATTGTCCATATGTAGGGTTGTAGAGTGTAATTTACGAACTTACCTTCATAGGAATTACCCTCATGCGTCTCTTGTGAAATTCGAATCGAAACATCAACAAACCCTTGTGGTTTATTCGAATTCTTCTTCCTCAATTGAAAACTCCCGACTTCTTCAACTCGAGTCGACTCCCCAGAATTGTTCTTGTGCTTATCGAGAAACTCTTTCAATCCAACAATGGCAGTTCCTTGAAGTCTTTCTTTTAAAAACACAGGATCTCTGCTATAAACTTCAACATTGAGGGCCAAATCTTCGAATTTTGCATCTGAGTTGTCGATTAAAGCTGAAAATTTGGTTTTCCATGTGGGATTTGCGTTCCCTGAAGCATCAACTTTGGTGCAATACTTGTTGTCGGGATCAATCCACCCAACAGCAAACCATTGAAGCTTCCATAGTGATGAAGTTCTTGTGAGTCCCCTAGCAGAAATCAAGCATATTTCCACCCAGATTTTCCCCATTATTTAGAGTTTTTGTCTTTGAGATGGGTCGAGAAAAGCGCAAGTGAAATTTTATCTTTTTTGTGTAAAAGTGGGATTAAATTGAGCTACTTCGCATGATTTCAGAAGGCTACTTTACTTTAACGTCAAGAAAGTCTTGGAATTGGTCCTTTTGGTGTTGAAAAAGAATCAATTATTTTCAGGATAAAAGCATTATCAATGACAAGAAGACAGGAATATGTTCAAGAGTCAAAAAAGTTTACAGTGGATTAATAGAAGTTAAATAATGTACAAGAGGGAACAAAATTTTATATTCTTAATAGATAAAACAACAAAATATCAAAAATTTAGGGTTTTCTAAGAGGCTGTTTGGATGTGTGTTTCAAAATGCTTTTTAGCTTTTTGGCTTTTCAAAAAGTCAATAAGCTGAAAAGAGTGTTTGGGTAACAATAAGCACTTTTTATTTTAGCTTTTCAGCAAAGGTGGAAAAGCTGTTTTCCAAAAGCTCCATATTCTTGGCTTTTCAAAGGGAAAATGGCTTTTTATTTGCAAAATGACGATAATGCCCCCCAACAATATGTAAAAATGTCATTTTCAGTCATTTTACATATATAAAAGTTTATCCAAACACTTTTTAAACCATTATTAATTTTTCCCACCACATAAGCTTAACCAAACACTTTTTTAAAAACTCCTTTTTAAAAAGCCATAAGCTCATAAGCACTTTTGCCTAAAAGTGCTTATGAGCTAAATAAGCTTATCCAAACAGCCCCTAAGAGGTGGAACCATTAGTAATTTCCTACCAGCACTTTTAACCATATAATTGCCACTCCTGGTATACATCATTGTTGTTGATCCAAGTTCATCATCTCCAAACCCACATGCCTTGAAGAAATCCCTGAGGGTCATTTGGTCAATTCATTAAAGATTAATTTCCTAATTGCCTGTCTAACATTTAATTTGAATTTCTTACATTTCTTGAGGAGAACATAGAGCTGCTATGTCATATATGCCTTTATTTGTTAGCAATCTGCAACCAAATGTACCTTTCATTAGCCATAATTCATTACCAATACAGCAAATCGCTCACTAGTTGGATTACCAAACCAAAAGTTAATTTTGACTTTTTCGGGTCAAACTGTATCATAGTAGTATATGTATATACGTAATCATCATATCTGTATCTACAAACCTTATAATCCTTTGAAGAATCATACGCCCGATTCCTCTACCTTGTAACGAAGGGATTACCTACACAGACACTGACAAGATATTACATGAACATACGGCCATTAGGAACCCAAGATATCGATTATGTGGATAAAATCTAGTTTATGCTACAGTTGGATGAGCAATGTGATCTGTTAAATGATCTAAAGATGGAAATCGACTACCAAGAAGATGTATTTCAATCTAGTTTATGCTAAAATTGGATGAATAAGCGACCAATTTGTTCAAAAATGGATAAGATGAAATTAGCATATTTAGGGTTTGTACCATGACATCGTAAATTGAAGCGGTCAATCCATTATCAGAAACAGCTCGGCCGAATCCCACCAATTCCCCGCTAAATGGCGTCAAAGGAATCATTCTTTGGTACCAATCAACCCCACTATTCAAATTTCCCGGTAACGATGTGACAGTTTCTGGTCTAGCGAAGACGGAAACAACGACAGAGCTGTAGGAGAGAGCGATGCGGAGTTTGTCGACGTCGACGGGCTCCACTCGTCCGTCGGAGGAGATATTGGGGAACCGGTGGCAGGAGTGGTTGCAGGAGCTATAGAGGTCTCGCAAGTGAATTGGGTTCACGTCTGACGGGTTCGTGGATATGAAAATTGGCGGACTTGGTGGCCGGCGGTGGTGGATTGATCTTTTTTGGCAGTTGAATATTTTGGCCGGCGGTAGGGTTTGGAATTTGGAGGGAAAGAAACCACCGTGAACTGAACCCACGACCGCCATCTCTCCCTCTCTCCGTCAGTTCAGTAAAGTAAAAACTTTGAGTTATAAAATATTCTCTCTTGTGCATTTACTTTTTTAATCAAATTAGCCACGTTTCCTGATCAAACAATCATTCAATATCCACTGTAAGAACAAGATAAGAAGAACCAAGTAGGGTCTCAAAGGGGACCGTATCAGTGGCCCCTAACATAACTTCTACTACTAGATAACATCGATCTTAAACCCTACAACTATTCTGGCTCAACTTTATAGCATCTTGTTAGGAAAACACTAATGATCCAGAAAGGATCAAATGATACGTGGATGAGGATCGTTTGAGTAAGATTTAAAAAGAGCAACTATCATGCAATTTCTGTGTTTGCACACTGTGTGCTCGATGAATTGCCAAGCAGGGATCTTTGGCACGTTCTTCGATCAAAACTACACCATGGGTGGTTAAAGATGTTCATTATGTGATCGTGATACAAGGGTAAATTGGTCATTTGGTAATTTTACTTCTGCAAGCTTCCAGAACCTTATGCAAGTCGCTAAAACTCAAACAGAATATGCTCAAATTCCATGCTGATAATATGATTAATATGAAAAGCATAAAAGGGCATAATTTCCAAATTTCTAGACAGCGTGAACCACAAGCCAGGAAGAAAAAAAGAAGGGTACAAAATATCTTCCACGTTTACTATTTGACCATCTTCTCCTTCATCAAGAAACTTGCGTCAAGTTTCTTGACTTCACGACGCCATGGGAGGACCTAGTAATGATTCCGCTGATAACTTCAAAGCAATTATCGAACAAGAAGGAATTCACCATCTTTTAACCGGTGAACACAAGGTACGAAAGAATTCCAACTAACAAAAAGTAACCTTTATGCGAAATCCGATCAGTTTTTTTATGATTTATGAATTCTATCCACTAGGTACCTTTTTCATCATGTGAACAAAAAACAATTTGCTTATTGTTTTCCGCAAATTGGAGTAGACCTTGTAACGCTTTTATACCACAGCTATCGCAAGCATACAACGCCCTAAAAGACACCCACCAAGAGCTAGAAATTATCTTTATATCATTTGATCGTGATGAAAACGGATTCAAAGAACACATTAAGTCCATGCCGTGGCTTGTGGTTCCTTTTGATGTCAATTTACAGAAAAAACTCGGTAACATATACAAAGTTAATCAAATCCCATCTTTTATCCAATTAAATATCGACAAAAGTTTGCTAGCGAAAGATCCCGTCGGACTAATAAAAGACTACGGCCCCGATGCATTTCCGTTCACCAAGAAAAGACAAGAAGAGTTAAAAGCTTTAGATGAAACAAAGCGTCAAGAAGGGAAGTTGGAACAAGTTTTTACATATGGGATTAATTGTAAAGGTGAAAAGGTTAGCATTTATTGTTTATTAAAGTTTTTTTGTAGAAATAAGTAACCAAGGTTGAAAAAGTTCAAAACTTTTCGTGTTCTTGATTGTAGATAAGTTCATCGGAGCTTGTGGGTAAGACGATTGGTCTTTACTTTGGTGCACATTGGTGTCCACCTTGTTGTGACTTTAATACCCAACTCATTGAAGCATATAATGATATTGTCAAAAATAAACATCAAGAATTTGAAGTTGTATATATTTCAACCGATAGAGATGTTAAAGAGTTTGAACTCGGTTTGACCAAAATGCCATGGCTAGCAATCCCTTTTAATGATAGAACAAGGCAAGATCTTTGTAGGATTTATGAAGTCAAATGGATTCCAACTTTGATAATTTTAGGACCAAATGGGAAAACGATTAGCACAAATGGGCGAGAACTAATATCGTTATATGGTGCTAAGGGGTACCCGTTTACCGAATCAAAGATCGTGGGGTTAGAATCGTCTTTAATGAAGGAAGGAGATAAATTGGCTCGAGAAGTAATGGACCGTAAACACAAACATGTCCTTAAACGCGACGTGGCAAAAGCATACATTTGTGATTATTGCAAGAAAAGAGGGTCGTTTTGGGCGTTTTCGTGTCATGCTTGTGGATACGACCTTCATCCAACTTGCATCGAAGAAACCCTTTAAAACGATGTGATATATGATATATTATTGTTATGTAATATAATGTATGTACTATATTATTTATCAAATTAAGACATTATATGCTTAAATGCATACAATTAGGCTATGGGTTGTTTTTTCCACTTAATAAATTTAATGATTTACACATTTAATTTGAAAAGTTGTAGAGGATATAGTTCTTTCTTTTTGAGTTGATCTAAAGTAAAAAAAAAAAAAAAAAAAAAAAAAAAAAAAACATGACTTGATGCATTCAAACGTCAAGCATTTGCTTATTTGTAAATTTTTTCTCCTAACTTATTTCAGATATATTTGTGAAACTTGTTTGTTGGAATATAAGAGTAAAACGGTTATTTAGTCTAATTTATATGGCTTATTCAGAAAGGGAATGTATACAGCTCTGAATCATACATTATCACATACTGTCCTATTCTGCCACATCGCTTAAATTATATAATCCACTATGACTTTTGAATGAGGATGTTAACACCGTTGCCGGGTTGCACAACCATTCTATAAGCAGGAGAATGTTGATAATTTGGAGATAATGAAAACGTAAACTTTGAAGTGATTAGTGAAATGACGACTTTTAATTGGGCCATAGCAAAGTTCCGGCCCAAGCAAGACCGGGCCCCAACTCCAAATGGAACATAAGCTTGTGGGCTTTTGCATGCTTTTGTTACACCATTACTAAACCTCTCGGGTCGAAATTCATGGGCATCCGGACCCCATATTTCCGGGTCACGATGTAGGGTCGGGATCAAACTCCATATGCATACTCCTTTAGGTACATCCACGTGCCCTATCTGAGTCCTCTCTAGTGCCTCGCGTGACACAAACGCCGCCGGCGGGAACAACCGCATCGCTTCTTGAATCACCATCGTCACCTGTGTTTAATCAGTTTATCGGAAATGAATTAATGGTACCTCAACACACGAATAATTTTACAATGTACAAACCGATTTCAATTTCGGGAGTGAGTCAACATCGAGAACACCATTAGGGCAAGCTTCAGACATTTCATTGGAGATATGAGTTTGCCATTCGGGATGCAAGGCGAGCAGCATCAAGCACCATGAAGCAGCGACACTTGTCGATTCGTGTCCCGCAAAGTAAATGTTCTTGCAGTTATCAATGATGAAATGTTTGCTTTCGTCTTTGCTGGAAAAATGATCGATCGCTTCTTCCAGGATCATTTGCAGAAGATCTTTCTTCAACAATGTTGTTTCTTGACATTTTCTTTCACATACTGCTTCCCATATCAATGAATCTATCTCTTTTTCCAAACTCTTTACATCTTTTTTAATTCTGTATCATATAATAACTTGTTACTGATCCTTTTAAGTACAAAAATGGTGGTGATTTTGCAGCATACCCGTAAGTAGGAAGTCCAAAGAGCATGCCTTTAGAGGAGATAGTTTTCTGAAGGGTTCTAAGCTTAGAGAAAATCTCTTTGCCTTTGGTATAAGAGCTTCCAAAACAAGCCCTTGAGATCACATCTGCAGAAACAGCCCTTAGATCATCATCTACTCTTATATCAGCTGTTTGCCCATCTTGACCGTCGATGCAAGCTTCCCATTTCATCAAAAGTGGTTTAGCCGATTCCAGCATTAGCCCCACCATACCCTAGCCAATCAGATAACAATAATAAATAACATATAACAAGATTGAGGAAACAGTAATGCATAACATATAACATGATAGAGAAAATTACAAATTTGGTCCCTATGGTTAGTTAATTTCTTTGGATCCGGTCCAGTGATTTTCAAAACCGTGGACATGGTCTTTTTGGCCTAATATCGTTGTGGATTTGGTTCTAAGAGATAACCCCCTGTTAAGAACTATCATCCTCTGATTATATCTTTGCTTACGGACCACCTTCAACGGATTCTTCAGGGCCAAAAGAAGCTTCGCATCTTAACCTCTAGAGCTAGCGAGGTAAAGTTGTGTGATACATCTTGTGGTGCAGTAAGGGAAGTCACTTAGCTACTCAAGCATTACGCATTTCTCTTCCAACCCCGACCTTATGTCGTCACACAGATACAAAACTAGTTTTGTTTATCAAAATCCTTCCATATATAGTGTTCAATTTCACTGATTAGTTGGGAATTAAATTGAATCCTTCTCGCCATTGCTTCCATGTTACAAAAGTTAGGTTTTTGCAATTGTTCTAATTTATGGATGTTATTTTGATTTGTGGCTTTGGTTGATTATAAGGTTAATTTGGATCAACACCTATTAATTGCTACGATATTAAAAAGAACCCTAGTTGATTTAAGAGATTAATAATTGCTGAAACGTTAATTTTGGCTTTTAGGATATGAATGTTACAAAGATAATGTGGTCAATACCATTAATTGATATGGCCTTGAAATGAACTCATGGATCAACACCTTTTACTTTCTAAAGTTTACCCTTTAATAAATGCAACAATTTTTTTCCTAAAATAACTATAATTATTACCTAATAATTTAATTATTTTATAATCATTATACAACTATTAACTAATAATCATTATATTTATTTTTCTATTAATATTAATTATAGTTACTTTATATATAATTATTATTTATATAAATTATTAACTAATAATTATTAGATAATATTTTGTACTATACAAATTAATATTTTTTATTATATCCAATTAATAAAATAAAATAAGATTCTACAGTCGACACAATATCATCGCATCATGGGCACACAATGGATTCATTGTCTCACCGCCAACACACCATCGTCTCACCGGTGTCGGGTTTCAGTCTCATATCGTCGATCGCCTCTCACACTCGACCTCACTGCCGATCAATCACATTAGTCCGACTTTCTCCCGATTTTACCGACGGTCATCGCTGGTGAAATTTCGTAATGGTTCCGATTAAATTTCGTAAGCGAAAACGGCCGTCAAGAAAATTGCCAAAGAAATTGTATGAAATACGAGTTTGTTTAATAAAAACAGTATATTAAATTTCAAATATATAGATTTTGTAGTATGACGTTTGTACATAAAATGTTTTATAACGTTAATTAAACCTGTTTTAAATAAATTAGGAAGGAAATTTAGATTTTTTTTGGGTACGATTCGTAATCTACATATATCACGTAATTCTAATGTTTTATTTATTTTTTAAATAACCACATTGAATTCAATAGTTTTTCTTTTCTTATAATATTAAAATGGCGATTTGAAAGTAATAAATGTAATAAAGTAATGATATATCACGTAATATTAAAATGGCGAGTTTTTTG
Organism: Cichorium intybus; assembly: GCA_023525715.1. Taxonomy (NCBI): domain Eukaryota; kingdom Viridiplantae; phylum Streptophyta; class Magnoliopsida; order Asterales; family Asteraceae; genus Cichorium; species Cichorium intybus. The sequence goes on from CM042010.1 coordinate 3,674,265, forward strand.
GGTATGAATCACGTAATTCTTTTCTTATATATATAAAAGAAGTTGATAAAAGATTATAGATTTATTAAATCCAAATTCTAAAGTAATAAATGTAGTTTTATCTATCAAGTAATGATTAATAAAGTAAAGTCAAAGTAATAAATGCAGTCTTACCTATCAAGTAATAATTAAAGAGGTAAAGTCAGAAAATAAAAGGTATAATTAGTAGCACCCTTTTTAAAATGTTATTGCATCCTTGCATATGCTTGTAGATAACTAGTATATCACAACCTACACATAATATATTTCAATATGTCTTTATATTTAGGCTCACCCCTGAAGAATACAAGCATCAAATGACATCCTATTATGCGGGGGAGATGAAGAAACCTAATAAAAGAAAGTCACTTTTAAATGTTGAAAAGCTTTGTATATCCATTGATGAATAAATAGAGTTAAACAGTTGGAAGCCATGCAGTTCTGCGACTCAAGAAAGGAATGTTGCAATGATCTGTATTGATCATGCAGATAAGAGTGATTTAGAGTTTAATATCTCAATTAATAAAGGCATGACAAGCTTAGAGTGGAAAAAGAAGCATTATGATATTTTATGGCAACTCATAAATATTTCTGAAGTTTTTTCAAGTTAATTTAAGGGTTGTGGTAGTTTGATGTCTTAGTTTGGTTTATTTAGTTTCTCTTGAAGTAATTTGATATTTTTTTTATCATGAATTAGTGTTGATTGTAGTTTAAAAATAAGGTAGTCTTTTGGTTACAATTCCATGTTATGTTATTCGGATGCTAATATATGCACTTTGTTAAGTTAATGCAATGGTATATGCACTTTGTTAAGTTAATGCAATGGTAGTCTTTGGTATCAAGTTTGTTAGATATTTGTAATGTTTAAACATTAATATCTATGTAAGAATTGATATTTGTACGAAATTCATTGGAATTAAACATTGATACTTTTGGTGTTTGTCTGGAATGGTAAAAAAATCATTTTTAGAGAATTGCAAATGTAGTCCCTATCGTTTGTTGAATTATTTGGTTCCAGTATAGTGGCTTTCAATGGAGGCAAACTGACAAGACAATTTTACCCTCACAAAAGGGACACATGGGGCAGAGTGACAGATGTGATTTAACCAATGTTATCTCCAGGGACCAAATCAATAGTGAAAGTTGGCCATACGGACGATATCCTCATATTTGAAGGTCGTTCCATTGAAACTAGATAAATTGGTAAATCGGAGAGACCAAATTTGTAGTTTTCTCAAAAATATAACTTGCAATGTTTGGTTAAATTGTTAATCTATTAAGCTTTTTGAATCTAGCCTCTTTTCATTCAATAATATTTCGTATACCCCTTAACTGTATTTAAAATTTAAATACTAATTCTTCGCTTATTAAATCATTTATTTTATTAAATATTTAGTTATATTTTATTTATGAAATAATATATATTTATAATGATTATATACATTTTTCAAATGGCCTTTTTATTTTTATAACTATAAGGTAATAATATTTTCATATTTTATATAACTTAAATGGATACTCGACATACTTGTATATAATAATTAACATATATTAATATTTATTTATTAAAATATGATGTGTTTACAAAACGACAGACTAAAGGAGGCATGAAACATTTTAGATAGATGGCAATAAATTAGTTAAATTTTAAAAAAATATATATATTGGAAGAGGTTAACCACTAAAGAATATATTTAGTGGTTAAAGTTTAGTGGAAAAATGATACAACGGTATTCTTAATTCATATCATAGGTCAACTATTGAAGAGGTTCCTTCAGATAACACATACATATACATATATATAGATGTAGGTACACGTATGGATACGTGTATAGATAAGTCCTATGCATGGGTTTTAAAAAAATAGAGAAAGTAGGAAGTAATGAGGTACCTTGACTTTATCCATGAAGAATTCAGGGGCAATAATTTTCCTTTGGTGAACCCAAAAATGGCCATTTGATCTAAGGATTCCATTGCCAAGAAGCGGTGAGAGTCTTTTGGTAACATAAGAAGGTTTCCCGAGTCCAAGAGTGATGGACTGATTCATTTCTTTAACAAGCTCCGGATCATTTATATACAAGTGTTGTTTATTCCCTGTTGAGTATGTATATATTGAACCTGCAATTCAAACACTTGATTTATTATTACCTGGATGGTCAATTGACTAATATGACAATCGATAGCATCATTGTGTTAATTTGGCAATAAATTGTTTTCTATGGCAATAAGGCCACTAATATAATACTTTTTAAGTTAAAAACACCATCTGTAATGAGCCTCCAATATCACAAAGATGCAGGCCGAAAAAGATCTAATCGGCTTTTATATACAATACCATTTTTGTGTTGATTTACAAAAAGCCACCATTTTACTGGTGCACTATTCATGGCATCTATGTCCTATCTTAATCTATTAACAGTTAGTGAGGTTTATATTTATAAGCTCTATATATTAATTGGATAAAGATATATTATTTTCTTATTACAATATTAAAATATGTTTTAGCCTAAAGTTTTAACTTGTGGTTATAGCTAAAAATTTAATGTAACTTCTACCCAAAAATTGAGTAATTTATAATGTTAAGCCCTTTTCTTACCTTGGATTGACGGATGGCAATAATATGTGCATGATCGATCTTGGAAAGTGTGGTCACCTTATGTTGATCAACTAGGTTTTAGGTTCCCTTTATGATGTATTTTATGTCTTTATTTAAAGCTTCAAAGTCCATTGTTAAGCGTCTTGAATCTTTGAGCAAAAAATATTCCGTGGTGAAAATATGGTTGAGAGAAAAATGACGTGGATTAATCAGCGTAAAGTCATGGCTCAAAGCAATCTCGTGGTCTTGGGGTTGGTAGATATTTTTTTTCCTCTTAACCATGCTCTCTTTGTAAGTAGGATTGACAGTTTAAGACTAATCTGAATGTGCTCTGAATTCGTGTGGTTAAATAGGTTCAAGGTGATCATGGTTATTGTTATTAGTCATTGCCAAAAAACAAGTCAGATACTACTTAATTATACACAGTCAAAGCTACTACAATTTGCATGAGAAAAGCGTTAATATTTTTTTCTTTTTACAAAAAGAAATTTAATTGATGACTCGTTTTCTTCTTTTTGCGAATATATTTGGTTAGGGGATATGTCGTTGAAATGTCGATTCCCGAGAGGTTTCGGTTTGGAATTGGATAAAGCGGTTTATGTTAAGGACAAAATGACACAATAAGGTTGGTTAACTTCCATACATCGTACGCCTAGAAGAGGTTTGGGAGGTGTTCAATGGGTTGGTCTTGTTTAAAAGTTGTCTGTAGACCAGATTGCTAGTTTTAGTCCTTAGTTGGTTTTGGAGTCTTTTCGGTTTCCTTTACAAGGACTTTTGTCGATAAGCATTTGTTGGGTGTTGGTTCCCACCCGACTAGATGGAGCATGTTGTGTCCTATTAAAATGAATGCTCATGCTTGAAATAAACTTCCTACTAGGGACAACTTGTTGTGTAGAGGCTCTGATATTCCTTTGGTTTTTATGCCTTGCTTGTGACACGAGGGTTGAATGTTCTAATCACCTGTTTTCTCATCTAACGTTAGGATATTGATTTTTGTCCACATTGATATCGCGCGCGGGAGGGGGGTGCTAAGCTTGCCGAGTTTTGATTCCATTGATCATCGGCTGGCTTGGTTCTCTAGGTTACGTTTTAAGGGTGCAGTTAAATAATTTTTTTGAAGCTAGTTGCCTCAAGTCCGGCGATGCATCTAGGCCTTTCAAAATGCTATTTCGTTTACTAACATTAAGCCTTAAATTAGTTGATTTGTTTGGCAAAACATGTTACCTATTCGTACTTTTAGCTTATTAGTAGGAGTAGATTGGTTAAACCAAATTGGATAAGGTGGATTCAAAGCTACATTCTTGCTTTAACTCCGGTGTAATTTGTTTGTTCTTCTTCTAGCTCCTTGTTAGTATTAATAAACTTTTATTGTTCTAAAAAATAACATTCTAATAATGTACCTTTTGCATGATTAATTTAGTTTCAAATTTCACCGAGTTTAAGAATTACAAGTATGATTGATCATATCCTACTTTATCGTGACTTATGTATACTTGAATAAAAACGATCCAATTAAACATATTAGCAAGAGTAAAATGGCTAAATTTGGAAAAGGTGGCTTCAAAGCCACATTCTTGTTATAACCCCGGTGTAATTTGTTTGTTCTTCTTCTAGCTCCTCATTGGTATTATGTAAGACCCTAATTCCGAAAAGTTCAAGTTCAAGTTCAACACGAAAAGAAATCAAAAGTCGGAGATTTTAGGCAAAGTTGGGATTAGCGCCGCTGATCTTGACATTAGCGACGCTAATCAGTATGTTAGCGGCGCTATTGTTTGTCTGCTGTGTGGGTTTGCACGATCTCCAGTTAGTGGCGCTAAATTTAGAGTTAGCGGCGTTAATTGTCACCCTAGATTTTCATGCTATTTAAGGGTGGGAAACCCTAGGGCAGCCGCCATTTGCACCCTTTCAACCTCCAAACTCATTTTTCTCCTCTCTCTAGCTCTCTTGAATGGTTTTTGGTTCATTTGGTCACTTTGGAATGTTTTATTGAAGAGATTATGATGTTAGATGATGCTTGGTGTTGCTAGGAGGCTTGCATCTTGTAGGAATCAGCTAAAGCTTCTTGTTTCTGGACCATTATGAGTAAAGTTCTCACCTTTATGTATTTTTATGGTTATTCTTATTATTTAAGTGGGTTTTTATAGGTTAAATTAGTGTAATGGTCCCTTTTGGTGATTGTCCATGGTTGGGAATGATAAAGTTTGGAACTTTATGCCTTTTTAAGTCCTGATTAAGAACCATTAAGTTGGTTTAGAGAGTAAGCCAAGCTCTCTTGGGTAGTTATGTTGAGTTTTGGATCATTTTGGACTTGGATCTTGTTCTTGAGCTAGCATGATTATGTTTGGATGTTAAAGTTAGGATTTTTATGGACTTAGTGACTGTTTGGAAGGTTCCTGAAGGGTTTAAGACTTTGGCTAAATGGATTAATAGCTTATTGGACTTTTGAGGCTGTTTATAGTTAGCGGCGCTAACTAGGGAAGTTAGTAGTGTGCCTGTTGACTTTTGTTGACTTTGACCTTTGACCGTTGACAATTTGTCTAGTTTGAGTTTTGGTCAAACTTGAGGGTTTGGGGTACCGGTCTTAGAGATTTATCATGTTTGGGATTTAGGAAATTCTAAGTGGAGTTTATCCTTATTAGGAGGTTCGCGTTGTTAGGATCTGAAGATGCGCGTGTGGAACGCTGTTTAGCTTTGCAGATCAGGTGAGTCTTCTCATTATACTATGAGTGATGTTACATGTGTTGTAACTTTACTTCACGATGTGATGTGTTGTATGCTAGGGTGTTCGCGCCCTATCTATGTGATTATGTGACTAAGTAGGTCCACCTGAATGCTTAGGCTTCTATGATTGGTAAGTATGTTTAGTATCGATACTATTTTAGGATAGGGATGTCATGCGATGGCGAATCAGGGCAAGAATGAGAGCTGGACGGATCGGCACAAGCTCGAGAGTCCACACATTGAGTCGGCGACGGGCAGAACGGGGCAAGCCCGTAAGTCCTAATGGAGGAGCGGATCGAGGAAAGCCCGGGAGCTAGATGGTTCGGGGCAAGCTCAGAGACCTCTTGCGATTGTTTGATATGTGATGAATCGTGTGGTATTTTGGGGAACTCACTAAGCTTTGTGTTTACTCTTTCACCCTAACTATTTTTCAGGTATTTGCTGGCTTGAGCTTGGAGCACCGACGCGACTCTACCGCATCTGAAGATTTGGTATTTGAGTCTTCCGCTGGATAATGTTTACAAATGTTTTTTTTAAAACGATTTATATGTTTTAAATATTAAGTTTTTAACTTGGATGGTTTTATTTGATAACCTGTTTTATGAATTTGTACTGTTTTTAAAACGAAAATTTTATTACGAAATTTGAGACGTTACATATTAATTAAAATGTTATTGCTTTAAGAAATAACATTCTAACAATGTACATTTTGCATGATTAATTTTGTTTCAAATTTTAATGAATTTGGAAATTACAAGTATGATTAATCATGACCTACCCTATCATGAATTATGTATATTTGAATAAAATGATCCAATTAAAGTCAAATGTGTGATTATTAATCTTTTGTTGATGTTGATAACATGATTATAATATTTGTCACATCAATGTCGTTGGACAAACATAATATTATGATACTATTCATATAATTACATAACAAGTCAATTTCTACTTAAGTGAATTATGATTATTATTTTACTTTAGTGTTAATTAAATTGGCCAAAATTGCAGGTGTATTATGTTGAATGATTTATGTAAAATTATTTTTACAACTTTTGAGAAACTATATTTTGAAAAAATGAACTTTGTGATATTAGTCTGAGATGAGTTCTTCTTTCTTAACCCTTCCAACTGATAATATTTCGTTAATTTTTTTTTTCCTTTTTTACTTCCATCTTTTCCAGCCCACAATATTGAAAACTCATCTTTCTCAACTCTCTCAACTCATAATGCCACATCAGCTTTTTAATATTAAAATACAATAAATAAAACCAAAAATAAAAATATAATAAAATTTTAAAAAAAATAAATCAAAAATGTAAACGAATTTAAAATGTACTAAATAAAATTAAAAAAATAACATTTCATTAAAAAAACCACACAACTACAAATATTATTTTAAATCCTACATACGAGAACATAAAACCTAAATAAGATAACTTAAAACTTAAATACAAGAATTTAAAACATAAATACGATAATTTAAATAAATTATCGGTTAAAATAATGTATGTGGGTATATTTTATGTGATCAACAAGATCCGATAGAAGGTGTTGGTGAACTCCAGCATCAAGCAATTCATGAATCATATCCTCATTGACTTCTACCTCAGTGAGGATATCGATATCATATACCGGACATATAGCAGCAACGTCATATTTCAAAATCATGTTGTGTAATATAGGCAAACGTAAATTACATATTTCCACCTGTCAACATCCGTAGACCGTGCAGGCTATTTGATTATGACTCATCAAGATTTTAGTACGTCAAATGTCCGTTCTATGTTATTTCCTGCTGCTTCTTGTGCCTCATTGAAACGTTTCTTTTTTGGTGTTACTGGATGCGAATATGATTTCACAATGCCCAATTTGGGTATATCTCATCTGCAAGATAGTACTCATGTTTGTATTCTTTCCCTTTCAAAACAAATGAACATTTTTGTGTTTTTTCAAGCAATGTGTCGATGAATAATGATGATCGTTAGAGAACGTTTAAGACGTTGTTGCCACCGACGACATCAAAATATGCATGTCATATCTACAAATCTTGTGACGTTACTGCTTCAAGTATCAGTGTCGGGTACTTGTGATCGCCTCTCATGTACTGGCCTCGCAATGCTGTTGGACACTCCTCTAATCCTAATGTGTACAATCAATGCTTCCCAACATACACAAGAAATCCATGCCTAGATCCATGTGTAACGTACAAAAGTTGAATGTCGTTGGATGTTGGTTTATGCATAAATTCGGCTCTGTAAAGCTTAATAACACCATAACAGAAGTTGTAGATGCTTTTACGTGAAGTTCGTTCTGACATATTCAAGTCCTTATTAAGCGTGTTGGGGTGTTCGTAAACGCCAGTTAGCGTATATTGTATGTGAATTTTTGTAATGTAGTGAAACTTTTTGCATATTGGCATCGAAAGTTGTTTGAAAATACGAAAAGTTTGTTTCCATATCCTCTACAATACGCACAAACAATATTCTACTCATCCGAAATCTGTTTCTAAAATTGACATCCCCAAACTTGGAATTAGGAACAAAGTAATCTAGTATCAGTTGTTTCTTTGCAGTTTTCCAATCTCTTTGGAGATAAGTTCTTGAAGAACGTATGCTTGAACTTGCGGTATATTCATAAACCGATATTGCAGCTTGAGCAACTGATGCGTAAATATCGAAGTAATTTGATGATTCGTATGGCGATAAATGTGCAGGAGGTTCATCAACAAATTTGTTGCACATATACGAATCAAATTTCTCTAAGGAAGAAGACATTTCGATTTTAAAAATAAACTGAAAGTTGGAATGAAGTAGAATAAATATATAGAAGAAAAATTAGGAAAATATAGAAAGGGTGAAGAAAGATTGTGTATTTTTGAAGTGATGGAAAGAGAGTATTTATAGGAGTTGTATGAATTATTTTTGGCTTCATAGTTATTTTTTAACATTAACCAAGCCCCAACGACTGCTCACGAGACCACACAAACACTATCCATCACCAACTTGCCTGGCATGTCATCGTGACGCCACCAAGCCCCTTCATCGAATCCACCTTCATCTGTCGTGGACTCCAAATGCCCTAATATAATCACGTATCTCGTGAAATTGGATCTTATGAAACTATTTTCTTTTGCGAAATCCATTTCTTATGGATATTATGGCTGATGGGATTTCACAAAATAATGACTCATTCTCAAATATAAAAACACTTTTCCACAATTTATAAGGTTGTCTAGAAGCAACGTTCATTGAATAATCACCTAAAAATACAAGATGGGTGATTATGTTGATCATGAATTGACAAAAGTTTATTAGTTTGGGGCATTACACCTCCCTAGGTATTTTATGATATAGATGTACCCTTGAACGTTGGTTATTGATATATGTTTCTCTAAAATGAATAGTGATTTACATGTAATTGCCTTTACAAGTAGACCGGCCCACCTCGTCGTTTTGAGCTATCATCGTAACGCGAAACCGAAATAGTAGTCATAAAAGGCAATTAACATTGGATACCAATTTAATAGAGAAAAAACATGTTATAAGTAATCATTTTTATTATAACTAAATACATATATTAATAATATAATAATAATAACAGTCGCAAATGCTTCAAAGCAGAATAAAATAATAAATGTCATAATTTGTGTAACTAATTTGTATCTGCTTAGCAACGGTCTTTAGCATTAACCATTGATATTGTCATAAATAGCCGAATTTGAGTTTTGTGGTTTGACCAAATAATCTGGTTCTATTTTACATTTGACTATAATAATGTGTCTATTTTAACTCTTAAACCTCTATTATTTCCCTAATAATTTATTCATTAGATGCATACATATTTGCATGCATTATATACCATCCCATGGATAGAATGTGCAACTTTCCCCTAAATTGACAAAAAAGAAAACAAGGACATCTTGTATCAACAACGCCACTAATCATTTTATCCAGCTCATAATATCACATTAATGGGTATTTGAATTCAAATAACCCTTCAAGCATTATACTATTATAAGATGCGCAGCTTAGTTGACTTGTACCTATTCCTAGCTATGTTCACTTGTACCTAGGATACTACAAAAGTAACATTATATCTTTTTAATTCGTCCTTCTAAGAACAAAGATAGCGACAATGCAGTGGGCTCTTATGTACACAATTATTTAATATAATATATTTGTTTTTAAATAAATGCAAATATATAATGTGACAGCTATATAATATCTACGCATTTATGTATTAGATACACAAGTAGTTTCTAGACCCACTTGATTTTTGTGTTAGATTTGAATATAAGAATAAAAAAGGACGTTGGGGGAACATTGACACATCGGTTTCATGAAAAAGATAACAACAAAGGGTACCAATCTAGTATTATCTTTTCTTAGAAAAAGAAAACGAAGTTGGTGATGGCATAAAATGTGTTATCAAATATTTTTATATTATCTAAAAGTTTCAAATTCGAACATCTTTTTATTATGATGTTTCAAGGCATTATAAACAATAATGTTGTTTTCCTCCGTCTATCTAATGAAGATTTTCTTGATCTTAAAGCAAAAGAAAACGATATCTTCATTTATTTGGGGAAATTATGTCATCGGCAGACTAATATCATGTACTACTTTCTAAAGATTATAAAAAATTAGTTAAATTTTAAAGACAACAATTTATTTTGTAGATAACATCTCTAAATTGTAAATCAAAATAATAACATCATCAACGAAAATTCAAGTTTTATTTATGAAAATTAAAAGGGAAAACAAAATTTTAAAGTTTGTGTTAGAAATTTTCAAAAATTATTTTCACTATAAAAAAGCTTCATATTGTAATTTTAACCTATCAAAAAAGATCAAAAAGAGATTTTTTTTTTACTATTTTGTAGAAGACTTCTTGGATTAAACTCTAGATTTTGCAGATAACATCTGCTATATCCTCAGATCTATCTGAGAAATCATCTGAAAAATGTGAAGAACTACAATATGACACATTTAAAACTATAATATTAAGTTTTCTTTTATTATGAAAAATGGTTTTTAAATATTCCTATGACAAAAATTTTAAAAAATTCTCAGCATTAGTAAGATGATTTCTTAAATGGAGGATTTCGTAGATGTTATCTCTAATATCTTCAGTTTCATCCGAGAAATTCTCTGCAATAATATGAAAACTTAATTTTTGTCATTCTTGTAGCTAAAAACTACAATATGAAAGTTTTTTTAATATGAAACTGGTTTTTGAAGATTTCTAATAAAAAAAACTTAAAAGAAATTAAATTTTTTTGAATTTTTGCAGACAAATTTAAAGATCACCATTTCTCATATGAAAAATTTAAAGATCATTCACGAAAAAAAAAATATCTTTGTTTTTTTTTTTTTTTTGCAAAACGGCGTCGTTTTCTAATTGCCGCATCACCATTTCTCAAATGACATCATTATTTCATAGATAGTCTATAGTTTCACATATATTATCCGTAAAAATGATAATTTTTTTAAAGATCTGGTTAATTATTTATTATTTCTTACAAATAATAAATGAAATTAGCCCGACTATCTTTTTCTCTAGAAGTTTTTCTTGCTATTTGTGCTTGATCGTTAAAATATAGTTAGGATGATATGTTGAGTACGTCTATATTTTGATGTTAATGTGTATTTTAAAGAATAATAAAACCATTTATTTTATGTGAATGGAACATAAATTTACCAAAATTTTAACAAATTAGAAATAGAGTATATTTATTTCTCTTTTTATATAAATGATCTGGATAAATATATATCGAATGGCATGAATATTGTAACTACACGCGTCATATGTCCCACCCCAACAATCTGCATAGACAAGATAGTTATCGGAGTTTATCATGCATTCGGCTTTATATATATATTTCGACTTTACATTTTTCAATATTGTGATATTTTAATTTAGAAATTTAGTATGTTAAAATTTGTTTGGTTTATGTTTCTTAAAAGTCATTTTTAAATATTTAAAAATAGTCAACAATTTGTAGCTATATATGTTATATCAATGAAATGATTGACGTACAAGTTACTGTTATAATTTATTATATCATAAGATATTTTCTTTTAAAATAGGTTTGCATTAACAATTTCACACTTGTATTAATAAGTATAAAGTTTTATTCGGTTGAAAAATAATTGATAACATTTACATAGAGTTTTAATAGTCGTCTTAACTCTTAACCACTGATTTTCCTCCATATAGTGTGATATGAAGCTGTTGTGAATTTGAGATCCTTTTATTCCAAATAACTACTTCAAATCTTGACTAAATAATTATATCGTCTAAACATGTGGTTTTGGTTACGTTTTTGAAAAAGATTAGCAATGATCTTTTTGCAATCTATATTTACTAAATAGTATTCAATATTTACGGAAAATCATATTTAAATATGCAATTGGTAAATTGTTATTAGATGATACTATGATAGATATAAATATGATAAAGAAAACTTACAGATTAACTTTTCCAAATTTGCCAATAATAGATAAAATAATCAACAATCGTGACCATCTTAACGTTTTGTTTTTAAATAATAACACCGTTATAATTGCATAAATCCAAAAAACTATCATAGTCAGAAAAACTTGAACATTTGTATCCCAACTTTTGCTAATACTCAACCTTTTCTGACTATAATTATAAAGGTTTTTATAAAAATTAAAATCGGATATCAAATGAATAAAATATATAACAAGTGGTGGTAAGGCATACCGTATTGCTTCCTCCATTGTTCAAAATATGGGAAGAGAGTAGACGTATAATCATCACCTACAAAATCTCCATCGTTTGACCTTGAAGCTTTCATAGCGATTGCAGCCTCCTGGATCTTCTGCATCTCACCCACATTCCCATATGGAAAAGACGGTTTTGGACCACTGATTCCTTGCTTTTCGAGCTTTCTTCTTAGTCTTTGAGGTTTCATCCATAGGATATTCAAGAAGTAGAAGGTTATAATGGTAATTACAGGTAATCCCACATGAACAAGAAGATCAAGAACCAATGAAGAAGAGAGTGTTTTCATTTTTATTTGATGGGAGCCACTTTGGTGCTCACGAAGAGTACTTATAATAGAACAGCGCGCGTTGTAGACATAGGATTTTCTAGTTTGTGAAGATGTATAAGTTTTTATGTATGATGTACAAGTAGATAATGCATGAATGATCGGGATTCTGAGTTTTGGGTGTGGAGAAATGAATGGTTTTTATATTAATGGTTAGCAACGAGACTCTTCTTGTGGGTCACTCTGTGTCCTTTACATTAAACCCCTTGTACTTTTGTAGATTTACACTTTGGTCCTTATATGTTGAACTCTTTTCGTTTTGAGAAACTTTTTGCTAATGAAAGACTAAAAGACATGATTGTTAAAATCTCGATCTTAATCGTAAGATTTTGCGATTTAAGATCCTATAAGCGAAAAATGATCCTGATCACAGTAAGATCTATCTAAATCAAGATCTATACTAGGATCTTAGGATCCTAACTAGGTTTTAAGAGTTTGATAAGGTTGTCAAAGAAGCCATCAAGGTTTATACTAGTATTTTGATGATTGTAGATGTTGTTGGTATGTTAAGTATACCTTATAATAATTATTTACGTTGAAATAAATTGTAGTCAGTGAGGATTGTTGGAAGTTTTAATGGGCAATGACGTATTTGTACTTATTATAGATTACCAAATATAGAAATTCAAGAATATGCTTCCTAACATTTAATACGTTGCTTTCCAACTGCCACAAATCATGAATTATTGTGTGATTGTTAATTTGAGTAAACTTCATGGAATATCAATTGTTTTAGAATAATGAAGTACTCGCTAACAAAATGACATAATTTGCAAAAACCATATGTTTAGTGATGAAAAAACTTTTTTCCACTCGGGTCTAATAAGCATACAAGAATATAATGTTAACAAGAAATATGAGATACATACGTAATGTGTAATTGGTTTCCCGTTCTAGCAATTCCAGTTCCGCCAATTCCACTAAAAAAACCTGGGACCGAACCAGTATACGAAGAGACACTTAAAGTGCTTGTTAGTGCGATACAATATGATATCAATCGTAGTTGGACTGGTCATGTAGTGTTGATACCATTTTCACCTTATGATTATAATATCCAAGTAGCATAGCTGGTCAACGAATAGCATATACCACTCTTTTCTCACTGTTTTTTTTTTTTTTTTTTTTTGCAAAATCTAGTTTGCTATAGTGTCTAATTTACAGAAAAAACAAGTGGTTATTCTTATATACAAATGATTCAAAATTTGTAGAGTTTCACATTAGCAAGATTAGAGAGGTTTCTTTGTTGCTAACTCCTTTAAGTCATTATCGTCCAAGGTATATGTTCACTCAACCAATTTTCATTTGCTAACATTGTCACGATATGGAGTTTTTTTGTATTCTAATAACCAATTTACATTTTACTTCCATAAAATTTTCCAATACTTGTCACTAATATATCGCTAATCTTACTAGTGGCACCTAAATTGTTCAATTTGTTTATAAATTTGCTTATCAAAAAAGAGTTAAACTCACAAACTATGGATTATTTAAGTCTGTCACGAGTGTTGTTTTCTCTTGCCTGACTCAAATTGGATACGATCATCTTGTTATTAGACCAAAGGGAGCAGAGGACGGCATATGTGCGGTGATCTACGTGTCAACCCCACACCGTACGGGAACACCATCCCGGTTGGTGTAGGGAAGGTGAGGGAATGGGTTTCAAGGGGTTGGAACACCGCAGGGGAACATATCTCTTTTCTCTTTCTTACTCACACACACACACACACACACACACACACACACATATATATATATATATATATATATATATATATATATATATATATATATATATATATATATATATATATATATATATATATATATATATATATATATATATATATATATATATATATATATATATATATATATATATATAAGTGAGTGGTAGTGAAGGGATACCATTTCCTAAAATTTAAGGGGTGAAGGGTTAGTGAGGGGAAGGTGAGGTGGCGCTTATGTGGCACTCCAACCCCTTGGGGTGAGTGGTCACGGCTCCTCTTGGTCTTAAGATGCTAGAGGAACCAATTATTGATAGATAGCAAGTGTAGTAAGTCTTTATATCTGTATTCTTATAGTTGTCACATAAAAGTAATTTTGGAGCTATATTATTAATGCATGACTTGAATTTTATTTGTAGAAACATTAGCGTATGCATTCATAATATCATTAGACTAAATGGTTGCAAAATGACTTAATAAGCTTGAATGTTGGAAAAACAACTTAGTGAGGGCAAACCCGGCTTTGGAACCGGAAAAAAAAAAGCACCGGTACCAGAACTGGTTGACACACCTATGGCCCTGTTTCCGATTCTATCTCAAGCCTTAAAACGATTCTCGGTTCTCCCGGTTCCCGATCTGGGTTGGACCCGACGATCATCCCTGTTTAGGATTAATGGAATCCTTAGGATTTTAAAGGTTTTGAATTTACAATTTCATATTATCATTTGTTTAGTATAAAAACAACAACGGAATTTAATATCCAAAAGCTTTTCAAAAACCCTTGTTAATGGGATTGCAAAAAACCTCCTAGACCCAATATTTTCAAAATCATATCCGGATATATTAAGTTAAAATATTTTTTTCTAACTTATCCTTCTCCATAGTTTAGCGTTTGACCACCTTATTCCATTTAAATTATGTTTATTTGATCAATATATTATTAGTAAATAATATTAATACAAATTAATTCCATTTCAAAATTTTTTAAATAAACGGTTAGTAAACAATCAATTAACAACAAAAGATAGTTAACTATTTTTACAACTATATCAATTTTATTTTTTAGACTTCTTATAAAACAAATAAATACTTACAAAAAAACAAAGAAATAAACATTTTGACATATGATAAATATATTTAAAAAAACAATTCCAAATCCATTCCAAATATTACCAACCAAACACATCACATGTTTTAAGTCAAATACACCCCTATAAACATAATTATTTCATGAATCCAAATCCAAAAACATAAATCCTACAATTCAAACGGCTCTTAGACTTTTCGGAATGTTTGGATTTGTTTTTGGGAGAGGAAAAATCAAAGAAAATTCGACTTTATTTAACAAGATCATATTCATGGTTTTGAAAATCAAATCGGACCAGTCGGTTCGACCGGTTGAACCAAGAACCAGTTTGGTTACAATATTTTAGTTTCTAATAACCGGTTGTATATGAATCAATGAAAACCGATTGGTGCACGAAAAATCACCGGTCCAACCACTTAAAAACTGCCAATTGAACCACTAAAACCGATTTATAAAAATATTTATTTCTTAATTATTACTATTTTAAAGTTTTTACCCACTTTGAGTTTTTAAGACACATTTCCATGATATTTTGATTTTGATTGTTGACAAAATAATTTTGATGTTTGGATGTTTGGTATTTTAGTTTTAGATATTTTTTGTATTTTTATAATTTTAAAACAGTTTGACATAATAATCACGTCGTCTGGTTTTTAGACTGATCTAACCGATTGAAATATTAAATTGGTAAGACGATCAGTTCGATAACAGTTCCGAATTTCAAAACATATTGTGTTACAATCTTTATTTTGGTCATTTAATAGAAGTGATACATTTAAGCTAACCGGATATGTTGGCTTTATCGTACTACCATCGCCTACTAATTATTTGTAATGTATTTCATTATCTAGTATTTTGCTAACTTTTTAATAAAATCTTTTATTGCTAAAAAATTTATTTATTTATCGTAAAACTATATTGACTCACTTTATCGCAATTTTCTCATTATTAATGTAGCGTTTAGTACGTAGTATTTGATGATACGAAATAGAACAAATCACTTTGAAGTTACGTTTGACATAGATGAGACTAAGCAAAGATCGGGTCAAATGTGACTAATTCATCAAATTTACTCTCATCCAAAAGGGTGGAACAAAGTAGAACAAAAAGTCAAATGACAAAAGAAATTTTCTTACCTGTCTCTATATTACAGTTCATCAATACCCACAACCATACTCCACACCCTACCCCTACAACATTCCGCCACCCCTGGCCTTACCCCACCCCATTCCCACATCATACCCATACCCATACTCACACCCCACCCACACTCAAACCCCACCCATACCCTACTCCTAACCCTTACCCCTAACCACACTCGCACCCTCATTATCACCCATATCCACACCCACAACCCACTCCCATCCTCCCCCTCACTCATACACACACATACTAGGTTGTTTATGTATAATTATAGTATAGTAAAAAGATATTATAAGCAATTTATAAGTGAAGGAAAATCTAGTAATTTTAACGTATTTTGTGTTTTGTATAAGTGCGACCAAACGCTATAGATAAGAACTAACTTAGTCTCATCCAGTCCAGTTCAGTCTAGTCTTGTCATATTCAGTCCATTTTTGTCCATGTACCAAACAATGTCTTAACTAAACATATCATATTTGCTTAATGGGTCATTATGTCCAGCCAAGTATTTCTATTGAGCATAGAAGTACAATATCTAATGAAATATGTAATTAATTTGACAAAAGCATTCAGATGATAAAAAATAAATTATAAATTTGAAAGTGTTAGGAGAGTTTAGTAACGAGTCAAACTATATAAGTTCATCACATGTGAACAGGGTCGAGTTGACACACTAATATATTTGTCCCTTTCTAATTATTTATAAACATTTAAAGTTCATAATATACTTATAAAAGACGATGTTTATATCACAATATAAACTTTATATATAATCGTTCAAGAGGTCTTCGCCATTTTACTATATTGACCTAATTTTTAACCTACTTGATTGATTTGACACATTTTCAAACTTTTTTTCACCTAATAAAATAGGTTAAATATAAATATTCAAATTTGGTAGGGACAAAATCCACAAAATATTATATATATAAATAAATTTTGAGTAAATACACTTTTGGTCCTAGTGATTTGCTAAAAATCACAGTTTTAGTCCAAGTATTGAAAAATTAATATGGATTTGAGGTTGTTGTCGTCTATAATGATTCGTTAAGTGTATGTTAAATGACTAAATTACCCCTTCATTTTCTTTTTCTTACTTATTATTTTCCTTATTTTTATTTTAATATTTGAATAAAAAGTCAATCGCCACCACTGATACCAACACCACCACATCAACCCACATGCCACCAACAATTTTTGCCAGAAAACAAGAACAGAAAGACTAACCCCACCACCACCACCACATTCAAAGATATAACCTAAAATCAAAACCAAAATTAAATATGTAACCTAGAATCGAAACCATGTTCAACGATCTAACAAAAATCAAAATTAAAATAAGCCCATTATTGAGTCAACTCTATCAACAATATATCCTAGAATTCATCAATGCATTATATAAGCAAACATTCAATGTAATTATCAATCACATCACAAGCCCTCCAATATTAGATTCAAACAATGACTTTAAGGATAAACTTCTTTAGAAACATTAATGGTACCTTCAACCCGAAAGTTTAGTCAACTCTTGACTTTTGACAACCAAATTTGATGTTTCTCGAAATCCAAATCGAAGATAATATGTTAACTCGAAATTTCACCATTCTAATGGTAAAGTAACTGATTAATTAACAAGATTATGTAGACAACATAATAAGGTTGATAAAAAATCCATAGACATAAGACAGTAACTTAAAATTTCACCAAAAACACAATGAATATGACACAACAAAGAGAAATTAGAAGAAGAATGATTTAGCTCCAGGTACAGAAGCGTATCATCGTGTCTATTTAGAAGGAAGCTAGCAAGAAATCAGACACACGATTCTAAAGCTTGCAAGAAATCATACGTACAAAATGACAGAGCACACTAATTCTTCAAGAATTAAGAAAGTGAACATCATCATCACACTAGTGAATTCAAACCTGGGTGAGAACGAGGTTGAGAAGGTGGGTGAAAATTGTAAGGCGCAGTATCGGGTGTCTCTTGGTGTTACCGGAGTGATCAAGAGCAGAGATATGGTCGGTAAAGGGGCGGAGGAGTGTCGACAACTAAAGAGGTTGAAGGCTGAGGAGAGCGGTATCTAGGGGTGGGGGAGAAAAACACGGTGGATGTATCATGGTTTTATGGCAATATATAGGGATGGAGGTAGAGCTGGTTGCCAATAAAGAGTCAGAGGACCACCAACTGTGATGGATAGATATGTAATTAGAGTTGTAGAGGGTGGGAGAGACATAGAGCAACGGCTAAAAGGATTGCATCCTGGCAACTGAAAGCTTCAAGGCCTTTACGACATTTTTCCAACATTTTACAGTAATGGTCCTTTAAGAATGACTATAATAATAATAATAATAATAATATCATAATAATCAAATCAGAAAAAGACAAAAATAGGGGTAATTTCGTCATTTTACACCCGTTTAATGGGGTATTATAGACGATAATAGCCTCAAGGACCACCGTTACAACATTTTGAAACCACAGGGATGATCTACGTCAATGTTTTAATACTTGGACAAAAATGTGATTTTTGACAAACCACGGGGACTAAAAGTGTAAATTACTCTTTTAGGTTTAATAATAAAATATTTTAAATCAAAAAGTAAAAGATAATTACTTAAAGGATAGATTAGTCATTTCAAGTTTGGTATGGACTAGAACCACAAAACTCTAGTTTCACGGAAACAAATTCAACAAAATGTTTATTATAACACCTCATTTTTTAAGACTAAACTGAAAAAATAATAATAATAGCAGCAATAATAATAATAATAATAATAATAATAATAATAAGGTAAAAATACTTTGTTTATAGGAAAATGCTTTATCTAATGAGTTTAGTTGAAATTTATGAATTTGAAATAAATTTATGGACTTTTTAAGACATATTTCGCATTAGGGGTAAAGTGTCATTTTAAGTGAATTTGTATATGGGGAGTGACCAACTAGGATTTGGATGTTATATTGGGAGTTTCCTTGGGCTAAAACTCTAAAACTCAAGATTTCCTTTTAAGCTTATAAGTTTTAAACCATTTGCGAGACCTTGTGAATCTCGAGGACTCGAATGTAATTATTGAAAATTAGGAAGGGTTTAATAAGGGAGAAACCACCCATATTTCAGCCATAGGAGACGTTGAGAGAGGGGAAGGGACCCCAACCCTTGCATTTTTCTGATTTGGAGAAGTTTTAGGGAATAACTTGAGGATTTAATCCATTGCTTGAAGTATCTTGGAATTTCTAGGTAAGAAATCTCCATTTCTAGTTGGAAAACCCCCACTTAGGGTTTGGGTTGTATGAAATTCAGAATTATCACTTGGGGGATAAGGATTATATTATCCTAAATGCTTAGATTAATATTCTAACTGATCTAGTGGTCACTATCCAATCCTTGGATAGCTTTGAATCACTTTCATTGAAGTTTTGATCCATATGAACCCTAGAAACTGGGTTTTTGTTGAATCTATTTTTTACCATATAATGGATGGATCATTTAGGATGTTTTGGGTGGAAGGAATCACCAATATATGTTTCCTAATGATTCCAATCTTTGGAAAGAGAACTTACACCTATTTGGACTTGAATGGTGGAATGGAATTGGAGATTCCATAGATGAAGCCTCATGGGAAATGATAAAGGAAGCCATGGAATGATTCCCTTGTGGATGACCATTTGAATGGATTCTTAGTAGAAGAAATAAGATATATATATATATATATATATATATATATATATATATATATATATATATATATATATATATATATATATATATATATATATATATATATATATATATATATATATATATGCAATGAATGACTTGGTTTGAAACTTAACTCTATGTCTTGTTGGAAGAATAAGACATTTAAGCATTAAGAACTAATGATTAAGTCATGAACATAGTGGAATAATGATGAGATTTATTGTTGAAAAACCTTAAAAATTAGTCATTCATAGGTTTAATACTAGTTGTATTAGTTTTTAAGTTGCCTATGGACAAGTTGGAACCAAAAATATGGACTAAGCGGTGTGCCTAGTACCCACGCGGGTCGCGTGGCCTATTGCCCATAGCCTACGCGACCCGCACCAAGGAGAAATGAAAATTCTAGGTCCTTTGATGTCACACTCGACCCGCGCAAGGGTTTGGTCACAGGTTGCATGAACCGCGTGATCTTGCACAATGGTGTTGACCATTTTTAAATGATTGTAACTAATCTTAAGGGCTTGAATCCTTAGGGTTAAACCCTTTATCACAAAGAACCAAAAACATAGGATTGTTTAGAACCTTAAGACCCTATAAGGCACTTAGGACTTATGAGCAATAGTTCGTTCCTTTTCTTATAAGAGGAGAGTAAACTATTATATAACCATGGAATAAATAGGAAACTTGTGACTGCAATCGATGTGAGTCTACCGGAGTACATGTCTCTAAAACTATTTTATGTATGAATTGTTTTTTAACGGTTTTCATGCATTTAAACTACGTGGTATATGTTATACTAAGTACACCCATGCATTCATGAAATATCTATTTTATTGAAAGATGTATTTGAAACAATAAGCAGATGATCTTTAAACCAAGATTTGCATCCTACATGTGCATTGCATTTAGGTTGGGAGTCGGAAGGGTCACACATGATATCCATATGGATTTTGACATAAAGTCTAAAGATGTGGTGATTAGATATCTAGATAATCATCACTTTGCACGTGTGAGGCAAGCTACCCCACGTGTGGTGCTTGTGTTGTGGTTCATAAGTGCCTAGCTAAGATGGAAGGGTGTAATATTTCCTTCAAACCACCAATGTGATAAAAGGACTTAGGATTTGGGTTATTTGCATGTGCATTCATTCATACAAGACTTGCCTTTTTTAAATTGAAAATGATGTTGTTAATAAAAATGATGCTCACGTTGGGAACTTGTTTATGTTGATTTGGGATTAACTCCCTTGACATATTATGATGATTTGGTGTTCTTTTCTTTATTTTTGGGGTTTGACTTGAGTGTGGTGCTTGACATCACACACTCTAAAAGAGTTGACATCAGATATTCTCTCTAGGTATTACATTGCCTAACTTATTTTGGCATGTGCTCAGGTTGAGGCCTCAGAAAGAACCTCAGTTCGACAATTTTTTAGAAGGCCACAAGATGTGTGGTACTTGAACTTATGTTTTGTTATCTAAATTGATGCCTCCTCACTACTATTGACTTGGTTACTTTTAAAATTGATGTTTGGTACCTTAAATTTCC
Source organism: Cichorium intybus (assembly GCA_023525715.1). Taxonomy (NCBI): domain Eukaryota; kingdom Viridiplantae; phylum Streptophyta; class Magnoliopsida; order Asterales; family Asteraceae; genus Cichorium; species Cichorium intybus. The sequence continues at coordinate 3,695,887 of CM042010.1, forward strand.
GCAAATGGTGATATTTGAATTTGGTTAAATTATTATGGTTTAAAATGGTGTTTTTCACAAATTATCCTTTGCGAAAGGTGTCACATATATATTTTGGACCACTAGTGTAAGTTAGAAAGATTATGAATCTCATTTATGTATTTCTATAGACCATATGGATCAAATTAGATGTTTTCTCTTGTTTGTGATTTTAGTGTCATATTAACATTTTAGTATAATAAAATTGATAAGTATGTCAATGGGTTCACACTTTAGTTCTAATACAAGTTAGGAGGTACGGAAATACACATTTGTATTAAACTAAGTTGATAGTGTTACGACCAAAATAATACGGGTCAAGGGGGCTATGCCCCTTGTAGGGCCCTAGGAGCAAACCCCTAGCGGGGTCCAATGGGCAGAGCCAACATCAGCATCAGCACATTGTTGACGCTGATGGTTCTTGGGTTGACGTTGACAGTGATAGTAAACACTTAACCGCCTTTATAACGATTCTAAATTAACGGACTGACTTAAAATGATCGAGAAAATGTTCATATTGATATACAGTAAGAATACAAATTCTTTCAATCATCGAAAAAATTTGGACTTGTTTTTGTGCCTAAAATTAAGTCTATTATTCTTTAGTTATCCCAATTTAAATTTCATGATACCCGGTCACTAAGACCGAAATGTCAAATTCGGACAATGATTTACACAATTCTAGAAACAATATGTGATTCTAGAAACATACCATGGTTTTATTTTATTGTATTCTCAACATCTCTTAGGTGGATGGATGTAAATTTTATATTCTAACTATTCAAATGCAAATAAACAACATTGAAATAAAATCATATTAAAAAGTTACAAAAAAATAAGTACATTTCATCTTCAAATCATCTTATTGCATATACCTTAAGGCACAACGAATAAAAACATTAAGTTATGTTTTCGGTATCAAGCATATTGTATTTTTTAGAACCAATAAGGTTTTAAGGAGTATCGTAAAATATAGTTTTAAGGGGTGTCAAAATGCCATTAAGAGAAAGTATAAGTGCTTGGATTGTAGATTCCCTTTTACTTGGGAAAAAACACAAATGTATGACAAGTTTTCCGTCGTTCGAAAGCACACATAAAAAGTGTCAATTATCGGAGTAATAATGATTACATGCCCTTATGTAAATATTATGGAAAACGATCGTAAGGATAGGATCGTCTTGTACCGTAACATCATGGAAGTGCACCAATAGTATGTTTTCCTGCTCTTAATGTTATTTTGAATAAAATTAATAAAAATTATGATGGAAAACTATAATGATGAAATTTATGTTAAAAATATGGGTGCTACTATAGAAACACTTCATATATATCTTTTAATAAAAGTTAATTATTTTCAACCAATTATATCTAAATTTTACGGAAAACAATGCAGTTTTAACCAATAAAAAAAGTTGACTTTCATTTAGGGTGTATATGAAATATAATGGGGTGTTTATTTGGTGTTTCCCAAAAATATACTTTAAAGATGAATATTGTAGGATTATGCTGAACATGATTAAACATTCGTTAAAAAGGACGTGTCATTGTACCCCATAATCAATTGTCGCCTTACACTTTTATAAAGAAAACTAGTTGTAAGACCCGTGTATTACACGGGCTGATTAAAAGAAAATGTTAAATAAGAACATCTAAACATCAAACATTGTACTAACTTAAAAACATTGTACTAACTTAAAATAAATAACATACTATCTTAAAAATAAACAAAACCAAGGTAACAACAAATTTACTTTTTTGGATACGTATGAGGCATGTAAAATGATTAAGTTGTATAAATTGCATAGGGTAAATTACATAAAAGTCGTTAACTTTTCTAGATTTTTAGATTTTGACACTATGTTTTTTATTTTTGCTATTAAGTCATTAGGTTTTTGAAAAATTGCAAATCTGACCATATGACCTGGTAACTATTGCCATCCTGTCATATAGTCATTTTTGCAATTTTTTGGAAAACATAACGACTTAATTGTAACAATTAAAAATGCAATGTCAAAATCGAGAAAATTGGAAAAGTTAATGACTTTTATGCAATTTACCCTTTAAATAAATAGGTTCCTAATTTCTTGCTTCGGTTATGAATTATTAGAATTAAATACATTAAATACATTCAATTCAAACAAATTTTTTAAGAAATTCAAAATTATGAGAAAATGACATGTGGCCAATTCAATGAGGAGATGACATGTGGCTTTGAGTTACTTATTTATTAGGATAGGATATAAACACGTGATTATAGGGAATTGCGTTTGTTTATCTTCTTGATATGTTAATGATGAAATTAGGAAATATATTTCAGTCATTATATATTTTAGAAAATATATTTTAAACTTAAACTTTGTAAAACTTTGCAGTGTGAAATTTATATGTAGATAGAATGCTAAAGACGCTTTTGGCTCAACTTATTTTTTAGGTTTAGAGACAAAACACAAACCTTCTGTTTTAACTGTGAATATTAAACAATATTTTCAAGACAATATACTTATATTTTCCTTCTACAATAAAACCACTATAACTTAGTCGGGACTCGAGAGTCTTTATCCCAAGAAGACCTAAGAGTAACACTAGTAGAAAGGGATTTTATATGGTCTATCACTTCATAATTGCAAATGACTTGATTCTTTTTTATTTATTTTATCAAAAAGTGCAACTTATTAAATTGTCCATCTCTTTGTATAAACAAACATTTTATGTATCGTTTGTGATTTGGAGCTAAAATTGTTGACATTTATGAGCAAAAAATTCAACAAATAAGTTTAATGATACATTGAATCATGAACAAGGTGTAAAGAACACATTTGATTGAAAGTTTAGATGAAAGTTGTCAAATGTGAAAGTTGAAGATAAGTGGGGTTCGATGTACATTGTTATATTACAACATTTGGCTTTGACTGTATAAAGATGTGATATTTTGTTGATTGAGATGGCTAGCATGCTTTAATATTAAACTAGTGGGGTCCCGTGTGATGCACGGGTTTCGTCAGTTCAGTAGGTGGCCAGCTCATTGAGTGGGTCGGGTGTGTCAGGACGCTTTATTTTGGCGGATCCTGAAGCGACTTTCTACATGATTCCTAATATACAAAAGCAATTTGTCAAACACTTTATGACTACATTAACATAGTGAAAAAAGAAAAAAGAAAATGTTATTTATTTTACCTCAATAGGGTGTGATTCTGAAAGACCATCTAATCGAAGACCTTCAGTACTTTCATCAACAAACTGAGTCCAAATTTTCCATTCTGGGAACAACCCATCAGCAGCTAAATAGCTTATCTGATTCACAATTTAAATAACTTATAATACTAATAATAAAAAGGAAAAAAAACGAAAGTAGAATGCTATAATTAGGTAAATAAAACATGTTACATGATTACATATGGTTGTTTTAATTATGTGAAGGTTATTACCGAATAGCAAGGTTATTACCGAATAGATCAACCAGTACAGTTGTAGAACAGAAGACACCAGGAAAACCCACATCTTCTCCAGATATATAAGATCTTTATAGTGATTAACAAAGAAAAATACAGAAAACTACAACATACTTGACCAGAAAGTACGATTATCCATGCAAAATGTCCAACTTACAGTTGCTATGTTTAGTTCTGCTCATCTGATTGCTTTGCTACACAACTGTTGTTTAAGCAACTTAAAAGTAGATAATTTGTGTTTATTGGTAATGGATAAATTCAGCTGCATTTAATGTATTTACAATCAGTGGTCAAATCATTTCCCGCTGTAACTGCTATGCACATAAATAAGGAGCTTTGAAGCAATCCTCCAAGAACAGCAACAGCTCGAACAACTTTAAGCTAGATTTATTAACAATTACTGTTAGTTACTCTTTTGCATTGACATTAATTTATTATGTGTAAATTATGAAACTAACCTTAGCCATGGAGAACTCTAGGCCTAAAGCAAAAAGAAGAAAAATTACTCCAAATTGTGCTACTGTCTCTACTTGGACCAATTCACTGACTACATCCAGCCCACCGGGCCCAACAACAGATCCTGCCAGCAAATATCCAGTAATCACCTGTTAAAACCAACATCAGCCACATGTGAGTCATAGAAAAATGCAGTGGTAGCTATTTGATAGTATTTGTCAAAACCAGAGACCATTAACATTTGTTTGAGGATTTGTGGACTTTGAGGCAAAGCATAGAACGTTCCTGGCTTCATAAAGTGAATCAGAATACAATTTTCATCTTCTTTTTTTAATGTAAACAAAGTTGCCATTTTTTTTAAAAATAAATTTAATACCTGAACTCTTGATGGAACCAAATAATCAGCAGCACCTTCAAGAGTCAACCTACACAGTATTGGAGTCTCAATCTACCTAACACCCATGAAAAAGTAAGGATCAAAACAAAGAAAAGATGAAGAAATTAATAATCTTTATTTAAAAAAGTACCTACACAAAACCATGTACATCTTCTAGATACCTTCTTATGAGTTTCGCCACCTGATGCGTCAGCATTATGTTGGAACTCATTTGTGGTCTTCGTAAATCAAGACAACGGTATCTATAAATCTGATACAATGATTTAAACCAACAATTAGAATCCATCTTTTGTTAAATTTTATAAAATCAAAAGGGTAAAAGCTACCTGAGGCAAATTTATTCTTTGGGGGAAATCTTTGGCATCATCTGAACTGGTAACAAAAAATGGCAACTTAGAAAACAACATAAGGAGATCCATATAGTTATAACAAATAAGAAAAATAAATATTACTATAATATGAAGCACTGGAAGTCAAAGTGGATGATTTCTAGGGGTAAACCTGGCATATTTGAGACAAATACTCCTTTATGCGCAATGTTAACCGTTTCAGCAGTGGGTTCATGGTCGGTACTCATTTGTATGGCTTCACCTCCTTTTAAAAGAACAGCTCTAGAATAACCCAAATTTGCCACCCATAACCTTTGACCATTTATAAAGACAGCAATAACCGATGTTGACCCGCCACGCCCCAAGTCAGAATCATGTGAAAGAATCGCTTCATCCGTCTTTTCATATACTTTTCATAGAGATATTTTTGGGTCAACTCAAAAATCCATCTGTAAATTCATGTCAAAGTTGAACATAAAAATCGTAGGTAAGAAGTTATTGACTTTTGGAACCGATGTATGTGGATTATTGTCGTAAAGCAATCTACATAAGTTAATTCAAACATATTTTTATAAACTTATTTTGTCGCCACATATGTTTATAAGAATTTTTGACAAAAAATATAAAGAGTTAAACAAACAATCTCAAACACCTCCTAAATGTGAGACCTCGTGACAGAAAAATACATAAAAAGCTTAAAAACAGTTTAACAAATTTAAACGAATGTCATTTTTTAATGTGTGAAAAAGTATTTTTATAGGACATATTAGAGAAAATATCATAATTCAATAAAAAATTTACTAAAAAGATTGTAAAAAAAATATTGCAAAACCGTCGAAATTAAGTTTGTCGATATAGAAATATTTTCGAAAAATCTTGTATATTTTTTTGTGATAAATGATGGAACTATGGTTATTTTGTTTTACTATTTTTTTTCCATTTTCATGGATACCTCTTAATATAAATAACATGTTTCAATAATGAAAGGATTTGAATGTTATAAAAAGTTGTTTTTAATATATAATTATAATACTTAAACTTATTAAATTAGATTAACGACATGTAAAAGGGCATTTGTGATGTCATAGATGTCATATGCATATAAATATCGATGGAAGGATAGACCCCTCCTTCGTGTCATTTACAATTGACACGTAACATATTAAGCATGTTCTTATGGGACCAATTCAATACCTTTTGCAAATTGTCAATTTGTCATCTGATTTTTATGTGGATTTTATTCTATATATCTAAGTGTCAATCATGAATTAAAATCTACTTGAATAATAGTTTATTTGTAATCGTAACAATTATGGCATTTTAAAATTTTAAAACCTTTAAAACTTCGTTTTGAGGATTTTTTTTTATATTGACGGTAAAAAGCTACGATATAAGTTGAACACAAACACTAGAAAACACTAGAATTTGTTGGAAAGATAAATCAATGAGAGATGGCTACACAATATGTGAGGGTAGTTATTGTATTAAATCGTACGAATCTAAAGATATCACTATGTGGTTCAGAAACCTCTATAAGTACAGATGGAATCTTTGCAAGCCCACCTCTTTGAAACCATTATTTTCTTTTTCTTTCTTTGTGTTCAACCCAAATCGGGTTCAAAAATCCATTGTCTTGTTCTTCTTAATAAATCAACAAACTAATAACCAACCAAAACAAATAATTAATATACTATGTGGTTCTACCCTCAAGCCTACTCCAAAAAGATAAATTCACTAATTATCAAGAATTACAACAATGGAGCACAAAACATCTTAATACTCTTGAATACCTTCCCAACTTTCCATTCAATGTTTTTCTATCTCAATCTAATTTTCTCGTTTTCTTAAGGGAACCCCCAAATATGAATCTTAGTGAAAAAAAATAAGCAGTAAACATTACTATTTCTCTAATACGAATGAACATAAAAATGAAACTTATTTAACATATAAAGCTAAATACTAACAAACTCTCCTTTGTGGAAATTTCGTAAAAGTTTCATCACATTTGAAAAACTCTTTTCTTCAATTCTTGTGTCATAATTGTTTCTTCTTGACAAAGAGTCGACCTCCAAATAAGGATACTTTCAAGTTCTAACATGATAAAGTCTAAAATAAACTGTTTATAATAACTAGTCAGCGAGTTAATGACAATATTTGTGACTAACTACTGTCTGACCGTAAATCTCAATCCTTCCATTTATGCAATGTATCATTTTATTATCAAATGGGTATTGACACTTTGGCCCTCTTGCAGCATGCATCCTAATAATGCTTTTAACTTTAAATCATATATGTTTAACATGCTCTTGGAACATGTCCGTAAGTTAGTTATTCAACTTTAAATCATATATGTTTAGCATGCTATTGGAACATGTCTGTAAGTTAGTTAATCATGTAAAAAGCACAAAGATCCCTCAATTTCCTTTGAAACTCAGAATCATGGTGTCTAACATGAAACGAGCAACCTCGTTCAAATCATCTAGAGGTCTGAGATGATCGTCTATTTCAGCACTGATAGAGCTAGCTAGATAATCATTAGGAATTCATTCATCAGTCATATAAAGTTTTCCATAAAATTAAGAACTCTTTTCAAGTTTTGGAACCAACATGCATAATTTGTGTCGTTTAGCTTACTTTGATCAGGGAACCACACATTGAAAATTTTGTAATATACAAACTTTCTTTAGTTGACATCTATAAAATAGAGTTTAGTTAATTTGATTAATCCTTAAAAATTAATTACCCATACTTTTTTTTATTAATAGTAAGATCCATATTTCGCTTCTTGTAATGAAGAGGTATGTCGTAATTATACAAAGAAGTTATTAAGGTAGACATTACTCTTAGCCAATTTCAATCTCCATGAAACTCCTAGATCTTCCGGGATTCATTGACTTAGGTCAACTACATGTCCTCTCCCATGATGGGTATGTCGCAGATCATAAGTTTGGATGGTAATCAACCATGAAAAACAACGTGTCACCCAACCCGGGATTCTCGAGTTATCACGAGTAACAATTTTGGTTGAATCCTATCCGATGCATGTCACTAAAGGTTGCGCCACGTGATTTAATTTGTCATTGGATATTTTTGAAGTAGAATCGACGCTAAAGGTTTATTTGAAGAAGATGTATTTCATTTCGACTTTTCTTGTGGCGGAGGTAATCAAGATTGTGGCCATGCTAGAGATTTGCAAGAAACGTTCGAAAGAATGGTAGTTGGAGAGAAGATGTCGTATGAAAGAAAAAAATTAATGAGGGAAACGGTGGTATTGTGAAGAAGACAGAAATAATGGGACATGTGTCCCCGTCTCTCAAATGTGCAACGATGACTCACCTATCTAAAGAACACCATTTAGATTTTAACGGTGTTAACACACAAGTGTTCCATTATATCATGACCTACTGGAATTGATGATCTCTCTTCTCCTAAAAAGCTCATCCTTTTCTTTTGTTTATATATATATATATATATATATATATATATATATATATATATATATATATATATATATATATATATATATATATATATATATATATATATATATATATATATATATATATATATATATACAAGTTGGGGTTAGCCCACTTGGCTAACAAGGTGATTACTAACAAGGAGGTCATCGGTTCAAACCCTGTCACTAACATAACAATGAGTAGTTTAGGAGTAGAAGTAGGATAAATTTGCCGTTCAAAAAAATATATATATATATATACATATATATATATATATATATATATATATATATATATATATATATATATATATATATATATATATATATATATATATCACATGACAAATCAAGTTCGTTTTTTTAATTTGAATAGTTTAAATTTTGGATAGTTATTATTTGTAGCATTTGGTTACACTAGGACAATACATAAAATACGTTAGATTATTAGGTTGTCCTTAATTTGTAAAATATTTGTAAAATATTTTTCCATACTATAACTATAAATAAGCATCCTCGCATGGGTGTGGGGTGAGGATGAGGGTATGGGGGTTAGGTAAGGTGGTGGGGTAAGGTGCGATGCGATGGTTGGGGTTGGGGGTTAGGGTGGGGGTGTGGTGTAGATGGGGTAAGGGGTAGGGGTAGGGGTAGGGGTAGGGGTGAGGGGATATGGCTGTGTGGAGGGTGGGGATGATGGTGTGGGTGTAGGTGCGGTGGTTGGGTGGGGTAGGATGGGATGGCGTAGGAGGGTAGGGTGGGGCGGGGTGGGTAGTGGGGGTTGGGGTGTGAGTGTTGGTGTGATTGTGATGACTTTTTTGTCGGTTGACTTATTGTTCCACCATTTTGGGTGAGACGGAAATTTAATGAACTAATACTATTTGACTTAGTAATTGTTTCAATCCCTCCACGCCAACTGCTGATTCAAAATGACTTTTTCTAGTCTGCTTCATGCGGTACTACGTACCAAACATTACCGATTTAATATTCAGACGTATAAAGGCGTAGCATACCCGTCACTATAAGGATAAACATAAAAATGATTTATTAATTAAAGATTATCATGCTTGTTTTGGAAACATATATCTAAAATGTTGATTTACAAAAAATTTGGACCGCCTTATGTAAACATTGAAATGGCACGTTGTCATAAAGTCCCGTTTCAAAGTTTTGATTTTGAAATCAATTCGGATGCCATATTTTATCGAATCCGATAAATTCTATTATTTCAAATATATTGTCGTTAAAGTTCATACCCCACCACCATTTTCAATCTGCTTCAAATTCTTCCCCTTTTCATTTCTCTGGAGGGAGAAATATAAGATTTGGTTGTGTACACAGGATCAGTTTTTGAATTTTGATTTTACTTTCTCGTTTGGTGTTTATCTGGGTAAATTAATTGCTCAGGACCACGAGCAATTAAAATCCCTGCTAATTTCTACTCGGGGTCCTGAGATTTAGGGTTTTTTCTATTACAAAATCTTGGATTTTGATTGTAATCATATTGATTGTCGGCGTTTCCGAATACGGACGGCGAAATACATATATACAAGTAATTAGGGTTTTAATTTGTGTGGTTGTACGGTAGAGGTAAAAGAAGTGGTGCCGATTTAGTGTGATGGACGGAAGGAGGATCACGGCGAGTCCAAGGCCGTGTAACGGTCGGCGCGTGGTTGCTAAGAAACGGCCCCGTGGAGGTGCTGATGGATTTGTGAACAGCGTTAAAAAGCTTCAGAGGAGGGAGATTTGTTCGAAGCGAGATCGTGCCTTTAGAATGTGTGATGCTCAAGAGAGATTCAGAAACATTCGCTTACAGGTTCTTACTGGTCTTCTATTTTTCCTTTCTGTAATTTAGTTTGGTCTCTCGGAAAATGATTTAAAGTTAGGGTTTTATTCTATCACATCGTTTTCCAGGAGGAATATGATACTCATGATCCTAAGGGACACTGCTCCATGGTATTACCGTTTCTGAAAAAGCGCTCAAAAATCATGGAAATCGTTGCTGCTCGTGATATAGTCTTCGCTCTTGCACAATCTGGAGTCTGTGCTGCATTCAGCCGAGGTATAGTTTGTCCGATTAAAACACACTTTAATTTTACACCAAATCTTAAGACTGACAGGCCATTATTACTTTTTGGTTGCAGAGACTAACCAGAGAATATGCTTTCTAAACGTCAGTCCTGATGAAGTTATAAGGAGCTTATTTTACAATAAGAACAACGATTCACTCATTACAGTATCAGTCTATGCTTCAGACAGCTTCAGTTCCTTGAAATGCAGAACAACAAGAATCGAGTATGTGAAATCTCACTATCCTTCTACTTGATAGTTGTTACCTGTTTTAATATTTAAAAAGTATATAAAAATGGTGTCAGATACATACGAAGAGGTCAACCTGATGCTGGTTTTGGTCTTTTTGAGTCCGAATCTTTGAAATGGCCTGGTTTTGTGGAATTTGATGACGTGAATGGAAAAGTCTTGACATTTTCAGCACAAGATAGGTAATGTTTTGACATTTTCTTCCCTGTGTTCATGCGAAATGTAATAATGTGTGATAGTAATCTCTTATTCTATATTTTTCAGCATTTACAAGGTGTTTGATTTGAAAAATTATACAATGTTATACTCCATAACGGATAAAAATGTACAAGAGATCAAAATAAGGTAAGTTTATTCTTCCTATATTTACTGAATTATCAAATTTATGGGTATGTGTTTATGATAATTCTTTTTTCCATTTCTTAAAACAGTCCTGGAATTATGTTGTTGATATATAATAAAGCTAGCGGACATGTCCCTCTCAAGATTCTTTCAATTGAAGATGGAACCGTTTTAAAATGTTTCAATCATCTTCTTCACCGAAACAAGAAAGTGGATTTCATTGAACAGTTTAATGAAAAGCTTCTTGTGAAACAAGAAAACGAGAATCTCCAAATTCTTGATGTAAGAAACTCTAATAAATCGCTATTTCTTGCATTTATGTTAAAAGTTTACTAAAAGTGTTAAATTTTTATTTTCTTTTTAGGTACGCAATTCTGACTTAACGGAAGTTAGCAGGACAGAGTTCATGACTCCATCAGCATTTATTTTTCTTTATGAAAATCAATTATTTTTAACTTTCAGAAACCGAACAGTTGCTGTATGGAATTTTCGTGGTGAACTTGTGACATCATTTGAAGATCATTTATTATGGCATCCAGATTGCAACACTAACAACATATACATCACAAGTGATCAAGATCTTATAATTTCATATTGCAAAACCGAAGCTGATGATCCATTAACAGAAGGAAATGGTAAATTACGAAATTGCCCAACTTATGTTTTAAAGTACATTGCTATTCATTGTAGTTTTACTGATGAATGTGTGTATGGTAATGCCAGCGGGTTCGATAAATATCAGCAACATTTTGACAGGGAAGTGTCTTGCTAAAGTGAAGGCAAAGAATAGTGCTCCTTTGGATGAGTGTTGTTGCAGTGGCATTAATGTAATTTCTAATGGAAGTAGTGGCAAAAGCTGTAAATGTACCTCAAGGAAGAGAATTAGGGCTTCCAGGATTATGAGTACTGTTACAGAAGCTCTTGAGGACATTACTGCCCTTTTCTATGATGAGGAAAGGAATGAGATTTATACGGGAAATAGGTTTGGGTTGGTTCATGTATGGTCTAATTAGTGGTGGTGATGTTTAAATTGAAATTAGTTGGGTGAGGGCAGATCTGTCATTTGGTAATTGTTAAAGAAATGTGTGAAATATGAATGGTGGGCATGCTCTTGAACTGGTTTATTTTATTATTTGTACCTGAAATTTGTAATTGTTGGTTTTTAGTTTTAGGGTAAATGCCAAAGTGAAACAAAAACATCCATGTCGAATAAGATCTATGACTAATATTTTTAATTTTTAACAAGATGGAATGGATCACATTTTAAGGAGTATATTCTATTTTATTAGGTTTTTTCATGTAGAAAAAGAATTTTAAATTTAAAAGAAATAGAAATGATATTTTAACAATTGTTGGATTCGTATTTTGGTTCCGTCAGGGCCCAAAGAAGTGTTCAATTACATTTTCCAACAGTCAACTTAAATAGCTATAACAAAAAATATTTAATCACATGCTATATTTTGCAAGTTTTTATTTTCAACGACAAAAAATTAGAAAAATATAATCAAGGATTGGATTTCTGTAACATGTATGTTGCTTGGGATTGCAATGGGCAAAACCAAATACCAACATCAATACTAAGAAACATGGGTATTTTTTTTTTTTTTTTCACCATGACTCTAGCCAAGTTAACAATACCAATCAAGTTAAAAAACCTAAAAATTGTGAAAATTTTGCTCAAACGCTTCTCCCTTCCCCCTCTGTAAAATCATATAGATATAACTTAACCAAGTTTACTAATCTTGATGCGTTAAATAATAAAATTAGCAATAAGGAATCAAAGCCACCATATTTGCAAACAATTCGTTGGTTCCCTCGCAAGAGGAATTATAAAACTTTTGAAGTTGCATCAAGAATCATTTAGATATCAGCTTAAGGTAATTTGTTGAGATTGGTCACGTCTCTTTGGTTCCTTGGAGTAACCTATTTTTCCATCATTTCAATTTTTCAATACCATGTTTTTTCACAGAAAAAACTTATACTTTCCATCATATCCAACGACACTGACATTGGCTTCGGTGTTGATCTGACACTTGATGGTGCATTTGCATTTTCAAAACTGTGTTTGCAAGTGTAGATATATCAACATCCTTTTTTGCAACATCGAAAGTTTATCCAACATGCTTTTACAGATTTCCGAGGATTAAGATGGAAACATGCGTAAGGTAAAGCCATGAATCTTCGTTGGAAGAACAAGTTGAGCTGAATGGAATAGATGTGTCAAACGAAACAAAAAACCGGAAGCCCTAAATGTGAAACATCAAGTGCAAATAAAACAAAAAACCGAATGTTTGGTAATAGGATGTAATGCACATGCTTGGCTCCAATTAAAGTTATTATCATCTGTTTTGTCAGAATATTCAAGGATATTAAGAATATTCTAGAATAAAGCAACCAAACTCAACATTGTTCCGTAATTAGAACCCTACAATGTATTTTAGGCTTGTATAATAAAAGCTCTTGGTTTAACCCTATACTAGTTCCATAGAGAAAGCTCTTGATTTAACCCTATCTTAGTTCCCCTTTTGTCATTACCAACTATTTTTTGCACTTGTTTTTTTAACCTTCTCAAATCATATATTTTGGTTTGCAATAAGCACAAACCACATGAAGGGTTTCTATGCAATCAATGAACACAAAATAACCTAAGGTTCACATGCAACCCTAATATTGATCTATGTTTTCTTCTATGAAGATTAGAACTAAGAACCTAAAGGATACAATTCAATTCTAAAGAAGAATCAAGAAAAACCAACCTTAGATCTTATGATCCTTTTAAGCAGCAGCAAAATTATCCTGCCTCAGATGAAAGTCACACCCAGGTGATGGAAGAATCAGTCCAGCAGAGTAAATCCAGAGAGAAGATGGCGTGAATATGAGGTGCCAGGGGGTTCCTTTTATAGCCTCCAAGGGTTACACCTGAAACCCTAAGGAGCCTCCAATTGGACAAGGCTTTTGACCACTTGGACCAGGCTTACCAAACCCTAATTAGGGTTTCGCCAATCCCTTGGAGGAGCCTCCAAGTTGGCGCCACTTTTGGTCCCTGGTTTTTCCTGGCCAGTTATTCAACTATTGAATAAATGCCAAACCAGTCCCTGCACCTTTTAATTAATTAATTTAATCTCCAAATTAAATCCAATTAATTCTAGATTAAATCTCAATTAATTAATATAGTTTCTAATTAATATATTAGCACTCAAATATATTAATAAACCATATATATATTTTCTATTGATTTATTATACAATTAATAAATCAACTATTCTCTCTACTGAACTATCTTTCCTCCACCCATGAGGGCAACCCAAATGGACTTTGCTTTTAATCACAAGATAAAAGGTCAATTATAAGTCATGGCTTAGACACCTAATCCAACAGTCTCCCACTTGGATAAGTCTATGACTATAATTACCAATTTAGGTCTCTTATTAACTAGCACTTGTAGCTTCTTAGAAACCAATGCCAAACTCTGATCTAATCAGTTCTGTCCATAGATAAGTGATCAGATGATCCTCCGTCCAACAAGATATTTTCAGACTCAAGACATGGATAAAATCAATCTGGTCTGATTCACTGTTCCTCGATTTCCGATTTGCATATGACTCTTAGACTACCAATTTAGTCCCGGTTGGCCAACCATTTTAGTCAACTTCAAAATCATCGAGAGGCCTACAGATATCTGTTTCCCGTTAGGGTCAAGGGACGAATAAACTTCGACTCATATACTTATGTCTTTTACCAGACAAATCACTCACAACAATACGTTTTATAACACCGAGTTACCGATGCGTTTTCATATTATCAATGAACAACCGTCTAATAAATCATAACTCATATGTCTTAGCTTAAAGATCAAAAGATATTATCGTCTCAACATTGCTCGTGATGTAATCCATGAAGCAATCCATTGAGCGCGGGTTTATCCAATACTCAAATCTCCATTTCCAAGTACTCACGAATGGTTCAGCAATCCAATTGCAATGTCTAACTCCTTAGACAATCTATTACCAATTCATGACAGTCTTACTTCACACTTACTCCCTTAAAGTGTAATCGACTGTGGATATTTGAATAATCCAATTATTCAGGAAGTAAAACATGCAAAATGAAACACAATGATAAAGTACTGACAAGAGTAGTGAACCATAATAAATCTCTATTATTAAATCACAAGAGTCAAATACAATACATTGTTACAAGTTTCGAACCTATCTAATTACTAAAACTTATATCATCTCTTAATCCAATGCTCCTAGCATGCTGATTATGCTTAATCCTACTCAGAGCCTTTGTCAAGGGATCTGCAGGATTATCTTCCGATGATACCCTCTTTACAAGGAGGTGACCTTCTTCTACCCTATGCCTGATGTAGTGGTACTTTCTGTCGATATGTCTGGACTTTCCATGATCTCGCGGTTCCTTTGTCAAGGCGACCGCACCTTCATTATCGCAGAACAGTTCCAAGGGCTCCTGAATACTCGGGACTACTCCAAGGTCACCGATAAAGTTCTTCAGCCAAGCCGCTTCCTTTGACGCTTCACTTGCTGCTATGTACTCTGATTCGCACGTAGAATCAGCCACTGTTTCTTGCTTGGAACTTTTCCAAGTCACTGCTCCACCGTTCAAAAGGAATACCCAGCCCGACTGAGACCGACCACTGTCTCTATCCGTCTGAAAGCTGGCATCTGTATATCCTTCAACTCTCAAGGTATCACTGCCACCGAGGACTAACACCATGTTCTTTGTCCTTCGCAGATACTTGAGTATATTTTTCACAGCTATCCAATGCGCCCTTCCAGGGTTACCCTGGTACCGACTGACCATGCTTAAAGCAAAAGCCACGTCAGGGCGAGTACACGTCATAGCGTACATGATCGATCCCACAGCCGAAGCGTATGGTACTCGACTCATCTCAGCTATTTCCTCGTCTGTACTCGGACTTTGAGTCTTACTCAGTTTCGCATTATTTTGGATAGGCAGCTCTCCCTTCTTGGAATTTTCCATACTAAACCTCTTTAGTACCTTATCCAAGTATGTACCCTGACTGAGTCCAATCAGTCTCTTCTTCCTATCTCTCAATATTCTAATCCCAAGAATATAGGCAGCCTCTCCTAGGTCCTTCATGGCGAAACATTTCCCAAGCCAAGCCTTAACATCTTGCAGGGTTGGAATATCGTTTCCCATGAGCAGTATGTCATCGACATACAGCACCAGAAAGGTGACTATACTCCCACTAGCCTTGACATATACGCAGGACTCATCCTCGCTCCTAGAGAAGCCAAACTCTTTGACTTTCTCATGGAAACAAAGATTCCAGCTGCGAGAAGCTTGCTTCAATCCGTAGATTGATCTCTCAAGCTTACACACCTTATTAGGATACTTTGCATCGACAAAACCCTCTGGCTGATTCATGTAAACATCCTCAGTCAGCTTCCCATTAAGGAAAGCGGTTTTGACGTCCATCTGCCAAATTTCATAGTCATGAAATGCAGCTATGGCCAGCATAATCCTAATAGACTTTATCTTAGCTACTGGTGAGAAGGTCTCGTCATAGTCAACCCCTGGGGTTTGAGTAAAGCCCTTCGCAACCAGTCTTGCCTTGAAAGTGTGTACCTTTCCATCCATGTCGGTCTTCTTCTTGAAGATCCATTTGCATCCGACTGTCTTTCGACCCGGTACATTGTCAACCAAGTTCCAAACTTGATTGTCATACATGGACTTGATCTCGCTATCCATGGCCTCTTTCCACTTGGCGGACTCAGGGCCCGCCACTGCTTCCTGGTAGTTAGCTGGTTCATCCAAATTTATCAGTGTCCTATCACTGACAAACGTGTCCCCATCCGAAGTTATGTGGAACCCATAAAACTCGGGTGGCATGCTAACCCTACCAGAACGCCTAAGAGGTAAGGATACATCTGTCGGTCCAACAGGAACTTCATCCTCATGTTGGTTGCTAGTTTCTCCTAAGGTTGCGTCATCTGATGACTCTTGAATTTCTTCCAGATCAATGGTACTCCCACTGTCCTCTTTGAATACGAGCTCTCTCTCTCGAAAGACTGCTCGTCTAGCTACAAAGACCACGTCCTCGCTCGGTCTGTAGAATAGATATCCAAAGGACTGTTTGGGATAACCAATGAAGAAACACCTTTCACTTCTGTCTGCGAGTTTGTCTTGAGTCTCTCGTCTAACGAAAGCCTCACAACCCCAGACCTTGATATGTGCCAACGAGGGGGCTTTCCCTGTCCACATCTCATGAGGTGTTTTCGCAACCTTCTTAGTTGGGACAAGATTGAGGATATGGGCGGCAGTCTCTAAGGCATACCCCCAGAAGTGAATGGGAAGTGAAGCTCGACTCATCATGGAACGAACCATGTCCAACAGGGTTCGGTTGCGCCTCTCTGCAACACCGTTCAACTGTGGTGTCCTGGGAGGTGTCAACTGCGAAACTATTCCGCATTCCTTTAGATAGTCTAGGAACTCGATACTTAGATACTCTCCGCCTCTGTCGGATCTGAGCATCTTTATCTTCCTGCCTAATTGATTCTCTACTTCGTTCTTAAACTCTTTGAACCTTTCAAAGGTGTCCGACTTGTGCTTGATCAAGTAGATGTAACCGTATCTACTAAAATCGTCGGTAAAAGTCACATAGAACCGCGTGCCATCCTTTGTGGTTGATCTGAATGGACCACACACATCCGTGTGAATAATGTCCAATAGACCCTCACCTCTTTCAAAAGACCCTTTGAAAGGTGATTTAGTCATCTTGCCCAACAGACAAGATTCGCATACATCATCCGACTTGAGGTCGAATGATTCCAACACTCCATCCTTTTGGAGTTGGGCGATGCGTTTCTTGCTGATGTGCCCGAGCCGACTATGCCACAGACATGCCTTTTCCACGTCACTAGTAGAATCAATATAATTTACACTTTGTCCTAGATTGTCAACACATTTCACAGTTTCATACACACCATTACAAGGATAAGCAGTAAAATTCAAAATACCATTTTTGAAAACAGAAATAGATCCA
Organism: Cichorium intybus; assembly: GCA_023525715.1. Taxonomy (NCBI): domain Eukaryota; kingdom Viridiplantae; phylum Streptophyta; class Magnoliopsida; order Asterales; family Asteraceae; genus Cichorium; species Cichorium intybus. The sequence goes on from CM042010.1 coordinate 3,713,684, forward strand.
ATATTATTATCAAAAGAAAAATGAAATCCTTGTCTGAACAATGCGTGAAATGAAATAATATTTCTTGCCATTTCTGGCGAATAGCAACAATCTAATAAATCTAAACAAACTTCACTACTAAGCACTAAACTATAAACTCCAATCTTGGTAACAGGGGACGATCTCCTATTGCCCATGATCAAGTTCAGTCTACCGTGCTCCACCTCCCTGCTTTCCTTTAGGCCCTGCATATCAGAACAAATGTGAAAACCACATCCTGTATCAAGGACCCAAGAATTAGAAGATGGTGAGTTTTTAGAGATAGTGTATATACCTGCTGTCGATGGCTTTACTTTCCCATCCTTGACATCCTGCAAGTATTTGGGGCAGCTTCTCTTCCAATGACCCTTTTCTTTGCAGTAGAAACAGTTTGCTTCATCGGGGTTGGCCACACAAGGAATTAGGGAAGACTTGGTTCTCGAGCCATTACTGGATGACCCGGCCTGAACCTTTTCCCTCCAATTTTGTTTAGGAGGGCCCTTCCTTTTCTTTCCTCTGCCACTTCCAATGGCTAGAACGGGCTGATTAACCGAGGGTACACTTTTACCCTTCATCCCGTCTTCAGCTACTCGAAGCATGCGATGCAACTCAGCCATATTAGCCTGATTGTTGTTCAAATGATAAGCCAGCCTGAACTGGTCATAAGAACTCGGCAACGAGTTAAGCACTATGTCAACGGCCAACTGTTCCGGTACAGGCATCGCAAGCTTTCTAAGCCGCTCCACGTAACCTTGCATTCTTTGCACATGAGTGCAGATGGACTCTCCATCTTTGGGTTTGCTGTTCGTGAAGTCCTTGACCACTTCGCACCTTTCGATGCGCTCTTGCTTGCGGAACTTTTCCGCTAGCTCCTTGTGCATCTCATAGGGCCAGTAGTCTTCGTATATTCTCTGCAATTCGGGGTTCATTGTGGCGATCATGATGCAGGCCACTTTGGTTGCATCATCAGTATGTTTTTGGTACGAGGCAATTTCCTCGGGAGTAGCAGTTTCGGGGTCGACATCGACAAGCTCGGTCTCGAGAACATACTCTTTGTTCTCATACCTCAGAGCCATCTTGATGTTTCTAATCCAGTCATTATAGTTTGTCCCGTTCAATTGAACCCTGGAACATAGTGAGAGGATTGAGGGAACACTGGAGTTTGATTGGGGAGCGGATTGATCAGCAGAAGACATCTATAAAAGAAGGTAAGTTTAATTAGATACTTGTCGGTCCTTATAATAACCCAATATAAAATAAGGCTAGGATCCAACTATAACAATTTGCAACATAGAAGAGGGATGCCGTAATCTATAAGCAAATTTTATAAAGGTAGGCGAATGACGATTCAGCCGATTCCACCGCGGAAAAATAATCTTATTATAAATGGAATTCCTAGTTTCTTATGAGATTTATTGAACTGTTCAATAGCATGTTTAATCTCGGATATGCCCCACCGTTTGTGACTGGGATGCCGAGGATCACAAACCGGGTGTGAATAACCATGCAAATTAGCTTGGTGCTCTCGGGATCCATCATCATCTCAAATTGATGTGCCGGTAAACCACACACGCTCCATCAACAATGATAACACCCGAGACACCCATTGCCACTCTTTATGAACCCCTATTGGTGTGCCGGTAAACCACACACGCTCCACCAACGTTTCATAAAGTGCAATGTGCAATTTCATGGGGTAGCATCAAATTCACATTTTCCTAAAGTAACTAGATTGGGATTTGTTTTAGGGTTCTAGTACTTTCAATTATAGCATTATACTTTTAAGAGGCTTAGCGGTTCTATCATACCCGTTCAGCTAACGACACTCGACTGACCAGGAGAGCGGTGGGTAAGAGTAGATACCCATTAGACTAACATTTTATAGTCAGTCGCCTTATACCCTCTTTATAGGACAGTTTTGTGAATGAGGCTTACTAGCGGTAGACTAACCAATTTTCTTATACATATTAAATTAACTTTTAATTTTAAATATATATAAGATATATTTTAATCTCATTAAAATATCTTAGAATTAATTAAATTCTAATTTTCTCAAATTATTCTAATTTTCTTGAAAATTTTAATTAATTCTTAAAGCAGATTTAATTTGCCTTTAATTAATCAATTAATTAAATTAATTAAATCTAGATTATAGATTACTAAATTAATCAAATTAATTAATCTATAAATGCCCCATGAATTTCGAAATACACATGCCAATAATAAGGGTTCAAGTTATTTTAGTTTATTCAGTTACCAAAAATAACAACACACAAGTATGGCAAGCAAATCAAGCATTCAAGGGGGACCAAGGGAGGGTGGCGGCTAGGGTTAGGAAACCCTAGCCTTGGGATCGAATTTAGCCTCCTCCCAAGGGTTTATTTTCGCAAAAACCCTAAGGCACAAAACAGTTTATGCAGTTCATAATCAATCACAAGAAAACAAGCTAGCTCTGATACCACTGAAGGGTTTCTATGCAATCAATGAACACAAAATAACCTAAGGTTCACATGCAACCCTAATATTGATCTATGTTTTCTTCTATGAAGATTAGAACTAAGAACCTAAAGGATACAATTCAATTCTAAAGAAGAATCAAGAAAAACCAACCTTAGATCTTATGATCCTTTTAAGCAGCAGCAAAATTATCCTGCCTCAGATGAAAGTCACACCCAGGTGATGGAAGAATCAGTCCAGCAGAGTAAATCCAGAGAGAAGATGGCGTGAATATGAGGTGCCAGGGGGTTCCTTTTATAGCCTCCAAGGGTTACACCTGAAACCCTAAGGAGCCTCCAATTGGACAAGGCTTTTGACCACTTGGACCAGGCTTACCAAACCCTAATTAGGGTTTCGCCAATCCCTTGGAGGAGCCTCCAAGTTGGCGCCACTTTTGGTCCCTGGTTTTTCCTGGCCAGTTATTCAACTATTGAATAAATGCCAAACCAGTCCCTGCACCTTTTAATTAATTAATTTAATCTCCAAATTAAATCCAATTAATTCTAGATTAAATCTCAATTAATTAATATAGTTTCTAATTAATATATTAGCACTCAAATATATTAATAAACCATATATATATTTTCTATTGATTTATTATACAATTAATAAATCAACTATTCTCTCTACTGAACTATCTTTCCTCCACCCATGAGGGCAACCCAAATGGACTTTGCTTTTAATCACAAGATAAAAGGTCAATTATAAGTCATGGCTTAGACACCTAATCCAACACCACATTCATCATAATGAATAGCATCTCAAAGAAATTCCCAACACTAGTGTGGTTTTTTTTTCTTTTTTCAACTATCACAACCACTAACTGAAGTTGGTGAACAAAAACATATCCATAAATGCTGAAGTATTATCTTTCAACACCAATGTGGAGTTTTAACGGCGTAAAGTCGCAAGATAAAATTCCCAAAGCAACATGGCAAGAAGCCCACATGTCAGGCAATGTCGATGTTCTATTGTTGTAGCAGTCGAGGAGAGCAAAGAGATAGATGAATGCAATTTCAGTTATCGAGGTTGAAGGTGTGTGCGACCGTATGGCATGTGTTATTTATTTATTTATTTTGACAATTCAAACTTTCAAGTACTATGTTGTAATATTTTTGGATCCAAATTCCCAAACCATAACCCAATGGCATGTTGTAGTAGTCTCCTTTAAAGTACTATGTTGTAATATTTTTGGATCCAAATTCCCAAACCCATTAACCCAATGGTCGGCTCCTCATATTAGAAAGGAAAATTCTATTTCTTCATACTTTATCCTCCTAATTCATCCTCCTAACCTACTAAATTTTGACATGTGAAATCCATTATTTCTCTCTTTTAATTTTTTCTCTTGATTTTGACACTTGTCTTGATCATGTGATTAGGAATAAAATTAGGAAGATTTTTTTAGAAGGATATAGAACCTCTCTATTAGAAATCAGCTCTTTCTTCTAGACTTCTAGTTCTAATAGTAGCTGGCAACTTCAGCTTTATGTAACCAACTCATTTTACATCATATGTATGTGTATACCCTGAAAAATTTCGTTATAATTTTCTGTAATGTTAATATAGACATATATATGAATTTGATATTTAATAATAAAGCATACTTTGTTGAAATTTTAGACCCTTGTAAGGTAGTGGCGATTGACTTGTAAGGTAAGATTGATATAGTAAAGCAAAATAAAGGTGAAGGATGGTGTGGGTTTACTTGTTGTGATAAAAAGTTGCATGTGAGTATGGTGATGACTCAATAAAGTGTCTCCCTTGTAATGATGATAGTGGAGGGTGGTCGTTTGTTCTCCTAAATCTGTTATTCAATTTTTTTTTTTTGAATATTTATAATATAACGTTATAAAAGTATTTAACATGTTGGTTATCCAAATAAAATAACTAAAAATCATATTTAATCTATATAGTAAAATTATATGTTTTAATTTGTTTTCACATGTGTATCTTGCCACATATGGATGTGGTGTGCATATTTAACTTTTAAATCAACATTTTATAATTTTACATGTTAAAAGTATTTTAATGGTAGTTTTTGAGATATTAAATATTAATAATTAACACTAAAGATAACTTCTTAGTGGATTATGTTTTGCCATAATTCATCATTTTTAATTAATAATGTTTCATTTTAATCTCTTATATTATGTAACCTTTAAATATTTATTTTTTAAATAACTTTCTTTGTATCATTTAATCTCCGATGTTAAATATCAAAATTTGTAAATCATACGATATTGTTGGTATCTTTTTTATTTTTATAATTATAAACGCAATAAATTTATCAATATTTTTATTTAAAGAAAAACGTTTGTAGTTTTGTCTGTTTGTGACATTTTATGCATATAAGAAAGATATTATTATTCTATGTAAAAAAACCCTCATCACATCACTTAAAAATGTAAGATAATGTTTTAATTTAATGTATTGTAATATAATGTTTTAATTTCATGCATTGTAATATATTATTTTTATTTAGTTTTATTGTCATATACTATTTACTTTATAAATATTAAATATCTTTAAAATTAATAAATTAGATACACGGTTTTATCATATAAAAATTATATGGGTAAATTAATTAATTTCATAAAAAGTCAATGACCGAAGATGATTTAAGTTAAAAACATTTTGTTTGATAATGTCAACGAAAATATGATATGATAAAGAAAGAAAAAACAATATATCAGTTCGATGATTGAATATGCTTTAACAAATTTTTTTTTTAAAATAAAAATATATCTTAATTACTTACACGACGGAAGTAGTAAAAGCTAATACGAAAGTAGTAAAAGTAAGGCAATATGAAACCTACAATGTTACAGAAATGAAAAAAAAAGTGAACTTGAAGATACAGATAGGAAAATTGAAATTAAAAATGTGCTTATGATGTTATTTCCATGGAATTTAACATAGTTTCAAAATACATCTTTAAATAATTAAATAAGTACTTAAATCATCATTCAGTAGCCGTAATATTGATAAAACTTATAAGATCAACATTAATAGACTTTGTCCACTCTATAAACAGAATTTAAATTGTTACGGTCTACTCTATAAAAAGAATTTAAACTGTTATTGTCTGTATAATGATATTTATTGTAGTCATTTCGATGGCTACCCAATCTGCCTTTTTGGTACTATACCAAAAACACACTTTAATTTCTATAATGAAAACTAAAACATTTAATTTTCTATAGGTTACGAAGTAAAATACCGATGATCACTTAAATGTCTTTAAACGTCTAATAATGACAATAAAAAACATAGGTACATTTAAACCAGTTTTGCTGTTAATTTTTTAGCGATAACGGACGAATAAATAATTTTATTTCAAAAACTTATAGACATAAATGATATTTAAATAAGAATTTTACAAACCAATGCTGTTGTGAGTGCTGTCGCTTTATTCATTCAAAGTTCAAACGATATCTTAATAAAGAATGTAAATTTTGCTCCGCTTTATTCATTCAAAAAAAGAAGGTGACACCACGCGCCATAACACAACAGAAGAAAGCGCTCTCTCTTTGTCCTTTCTAGTTTCTATTCCTCTCTGCTAGAATCTAAAACACATTCAAACGCGCCTCCATCAAACGCCGTGCGCCTCCGCCATCCTCCTCCGCGAATCGGACAAAGGAATAGACATTTATAGAAGCTCTGCAGTTACCTTCATCAGCTTTTTCTTCTTCTAGTAATAATCACCTTTTACTAGTACGTTAGAAATACATATATTCACGAGGAATTGTTTAGTCTAATTAGCACATGCATAATGCCGTCGTAGTACTGGTAATGGTACATTTAGAGATTCGAAATGAGAAGCCTATCTATTAGAAACGTTGCTTCTAGTTGCGATTGGAAATGCCTTTTTTAGTGGCGGTGAGCTGAGGTTTTTACCGTCGAAGATTAGGGTTTTTCTTTGTCTAGATCTATTCTTCACTGGTAGGTGGAGCTAAATTGTATGCTCAACATTGAATTCGTTTCCGCCGATAACTTTTTAGCTCTTAATTGCCGTAAAAGATATTTGAATTTTTTTGATGCTTTCAATTTGTGTTTGGTATTAATATATGAAAATTTAAATGTCGCTTCATAACGGGGATTGTATGCTGTGATTTTGTCGTAGATTAAGAATAGACAAGTCTATTTATGAGCCTTGGTAAGTAAATTAGGTTTCTTTGTTTGTTTCTTTAGGTTGATGGAGATGAAAAGGGGAATTGATCCTGATGCGCTGCTCGAGTATGTCGAACTTCAGATATTTCCAAGCCAGAACAGGTTTTTCACTTCTAAACTTCTTGATCAAACTTTCCTTACAAATTCCATTTCCCCTGGTTATGAAATTGTTCTTGCTTCAAGTATGCGCTCATATAATTTTTTCTAGGTATGAGGCATACGTGTGTAGCAGCAACAGGGCACAAAAAGTAGCATCTGGAACCTTGGAACAGTTATTGATGCATTCACCTCAAGTAAAAGATTTATCCTCTAGCGGCTCAAACACAAATTTCAAGATTTTACCACCTGACAACACCAATGATGCTGAGTGGTTTACAACCACCACATTGACAAGGTCCATATCATTGTTCATCTCCCTTCTATTCATTTATCTATATCACTAAATGAATTGGAATTCGATATTTTCTTTCTGCTTGCTTAATTTTATTATAATCTGTCAGATTTCTACACATTATTGGTTCACCAGACATCCTTAGTATCGGAAATGAAATCACTCAACTTGAGGAGACCCGAAAATTCCAACTTTCATTGTCTGGGAAGGTATGCCTTCTGTTTTTGACTTTTTTCCCACCGGTAACTTTGTCTTTTATATATAAATAAATGAGTTCTGGATTGTGTCCAACAGGCTGAAGTTGATATAACATCATCAATCAATTCAAAGTAAGTGTTCTGATTGTTATCAATCATTCATTTCTTCTCACTTCATTCTCATTTATTTTCTCATTCAACATATTTTGCGATTTCTGATAGGAATGAACTACTGCGAGCAGTTGATTTAAGGCTCACAGCATTAAAAGACGAATTAGCCCTTGCCTTTGACAATGCCACTGGTGCCAGATGCTCAACCAAGGACATCTCTGACTTAGAAAATTTTGCTCATCATGTTGGAGCCAAAGATATAAGGTAAAAAGAAAAAAAGAAAATTCCCCATGTGAACATCAACACACAACACTTAGTATTACAACACTTTTTTTTCAGGGATTCATTACAAAAGTTTGTAGAAATGAGCCTATTCCCCTCACCTCAAGACTTAACAAACATCAGCTTCAATGCAAATGACCAAACTGCCCCTGCCCCTCCAATAAAATATAGTGCCTCTCCAGCAAAAGCTGCACAAATTGAACGACAAGACTCAACAGATGATGAAAATTCATCTGTTTCAAGTGAGGACAACCAACCATCTATTGAAAGAAGCCGTGCCCCTACAAGATCTGCAACACCAAGAAGGTCAGCATCTCCTATGAGGCGAATACAAATCGGGCGGTCTGGTTCGCATCGGGCAGCTGCCCTAACTATCAAGAGCCTCAACTATTTTCCACCTAGAGAAAAATTAGGGTTTCAAAGAGATGCATCCAGCAACAGTAGTGATGATGATGAAGAAGAAGACACAGAGAAACCCAAGAAGAACAATGTACTAAGAATGAGTGTTCAAGATAAAATCAGTCTTTTTGAAAGCAAACAGAGGGACCAAAGTGTCAATGTTTCAAAGTCAAAGGCATTGTTAAATATAACCACAAAGAAAGGCGTACTCAGAAGATGGAGTTCAGGAATGGGCGAAAGTGCTACCCAACAACAACAACACCAGCACCTCCCTGACAATAATAATAATAATAATACCGAAACTACCCCTGAAGCACCAGAATCAGAGATTTGTGGTGAGACTGAAGAAAACATCACCCAGGTGGACACTTTTGAACCTGAAAGAGAAGAAAGCTGTGAAAAGCATGTTGACTCCAATGAATGGAGTCAACAGAAAGAAGCGGAATTGAACCAGCTATTTACAGAAATGATGGAAAGTAAGCCGGATCGGGATCGGAATCGGAATCCGACCAGTGACATGAGCAAAAGTAAGAAACCGGAACAAAGAGGTGGGTTTTATGATCACTATAAGCAAAAGAGAGATGAAAAGCTTCAAAGGGAAACAACTGGAAAAAGATCTGAAAAAGAAGCTCAATTCAAAGTAATGCAACGGTTTCTTGATGAGAATAAACCCCAGAAAAGTCAAAAGAAGTCAACTCCATTGACAAACACTAGAAAGGAATCACCAAAACCTTCGGTTTTGAAAAAAGCTACACCAAAACCGTCTCCTTTAACTACCACACGAAAATCATTCCCATCAACAGTGTCACCAAAACCTAAAGAGGCATCACCTTCTAGAACCACACCTACTCCTACTCGAAAACCTCAGTCCACGTCATCAGATGTTAAGTCAAAACCACGGTCAACGACTCCGAAGTCAACACCACTACCAGATGTTGCAAACAGGAGTCTCAAAAAAACCATCGACCAGAAGAAACAGCCAACGGTGACGAAAACGATAAAGTCAATGAAACCAAAAGTCAACACTCCTGAAGCTAAACCTAGTTTTTATAACAAGGTTACTAAGAAAAACAGTGTGGTTCCTCTAGAAACAAAGCCTTTTCTTCGTAAGGGATCTGGAATGAAGGCAAAAGAAACTTCTAGAAGCTCTGAAACCCTTATCCAAAGTGAGGAGAATGAGGTAGTTGTTGTAACTACCGGTGTAACTGAAACCCTAGAACTGGAACTGGAGGTGGTTAAATGTGAGGAACACGTGAGCCCTGAAAGGGTAGAATTGTCAGAAGATAAAGAATTGTTGATTTCTCCAACGGCATGGGTGGAAGTTGAAGAGAATAACGAAGAAGAAGAGATAATTTCGAGTCCTGTGTTGACTGTGTCTCCGGTCAAAGTTGTTATGCCAGCTGGCATAACAAGCCCACGTGTTCGTCATTCTTTATCTCAAATGCTTCTAGAAGATACTACTGAAGGTGGTGCTGGTGAGTGGGGAAATGCTGAAAATCCTCCTGCTTTGGTTTACCAAAAAGAATCACCCAAAGGATTCAAACGCCTCTTGAACACCAAAAAAGGTAAAAGTTTTTATTTAATTTGTTTTGGTTCGTATTTTTTTATACGCATATGTAAATTTTAATATTTTCTTGCCATTTTTGTTTTTTTAGCAAGGAGGTCATTCTTCTCTCTCTCGACATTTAGGGGAAGCAAGACGAACGAGAGCAAAAGCTTCCTTGACACCAAGGGGCATTAATGTCAAATGGCTGAGTTGTAAAATATACATAGGTTATGATTTTAACACTTTCTATTTAGATTGTTATTTCTTCCATTGGTTGTGGAATGATTGGTGGTATTTGTAGCTGTTACATGTAAATTGTGGTCATATTTCTACAAGCAAGAATCCTTGCTAGAATGAATGGGTATGTTAGGAAGTTGGTTACCTGACTTGGGATATATAAAAGACAAGTCTACCCCTATTCACCTCTTTGGTTAATGGTCATGTTTTGTGCTGTATACAGTTCCTGTTACACAATTTGTGTACCTTTTGTGATTATTATTTTTTGGTTCGAGTTATGGATGATATTATTGGATAGATGTGTTATATTGATAGATTAGTTAGCAGTATACATGGTATAGGGTTACATAACTCTTGTATGTTATGTTGTCCATTTGGAAAAAAAATAAAAATCCGACAATCATAACAAGCTTTTTCATATTAAAAACACTTTCCGTAACAAACATATTTGTTATAATTATTATTTTTAACAGTGAATGAACCCTGCTAGTGTTTTGGAAAAAACAACCAAAAAAACCTTGTGAAGGGTATAAGAAAAATCTATTTACAGGGAAGGTTGTATGGTTTTGAAAATTTTGAAACCTTGAGATCTAATACCAATTGTTATAAATGATGATTAACTAAAGAAACAATACCAATTGTTATAAATGATAATTAACTAAAGAAACAATAAAAGAATACCGAGAACATAGATCTATGTGGAAACCCTTATGGGAAAAACCACAAGGCATAACTTGGTATGTTAATGAAACTCCATTATCAAGAAAAAATTTATATGGATGAAAATCTCCTAGGGGAAATGAGAAAAAATAAAATAATGAAATGAAAAAAACATCTGGATAGCATTAGAAAGGGTCATAATGAAACTCGAAAACCCATGATATATAGGACATCCTAATAGATAGTTAACTTGGAATCTAAGCAAATAACTCCATAAATCGATGTGTTTTGGCCCTTGCATAAAGTACTTTGCTATGAAACATAGTGTAATACTTCTAGAAAGGTTGCATATTCAACAACATATTCATCCATAGTTAGGATTTCAAAGCATCTTCAGCATGAATCATGATGATCAAATGGATAATTAGATAAAAGACGATTCATATGTTACAACAATGAACCTACTAGCTAATAACTAATGGTGTTTGCTTAATGTATAAGTTTGATCCGATCTGATCAAATGAATCCAAATTGCTTTTAGTTTCTAAATATGTATCAAAATTGTCCGAACTAAATTAAAATCTAATCTAGACCAATTGAATTATAATTCGCTTGGATCAAGTTTCACTATTCGGCTTTTAAAAGCAGAGACGTTGGTGACCGTAGTAGTGGCGGTGACGGTGGAAAAAGAACGTCACTAAAATTGAAATTTAGAAGATATTTTTCAAAATAAAAACTTATTTCTTTTATACTAAATATTTTTTTCGGTCTTCCAACAACCAAATTTTTTTTTCGGAAACGAGTACCTTCCTTCAGAAATAAATATTTTCTAGAGAAAACAGTCACCGCCTAAAACTTCAAAATATTTGGACCATATATCCAATCGGACGTGCCGGTTTGATCAAATAGTTAACAATTAACACTTAACACTCCTTGGCAGGGAGAAGTCTATGAACAAACTTTCAACTTAAAATGTAAAGGACTATACATATTTTTTAGATAGTGCAGGGACCATTTAGGCAATACATCTAAACTGCAAAACCCTGGTGTTGATAATCTCGTCCTCTGTAGCTCAATACCGAAGAATAACAAGGATTTCTTTAACACTTCTCTCTTCCAATTGTGCTTGTTAGCACACACTTAGGGTTTCTCTTTACACCCCGTAATCCACAATACTTACTTCGTTATCGCAAATATCCTCTGTCTCCAAAGGTAGGTAAGATCTAAAACCCATATTATTATCCTTTTTAATTTGAGTTTCAATTTTGGTTTCCTGCCATTCGAAGTAGTGTACATTTACTCCGTCATTCCCCTAAAGTTTAATTTTCATTTCATTACCAATCGAACTCCGTGTCAAATTTTAAGTTACAAATCAACCAATTCAACCAATTTGACATCCCAAGTCAAACTGTAATTTATTTGAAAATAAGAGAGTAGTCTTCAAGTTTTCTAGTTTTGTTTGTGTTCAATGATGCATCCACCTCTGTTTGACGAAATTTACATGGAATTACTTGTTTATTAAGTTTTTTTTTTACCAGTTTCCGTATTTCAATTCTATTCTCAAGAGTAAAATTTTATGTTACATTATAGTTTAATCGTGTCTTTTCACGAACATTCAGATACGATGGCCCGTGAATGGACTGGGATTCAGCAGTTCCCTCTTGCAACCCAAACCAAGCTGCTGGAACTACTGGGAGACCTAAAGAAGAAGGTCCACATCAATCCCTAATTGTTCTCTTTACTTGTAATTAATGTCATTGTAAAACCTAATTTTCAGGGGTCATTTGCAACTAATTTCTTAACTCCTTGTAAAATATCACAGGAGAGGGACAGTTTAACAATCCTTGTAATGGGAAAGGGTGGTGTTGGGAAATCTTCAACTGTAAACTCCATTCTTGGTGAACGAGCAGTTACAGTCAGTGCCTTCCAGGTATTTATTACACCCTCATGCCTTTATAATAATATAAAATCAATTTCACTTCATAACTTTTATTTCATTTATTTAATTTCACAGTCAGACGTCCCAAGACCTGTTATGGTTTCCCGTGAACGATCAGGTTTCACATTGAACATCATTGACACACCAGGCATTGTTGAAGGAGGTTATGTCAATGATCAAGCCCTTGAACTCATCAAAAGGTGTCTATTTCTACCAAAATCTAACTTAAATATGGTTATCTTAATGGGGAGTTTTAAATATTAGTGATTTTGCAGGTTTCTTTTGAACAAAACAATAGATGTTTTGTTGTATGTGGACAGACTAGATGCATATAGAGTTGATAACTTGGATAAACAGATTGTGAAGGCGATAACAGAAAGTTTTGGTAAAGAAATATGGAGTAAAGGAATTGTGGTGCTAACACATGCTCAACTTACACCACCAGATTGTCTAAGTTATGATGACTTTTTTGCAAAAAGATCAGAAGCTCTTTTAAAAGTTGTAGAATCCGGTGGTCGTTTCAGGAGGCGTGAAATTCAGGTAGGTTTTGGTGTTGTTTCTTCTCGACTTAACTAGGTTAATGATTTAAGCACTTAATCTGGTAGAATGACTTAATGGGCCAAGCCAAAAAACCTGGCTTGATGGGTTAAGACACTAACCCTTTACCTATTTGTCCCTCTTTTTTTCCTCCCAACTCCTCTCACACTCGTACAAACTAATGAATATTGTGAAATTTGTTGTTTTTTGAAATGCAAGGGTAATATGGTCATTTAATAGAAGAGAAACAGACCTTGTGTATACAGCATATTATCTAGACAGACATCATTACCATTCAGCCACTTTACCCATACAGGACTTAATAGGGAAAAAACAGCCCCCACTAAAAAGCCTGTCTCCTTTTTTCTTTTTCAGTTATAATTTCTTTATTCTCACTGTTGTTGATGTTTCTTGTAGGGGGATTCAATTCCTGTTGTCTTGGTTGAAAATAGCAGCAGGTGTAATAAAAATGACAGTGAAGAAAAGGTTAGTGCCACTTTTATTTAGATTTTAATTTCAGGGTAAATTGCAAAAAATAGCAACGAACTTTACTTGTTTTACCAATATGGGCAATACACATTATCTTTTAACCATAATAGCAATACAGTTACATTTCTTTTCCAATAATAGCATTGTGCATACAGATTTTTATTTGATAGTAGTAATATGTAGCCCATAATAGCTGCGTACTTATGTTATTTACACATATTAACAATGTACTTACAAATTTGCATCAGATACTTCCGAATGGAATTGCTTGGATTCCTAACATAGTTGAAGTTATTACAAAAGTTGCTACTAATGAAAGCAAAAGCATTTTGGTTGACCAAAAGTTGATTGATGGTCCAAATGCAAATGAAAGAGGGAAAATGTTCATTCCTCTCATCTTGGCATTCCAAGTAAGTTGCTATTACTTGCTTTAGTTTTGTTTAAAGTTTTTAGTTTTATGGTTTTCGTTGTTTGATTGTTATACGTCTTTTTCTTTTTGTAGTACTTCTTTGTTGTGAAGCAAGTAAAAAAATGGATCAAAGATGATATTGCTAAAGCGCCCAAGTCTTCATGGGAATGAGGCCTTGTTGTTTTTGGTTAATGTATTGGTGAGTTAGAGACAGTTATTTGTGGCGGTTTTTTGGTATTGTGTAACTTGGAAAGTGACTTGATGTTATATTAGACGTTTTTCTGTCAAAATATTAATGATTTTCTGGTGTTACATGTTTTGGTTCTAAGATATGTAATATGTTTGAAACAACCAACTAGCTATTCGTTAGAAAACAATCTTTCATTTAGAAACACAATCCAACCAAATTATGTTGTTGTTGTTAAGCGAACCGAGAGCACTGAAGAAGAATATGGTGTAGTTTCATCATATATGTGATTAAATATCGGTGACATGTTAAGAATGTTGATGTTGTTAAGCGAACCGGGAGCATTGAAGAAGGCATGCCGTATCTACATATCTCGTGAGGCTACTGCTTCAAGTATGACTGTTGGGTAGCTGTGATCTCCATGTGCATTTAGGCAATTTCCCTATTCTCAATGAAGGGAATCCAAACTTCCTAATATTTTAGGAAAGCTATGTACCTTTGCATGATAAGCATACAATTGTTGGATGTCATTATACGTAGGCCTACGTAAATAACTAAATATCATGGGCCATGGCGTACAACCTAATGACATGCTTGCAAAATTTATGAAGACTGGTTCGTCTTGTACGTGCAAACATCCCGAAATTCTCATCCAAGGATCCGGATGGAGTGGTGTATGCTAACATACAAAGTGCAGTTGTATGTTTTTGTAATAGAGTAAACCCTTTTGTTCTTGCATATGAACGTTGTTGGAAAAATGTGTACGAGTTTGTCATGCCTTGTATGAAATGTGAACGTGGGTAGGACTTGGGTGGAAAGAATAACATTAATAGAATGTTATTCTCGGCAAAGAAGAGAGAAATGAAGGAAGATTGAGAAGTTGGAAAAAATGAATAAAATTATAAGATGATAAAATAAATAAATATGGGGAAAATGATAAAAGAAATAAGCAAGTGTAAAATGGTCAATTATAAGTAATTAACCCCTACTTTCTATCAAAGTTGGCCGAAATAAAGGTGAACATGGTACCGGAAACGGAATGACATAAAAGTAAGTACTAAATCAAGATAGTAATTGTATAAACACAAATAAATATCAAAATATACTCTTTGATTTATAATTGGAAATATATCTCTAAAACCAATTACATGTGTTTCTCATAATCTGTTGTGATTCTAACAATGGCTAAACAACCATTTTATACTATACAAAGAAAAACATAGGCTCCTTGTAATAATAGAAAGTGATATCCATTATCCATTGTTCCCCGTTAACTTGATTGTAGGGACTCCCATTTGGAGATTCCAACAATCACCCCCGAATCTCTAAGTCCTTCTAGAGATGTCTTCAATCCCGATCAAGTCCCGCATTATCTTGAACTTGGTTCGAGCCAACGGTTTTGTGAGAATGTCTGCCTTTTGTTCTTCACCTGGAATGTACTCCACCTCCACTTGTTCCTTTTCAACACAATTACGAATGAAGTGAAACCTAGTATGAATGTGTTTGCTTCTTCCGTGAAAGACTGGATTCTTCATAAGTTCGATGGCCGATTTGTTATCAACTCTTAGGACCACTTTATCTTGCACCTTGTTCATGATTTCTCCTAGCAAGTCTTGAAGCCATATTGCTTGACAAGCAGCCGTGGTGGCTGCCATGAACTCTGCCTCGCAAGATGATAAAGCAACGGTATCTTGCTTTTGCGAACACCAGGTTATCGGAGATGACCCATAGTAGAAAATGTGACCGGTTGTGCTTCTTCCATCATCTGGATCAACATTGTGACTACTATCACTGTAACCAAAAAGTCGTTTTTGTCCCATCCTCTCGTACTTGATTCCGTATCCCGTTGTTCCACGTAAATACCTTAGGATGTGTTTGATTGCGTTACCATGTGATTCTCTTGGATTCTGCATATATCGGCTAATAACTCCAACCGCGTATGCCATATCGGGTCTTGTTTGCAAGAGATATCTAAGGCATCCTACCACCTTTCGATATTGTGTCGGGTCGATTTCAGGTTCATCTTCGGCCTTTGACAATTTTGTTCCTAGGTCCATCGGAATGTGGGTCGGATTGCAATCATGTAAACCGGCTTCCTTCAGAATGCGTTGTGCATACGCTTCTTGGTTTATTGTAATGCCCGATTCATCCTGTTTGACTTCAATGCCCAGGTAGTAAGTTAATCTTCCAAGAGTAGACATCTCGAAGTTCTTGGACATGTAAAATTTGAACCTTTTGATCATGTTCAAATTTGTACCTGTAACAAATAAGTCATCAACATAAATTGCTAAAATTAGCAAGTTAGATCCTTCATGCTTCCGGTACACCGGTGGTTCTTTCATGCACTTGTGAAATTTCATTCCCTTCAAAATCCCATCAAGTTTTGTATTCCATGCTCTTGGTGCTTGTCTAAGGCCATATAATGCTTTTGAAAGACGATACACCTTGTGCTCGTCACCTTTCCTTATGTAGCCTTCCGGTTGGAACACATAAACGGTTTCCTTCAACTCTCCATGCAAGAAAGCCGTTTTGACATCCAAGTGGTGAAGTTCCCACCCATTAGTAGCGGCTAAGGCTATAAGAAACTGGATGGTTTCAATTCGTGCTACTGGAGCAAATACTTCTTGGAAATCAATGTCAGGTTGTTGCATGTACCCTTTAGCAACCAACCTTGCATTGTGTTTGTTTATGGTGCCATCTGCATTTTTCTTCAGCTTGAATACCCATTTGAGTCCAATTGCCTTCACCCCCATAGGCTTGTTCACGAGAGTCCACGTATTATTCTTGTTGATTGAATTGATTTCCGCATTCATGGCTTTAACCCACTCCGGTTCTTTCTTCGCCTCTTCAACCGATACTGGTTCGTCATTGGTTGTTAGGAGAAGTTCCTCCAGGTTATTAAGATTAAGCACATAATCTTGAAGTCGAATCGGAAGATTCCTTTGTCTCGTAGACTTTCGGTGTTGGGTATTGTTGACCGGATTTGGTTGCTCATTATCTTGAACCTGCACTCCGTCTTCAATTTCGTGGTCTGATTCAATCGGATCGGTTTGATCATTGTTTACATCGTTGTTCATATAATTCTTCGGATATTCCCATGGAACTGTGAATCACCCTGGTTCTTCATTTTTGGTACTTGCTTCTTTGACCCAATCCCACCATTTTGTTTCGTCAAAAATAACGTCTCGACTTACGATTATTTTTTGTGTAGCCGGGTTAAAAAGCCGATAGGCTTTCGTACCCGGTTCAGAACCAAGATGTACTAGTGGTCTTGAT
Organism: Cichorium intybus; assembly: GCA_023525715.1. Lineage (NCBI taxonomy): Eukaryota > Viridiplantae > Streptophyta > Magnoliopsida > Asterales > Asteraceae > Cichorium > Cichorium intybus. The sequence continues at coordinate 3,731,031 of CM042010.1, forward strand.
CTTGCATCCAACTTCTTGAGATTCACTGGTTCAACTTTTGCATATGCTAGACACCCAAAGATACGAACGTTCTCTAGATTCGGTTTTCTTTTATACAACTTCTCGTAAGGAGTTGTATCACCAAGGACTCTTGTGTAAACACAGTTGATCAGGTTTGTTGAGTGTTTTACCGCTTCTCCCCATAGGTTATTCGGAACATGCATCGCCTTCATGATACTTCGTGTCATGTCCATGAGCGTTCGGTTTCTTCGTTCCACAATACCGTTTTGTTGTGGTGAATATGGGGCGGTAAGATGACGTTTGATTCCATTTATATCACAAAAGGAATTAAACTCAAGCGAAGTAAACTCACCTCCTCGATCACTTCGAAACACCTTCAAAGACTTTCCGAGCTCATTCTCCGCCAAAGCTTTGAATTTCTTGAAGTGTAAAAATGCCTCACTTTTCTCTTTTAAGAGAAAAATCCACACATACCTTGAAAAATCATCAATTAATGTGAAAATGTACCGATTTTGACCTATCGTTGACGGTGTGATCGGACCGCATAAGTCACCGTGAACGATCTCCAAAGGTTGTGTCGCTTTGTACGTCGTCATTATTGGAAATGACTTTCTTGTTTGTTTGCCCACCAAACAAGATTCACATAATTGATTGTCACTGTCAAGGTGTGGTAACCCTTTGACTAGATTTTTCTTGGACATCTTTTTCAATGACTCGAAATTGATGTGCCCAAGTCTTGCATGCCAGCGCCATGTGTCTTCACTTAGTCTTGAATGAAGACAATTCGGTTCTCCGATAAGCAACTTTATTTTATAAAGTCGGTTTGGAGATCTTTGTACCTTCATTAATAAGCAATTGTAGGCATCGTGCATCGTCAAATAATTGTCTTTCATCCGAATATCACATTCGGCTTCAGTTGCTTGTCCGAGACTGAAAATATTATTTTTCAGATCCGGAATAAAATAAATCTCCGTTATCAATCGTTGTTGGCCTGATTTTCCTTCGAAAAATATTGAGCCTTTCCCTTTGATTTCGACACTCGAATTATCGCCAAACTTAACTTTACCGGTTATTCCTTCGTCGAGTTCGGAGAAAAATGAGCGATTTCCCGTCATGTGATTACTCGCTCCGTTATCCAAATACCACACATCGTTATCTTGTGAATTGTATTTAGATGGTATCACTTTCGCTTTGTTCAAAAATACGGTCTCGTGAAAAAATACGGTTTCATCGGCATCTTCTTGTTCGGCAAAATTCATTTCTTGGAATTTTTGAATTCTCTCCGGACATTTAGACGCGTAATGGCCCGGTTTATCACATCGGTAACAAATTATTTTTGATAAATCTTTTTTCGCGTTTCGGTTTGAGTCCGAATTTGAATTGGGCCTTTTGGGCTGGTTTTTAGATGTATTGGGCTTAGATTTATTGGAATTGGACCAAGACCCGCTGTTTGACCCGGATCCGCTCGAACTGGAGCCACCTGACCCGGATCCTCTTTGATTAAACCCATCGGTTTGTTTGTTTCTTCCCCAATTCCCACCTTCGCTTCTGTTTCTCTCCGATTCGATATTTCTTCCGCCGCCTCCACCCTTCGATCCGCCACCGCCACTCGATCGGGTGAACAACACCCGCTGCTGCCCTCCATCTCTGCCATCTTCCTCTCTCACCCTCTCCTCGTACGCCTTCAACCGACCTACCACATCTTCGAATCCGACGGATTTTAGGTCGAGGATTTGTTCAAGCGAGGCTACGAGATGGATGAATTTCCTTGGTACAACCTTCAGAAGCTTCTTCACAAGCTTCGTTTCTTCAATCGTTTCATCGAGGGATGCGGATTTCGAAGCCAAACCGGAGAGTTTTCAGGCAAACGAGTCAATAGACTCGGTTTCATTCATCCTCAACCGATCGAAATCGGTGGCCAGGGTTTGAAGCCGGGCTTCTTTCACTCGACCGGCACCGACGAATCTTGATTTTATCGACTCCCACATGATTTTCACGTCTTCAACATCACCGATCTGCATAATCAGAGACTCCGGGATTGCTTGGTACAGCAAACCCATCGCGAGGTTATTTCTTTCCTCATTTTTCTCTTCTCCTGGATCGATTATGGTCCAAGCTTTATGAATTCTGAGTACAACTTTCATACGCAGGGACCATACGGTGTAATTTGTGGAGTTCAACATCGGGCAAGCCACAGTGGTTGTTCCGACTTCCTTGAGCTTCACCGGAGCATCACTAGTACTCCCGTCTCTTCCACCTTCTCCATCCGACATGATGAATCGGGTTTGGATTTGTTTTCAAAGTTTTCTGATTTGTAGCTCTGATACCAATTCAAGATAGTAATTGTATAAACACAAATAAATATCAAAATATACTCTTTGATTTATAATTGGAAATATATCTCTAAAATCAATTACATGTGTTTCTCATAATCTGTTGTGATTCTAACAATGGCTAAACAACCATTTTATACTATACAAAGAAAAACATAGGCTCCTTGTAATAATAGAAAGTGATATCCATTATCCATTGTTCCCCATTAACTTGATTGTAGGGACTCCTACTTGGAGATTCCAACACTAAATACCCAACCAAAATATAGGTATGATACCATTTCGTTTGGGGAAAGTATACTTTCAAAACTTAAGTGGGAAAAGCACCGCTACGGGTACCGAGACCGAAATAACGCAAAATTAATAACTAAACCGAAGTATAAGATACGGTATCAGTTCAGTACCATCGGTATTTTTGCTCATCCTAGGCCAAAAGGACTAACCATGCAATGTTTTAAGACCACAAGTACCAGTGGTATAACGCTGTCTAACGTTATCTTTAAATGGCCATTTTTTGATAAGCATTCATGAAATTTGGTCAATATTAAAGTTTTAACCATTTTATCAGAAACAAGAACATTTTCTTAGTAAAAGATGATTATAAGATTTGACTCATTTTTCGGCCAATTGGGCTGGGTAGAGGTAGAGTATAGGGTGGTCGATCGTAATGGTGAGTCAAGGGTTTGGCCGGTGGATTCTTCACGTGCTTCATTTAACAAGTAGCATGTTTATGGCTTTGAGGAAGGTTTAGTAATAAAATCGTATAATATAATCTACCAAGCCTTTTTTAAACTTCTAATACTTGATAAATATAATACACCATTATCTAATTATAAGCATTACAAACATTAATCTACACTGACACGTGTCAACAACAATACAATTTTACACAATCAACCAATCATTCATCATCCAAAAAGTCTTCAGTATCCTCAGGATCACTTCCAAAATACATATCCGAATCCTCCGGCTCCGTCATCTCCAAATCATCAACGGCGTCTATTTCTGCCATTTCCTTTTCTCTCTCCGCCACCAAAACCTTGGCTGCTTCAAGTCTCAAACTCACCGTTTTCCATGATACAAGATTATCAAGAAACACTGATATATAATCTCGCCTACGGTTCTGTAAACACATACAATTTTCAAACACTGTTATTATAAATTATAATAACACTAATCAAATTTCAATAATCATTATATGCAAGTTTTTACCTCAAAGTCTAGGTAGTATGCATGCTGCAAGGACAAATTAGATTTGAAGTGAAATTAGTACATATGTAATAAACATAGTTTCTTGAGTAAATTACATTTTTGGTCCTTGAGTATAGCTTATTTTTTACAATTTTGGTACTTAAATAAGGTTTTTGTGACTTTTTGGTCGCTGTTCCAAGTGAAATGACTTTTTTTTTTTTTTTTTTTTACCAAAACTTTAAAAATCTGCAATACTCATAGTCATTTTACTTGGAATGACCAAATGTTACAAGAACCTCGAATAAAGACTAAAATTGCAAAAATCAGCTATACTTGGTGACCAAAAATGTAAATTTACTTTAGTTTCTTTATTATTGAAAATGAAAGGGAAAACATGTTACCTCCCAGACATCTAAGGCGAGGAGAGGCTGAAAATCAGAAGAAAAAGAAACCAATTTATACATTAACAAAAAAAATTAAGTCCACGGCTATGAAAAACAATAGAAAATTACAGCTAATCACTAAAATGACCAAAAATGGAAAGGTGATATCACAAAATAACCGCCTTTTCTACATTTATCACTCAATGACAACATATTTTGTGAAAAAAGATTCGTTAATTCGCAAAATCACTTCTTTTACGTCATATTTTGCAGATTTTTACTTTTTTTCCACAAACATTTCATGAAATATTTTTTCTAGTATTTATTTCACAAAATAATTAAAATTCGCGGTTTTGGCTAACATGATTATCTCCTTCAACTGTAAAAGAAAATTAGGTTTAACAAAATTGGTTAGGGACTTAGGGCCCTTTGGCACCTTAACAAATTTTGGTGCACCTAATTTCTTCAAAATTTCAAAGAAACTATTTTTTCACAAAATGACATCATATTCCAAAAACTAATCAAGAAAATTTTAATTCCACAAAATGATGTCAGAAAAAGTGATTTCACGAATTAGCAAACCTTCTTTTTGCAAAATAGGTGGTCAGAAAAAGTGAACTTCCAATTTCTGGTCATTTTTTGTGATTATCTCAAAATATTATCTTTACTCACATGGTACTCCCAAACAAGCGGGTTAACTGCATTTGGACTTTTCACTACAACAAGCTTCTTATCTTCCTCTGATGGACGTGGATTTCTAGCATTTGGTATATCAAGTTTATGCTCTTTATCTAGAAAAAACACAAAAAATGTATAAATTTAAAGAAATGAGCGCTTTTTATTTCTATCTTTAGGTAAAACAAACACTTACAAACAAGCCAAGCCCAACCAGAACCGAACTGAGTAGTGGCAGCTGATTTAAACTCATTGATTAATCCTTCAAACGAACCAAAATCTCTGTTGATCAATTCCAAAAGTTCTCCAGTAGGCTTTCCACCACCATTAGGTTTCATGGACTCCCAGAAAAACTCATGGTTCCATACCTGTGCAGCATTGTTGAAGGCTGGAAGAATATCACCTTTGTTGTATGAAGTCGATATGATGGTCTCCAATGACATTTCATCAAGTTCAGTTCCTTCAATTTGTTTGTTTAAGTTGTCGACATAAGCTCTGTGGTGCTTTCCCCAATGATACTCCAATGTCTCTTTGCTCATATGCGGTTCTAGAGCATGCTAACAGAGATGTAACAGGAAGAGAAGGTGTAAATGTCTTGTGGAAAGAGAATGGATATGAATGTATTATGCGTACCAGTGGATAAGGAGGAGGCTTTAGATTAATGCTGGCTGATATCTTCCGATGAACAGATCTGCTAGTACACCGTCTCTGTAACATAAATGTAGTTTATTCAAACAGTTAGAAGATGAAGATAACAGAAAACTTGCATCTTAATTTGGAACCGACTTCAGTTAAACAGTGTGTGACATGTCGAACTTAGCATAAACACACGTAAGTATCTGAAAGAGGTTGCTAGAGAATGAATAATCCATCTGAAATCCCAAACAGACTAGATGACAATTTCATTTTCTGGCAGAGACATTTCGTCGAACACCATGCATACTTCCCCAAAACCCTCTTCATGTTGAACTGTTACATGCAGATATAATGTGGAAGAAAACAGACATGACTGACCTTCCTCTGTGGCCATTGTAAGCTCCGAGATAATCCACAAAATTCTGCAATTAATTCAAATTTTGATATCAATCACAAATCAAGTAAATGTCATATAGAGATAAGAGTAAGCGGTGACAATACCTGGGGTGGAAAGAAATGAAGTTAGATGAGAAGCGGTTGTCGTGGCAGCCGCCATTACCATCCCTCTGAAGCAGAGCTCGTAATTGGATGAGGATAGTTTGGGGGGTGTTTCGAGGGGGTGCCGGGTGGGGTTTGGGAGGGTTTTTGGATTTCTAACACATAGCATGCTCCCGAGTAAAATCATTTTATTTTTAGACATAACTACATAATGAGTCCTTATGGTTGGGAAAAGACCAAATGTAGTCCTTGGGAAGAATTTTTGATGACTATCAACCCTGTGGTTTCAGATAGTTGCACAGACAGTCCTTATGGCTCACTCCGTTGAAATTCTATCATTTCCTCCCTCATGTGCACTGTTTTGAAAACCGGACCGGACAGGCCGGTTGAACCGGTTTAACCGGGAACCGGTCAGGTTACCGGTTTTTTAACCTTCAAAAACCGTTTGTATCTCGAACCGCTAAAAACCGGCGGTTTTTTATGAACCGTGGTTCAACCGGTGCGGTTAAACCAGCCATCAAACCAGTTTTATATTAAAAAAATTTATTAAACTTTAACCAATGAGGAGCTGATGAGCATCATATCTCACACGCCCCCAGCCGCATGGTTTTAGGAAGGGTGCTCTCCCATCTTTTTATATAGCAGTCCCACATCTAATTATTTAACATTGCCCACCGATGTGGGATAAGAAAAAACCTTTCAAATGTTGCTTATGACCATGTTCCTTACGTGGGTTTAACTTCCCACTAGAATTGCATTTGTAAAACCTCACGCATCTATAAGACAAAACTATAGATTTTTTTTTTTTTTAACTTTTGTTTACATCTCAATCATAAGAATTAGTTTTTCTATAATTATCTAAACTCTATGAATAATTTATTTTTCTATAATGAACTAAATTCTATAAATGAATGGCTGTAAAAAAGTAATTAAACTTTGGCTTTTCATTTACGTTTCATATTTTATTGGTATTTTATTTTTTGGAGTTCTTTTTGTACACTATAATTTTATATTTAATTATAATATAATAATGACGTCATCCGGTTTTTTAGACCGGTCCGACCGGTTGAACCAGTTGAACCATCGAACCGGTAAGCCGAACGGTTCGATCTCCGGTTTTTTTTGGAGTTCTTTTTGTACACTATAAGAGTTTCTTTGTCTTTTCTTTTGTTTTCTCTCATAGCTAACGTCCATCTCCAAATTGAAATTCCCACTCGTTTCAAGAATACATCTCGCATTGTTCATCACTCATTATCCCTCTATTTCATGAAATACTTCTTTTCTTTTGCTATATTTCACTTTACTTTTCGCAATGGTAAATTGCTTTTATGGAAGGCTAGCAATTCTCATCACTTTGTGGCAGTGGCGGACCCAGAAAAAATTGACACGGAGGGCACCATTTTTTTTCGACAACTATATATAAAAAAATGGACACCGGGGGCACCATTTCGACAACTATATATAAAAAAATGGACACCGGAGGCATCATTTTTCTAAAACGGGGAGCACCTTTTTTTTAGACGGGGAGCACCTATATATAAATTTTTTTTACTCTACGGGGTAAAATTTCGGGGGAGGGGGGGGGGGGGGGGGGACGTGTACCCCTGGCTCCTTACTGAGTCCGCCACTGCTTTGTGGATAGACCTCAACCCTGGAATGAGGTTTTAGAAATGTCCTTAATTAGGTAGCGATTAAAGGTTTATTTCCTGGTTTGACTTGCCCATGTGTCCAAGGGCTTTGGTTGTGATTCCCTGTTTGCTAGAATCAAAGAACAAGCTTGAAGAATCTCTACAACAAACATGTATGGAAGCAAAAGATTTGAGGTTGATGTTATTTTTTTTAGCTTGGTTTTCTTTTTTATATATTTGTACAAAAGATGATGAAAGTATCGCGTCTGCACATGTTTTTAGGGTGTATTGGTTGTTAGATATGTTTTTGTAAACCTTTTATGGTTGTGACATCAATGTAACATAATTGGTATTAATGGAAGTACATTTTGTTTTGGGAACTTGTTAAACCTATGTTTTATAGGGAAAATTGATATGAGTGTAAAATGTTGACTGTCTGCAACCTTCTAAACCTTGTAAAACCATACACATATTAATATAAATGTAACACCCCTCGCTAAGGGTAATTGTAAAAATGTCATTTTAAACCCTTAAGTTTTCATCAAACGTATAAATCATCACATGCAAAAACTTTGGTCCCCAAAACAAACTTTGGTTCCCAAAACAAACTTTGGTCCCCAAAACATCTCAATGTGGTTAAATTGGCTTTTGGACAACATTTTAAATAAAAATCCGTTTATGTTGTGGTTAAATCATTTCAAAGTTTAAGTTATGGAAATTATATGGCCCCACTTTCAAAATGACTTAGTTGGTAAAGAAAGAGGTGGTTACAATCTGAATATCATTGCATAGTTCAAATAAAACCATACAACATGTGGCCTTCTAAAATCTCAAGCTCTACATAAGTCATCTTTAATAATCAACCTGAGTACATGTCAAAATAAGTTAGGCAATGAAAATGCCTAATGAGTCTATCCGGGGTCAACGCATTGAGAGTAGGTGATGTCAATCACTGTACTCGAGTCAAACCCCCCAAAAACTATTTTAAAATACATGTACGTCATAAAAATGGTTTGAGGAGAAGGTTGTCCACAAAATCCTATTTGTCAACATTTAAATACATCTTGCATCAATGAAAAACATCATTTGTATAGTTAAGGAATCCCAAATTCAACATAGTTAACTTGTCGTCACAAAACATTGTTTGTATTAAAATACCATTTCATCATAAAAGGGGTAAATTATGCATGTAATGAATGCACATGCAACTAATCTAATCCCCAAGTCCGTCTTAAATTCCAACTCACATGATGGTTAAGTTGGATCCCAAGTATGGATGTGTTTTATCTCCATGGTGATGATATATCATGACTTAGAGGAGTCACCTAACTATGCCATTGACCCATACATTCGTCTTTTCAAGAAGCATGTGAACCATCACACATATACCATAGGTGAAATGCATGTCGACACGTGAAATGCCTAATCACAAGTTTAAGAAGATCTATCATCTATGCGTATCTTATCATGGCTTCCACCATATATCTCTTCATGGTTTTCACCATATATCTCTTCAAGGTTTCTTATAAGTACATACATGACAAGGAACACTAAGCAAACCTAGTGAGATAATACCCCAAATCATCTCGATGACAAAAACCCATTTTCTTGGTATCATATAATCAAATACACATGTACCCAAAACAATTTGCAAGACCCAAGTGATATATCTGATGGATACGTTCTAGAATCATTATTTTACATATGTCATATCTCCATAATATTTTAAGTGTCAAGAGAATACTAATCCCTTTCACTCATAACCTAACATAAATGAATATGCAACGTGTATATAATTTATGCTACTGTCATTCTTTAAAAACTAATGCGATTTAAAGACACTGTTTTTATATCTGAAATAACTTGAATGTACAATTAAGTACATGCATACATAAAGAAATAAAAATGGTAAGTTGCAGCATTTGAGCGGTACGTCGAACTCGTCCCATGACTCATTATGTGGGAGGTTAATCACGGAGCGCTAGCAATATTTTGAACATTACAAAATTTGAAAATTAGGGATCCTTTGTAAAATTTTGGCACCTCACCCACTAAGGCTCTATCATAGGAACAAAGACTTCTTTTTTTTAACGATAAGCCACCCAATGTGGGTCAACACCACTTTAGAATGTTATATACAAAATAATTACCACTAGATGTTAAATGTTTAAATATCATTCTTTAACATTATGTTTTCGAATTTTATCAAAGGAAAAAAAGGGAAAATAAAAAGAGAGAGAAAAGAAGGAAAGAGAAATAGAAAGAAAATTGTAATTTTGTGATCCCGAGTTAAAAAAAAAAAGAAATAAACATCTTATATGTTTGGAAGGAAGGAGAAAATAATTTATATTTAAGTCTCATTATCAATAGTCAAATCATTTCTATCAAAATCTTTACAAATTGAAAAAAAATTATCTCTCCTATTGGTTTCTCTTATTTCTAATTTTTTCCACTAAAAACTCAGAAATACCAATTTTTTGATTAAATTAACTCGAAAACTAGCGTACATAAAAAAATATAAACACAAAAACAGAATCAAATATATGACAACAACACCTTCATTTAAAACTTATTTACTACTATATTTAATAATAGAAATTTATTCATGGGAACTTTTAACTAAAAGTACTTTAAAATTGTAATTTATTGCATGACACTTTGCTTGAAATAGGAAAACACAGAAAACAAGACTTCAACCCCAAAAAACCCAATTCAATCGCCTCTCTTTGAGTCTTAAACCACTAACATTATCATCTTCTCTCTCTTAAAATTTTCCAAAATCCATCCTCATCTACGTTTACCAGAAAATCAGACTGAATCACCAACTCCACCACCCATCACTGCCACCGCCTCCGCCACCTGCTATGACGACGTGAAAAGAAACAACGATGGATCATCAACCACCCAGGGCAAGAATCCCACTCGTCCTCTTCATTTTAGTGATCGTATCCCTCTTTGTCATCTTTTTAGGATCAGATAGAACCCGATCTAGATCCATTGTCGCCATAAGTCAAAATTGTGATCCTCATGTCACCACCTCGTTCATGGTACGCTTAAATACAATGTTGCCCACGTCATTTAATCCTTCGTATTCCACGTTTCTATACCCGATCTTGTATTCATATGTTTACGTTTGCAGCCATCGAGGCATGTAGATGATTTAGAAAAGGCATTGGCCGGAGCTGCGACAGCATTTTACAAAACAGTGATCTTAACTATTGTGAATAAAGCCTATGTCGAGGGAGATAAAGCAATGCTCGACATATTCTTGGATAGTTTTTGGTTGGGAGAAGATACTCGACCACTTGTTAATAATCTTTTGATCGTTGCAGTCGATCAAGCGGCTTATGAACGGTGCAAATTTTATAGATTACATTGTTACAAACTGAAGACAGACGGTGTTGATTTCGACGGCGAGAAGATGTACATGTCGGATGATTTCATCAAAATGATGTGGCAAAGAACGCTTTTTCTGGGAGACGTTCTTAAGCGTGGATACAACTTCATATTCACGGTAAGCTGGTTTTAATGGTTTTAATCTTACGAAAATCATAACGGAACATATGAAACTGTTTATCGTCTGTCTATTAGCATATCACGCGCTGTGTCAACGCATTACAAACAACATTCACATGCATGACATAAACTTTAACGAGTTTACCTAATTTTATTAGATGTAGAGAATGAGTTTTGCCATTTTGTAAAACGATTATGGCATGAATGCGTTTAAATGTTTAATTGAAACCATTTAAACAAGTCGGAATTCACTAAATGTGACTCTACGTGTTCATTCATAGTGTAACAAGTAATATTATATTCTTCGAATCTAGAACGTTTCATATATAATTTAAACATTATAATATTATATATTATTGTAAGAATTATAATATTATCTGATCATATGAATATGACTATCAATTAAAATGATTATTATAAAAAAAATCAAGAAGATACATTATTTCTCTGGTCTTATCGTTTTTCAAGTAATAATAGACATGACTCTCAAATGGATTTCTTTGAGTATTACGTTAAAAAGGAAATAAATATATAAACCATCAATTATGAATCATTATAACTTCAGTTATACTCGAATTTTCTTTAATGGTGGTTAGATCATCTACGTGCATGAGAAACCTGTACTAAATGTTATGGAAATTGTATAAAGAGGCAAAATCTTTGTATACATCAACAAGTATCATGAAATGAATGCATTGCAATTATTAGTAAAGAACCTTTTAGAGGAAAAGATAGTCGAGTAAAATCCTCCTGGTCGTTTTATTTTAAGGACCTCACATGTAATCCCATTTACGAGGTAATTAAACAAATAAAATATATTATAATTCAAAATATACGTTCTAATATTCTATCACTTTTAAATTTATACATCCATCTAGATATTTAAATGTTTTAAAATTATTTTTTCAATTAAAAACAAAATAATTATTTGGAAGGATTAATTTTTAATAACGTATAGAAGAGACAATATTGCGCGTAAGGAGAAGTATTTAATACCATGTCAGATCGATATCACAAAGGAAAATTGTAGAAAACAAAATTGCCGATGCATTTTAGTTGTGTGACGAATATATATTGGTTTCCACCATAGAATATCACAACAGAAACTCACTGAATAAGATGAGTACTATATATATAAGATATCATAACGAAAAATACTAAATAATAAATCTGCCGACGTATTTTGGTTCGGTAAAGAATATTATATTTTCAGCGTAGAATATCACAAGAAAACTCATATAAAAAGATGACTATTTTAACAATAGTCGTAACTTATTTTATTTTAGTGCAGCGATCCACAATTCCACATACTTAATATAATATTTTATCTTTTAATTGAACAACAATTTCTTTATTAAAACATAGCTAGCGCCTAGCGAGAGGTAAAGTTACAAGTAATTGAGGCAATCCATGCTAGAATTGATACACCAATTCGACCAGCTACAAATAATATAGAGCTATATCAAAGCCTTTATTTTAATAATCTATGTAAGGCTATTGGGTATATAAGTCATGTATTTGGCGTGACCTTCCTTCCAGATTAGCACAACACCCTCACAACAACCATGAGTAGTGTGGTTTTCACGCCAGTTTCGAATCACGAAGAAGAAAAACGTTATGCCTCATGACCATCATCACCATCTCTCCATGTAGGCATCACACCGGCAGCATGAGGATCATACCTAGCTAGCAGTCTAAATATAGCAAGTCACGATATCTAAATATATTGTGTTCTATAGCATGACCGTTATAATCCAATATATACATGTAGCAACTTATTTTCATGTCTAGAATCAACAAAATTATGATACATGTGATTTTATTGCAAACTAAATATTATATTTTCTAACTTTAAAAAAAGAACTCTAAAGTCTAAACTAATGTATATAATTTTAGACAATTTTAATTGTTTGTTTTGGATACACTAATTAGAGCTTTAAAGTCTAATATTTTTGTAATATATTTTAGGTGTTGATAAATATGTTTAATGAAACTATAGGTACGCTGATTAAAAGGATTATATATTCTTATGAGTTATTAACATTTTTGCCCCAACTAAAAGTTGAGTGAGGTATCTTAATCAGGAAGTTATTTTAAGGGTAAATTGCAAAAAAGTCAATAAGTTTACAGAAAATATTGATTTTGACATTGTGTTTATTTTTTTTGGCAATTAAGCCACAAAGTTTTTCAATTTGTTGCAGTTTTGACCTTTGGCCGGTCAAACTGACTTTCAGCTGATGTGACATGACGACGCGTCAGTCTTTAGTGATGTGGCGCTGATATGACCAAAGTTTTTTTGAAAAATAAGATTTAAAACAACAATTATAAAGGATAAAGGATTTTTATTTAGTTTTTTAACGATACAAATACAATATTTTAAAAGTAAGAAGATACAGTCATTTTATATACTATATACTGATAATTATTAAAAAAAATTCAAAACATGCTTTTAAAATTGATTTGAAAGTAAAACGATATACAGTGATTGTATATAGTATCTACTGATAATTATGTTAAAAGTGTAAAATATATATCTAGTAGAATTGGCAATTATGGTTTATATATGGGTGTATTTTTTAACTAGATGATTATTTATCTTAATAGTCAAATACGTAAAAATAAAAAAAGTTTTTTTTAGCTAAAATAGAAAATATCAACATGCAACGTTAATATCATGTCATCAAATACTGAAACATCATCATACCACGTCAGTTGGCAATCAGGGTGATCGGTCAAATGGTCAAAAATGCAACAATTTGGAAAACTTAGTGACTTAATTGCAAAAAAAATAAATACAGTGTCAAAATCAATTTTTTATGTAAACATAATGATTTTTTTTTTGCAATTTACCCTTATTTAAAAAACACAAAAAATAAAAAGATTATATTAAACGTTTTGTTAGAAAAATCTTATGGATGTTCGAATAGTTTACATATAAGTTACGTGATCAAGTTCTTTAAATAACTAAGAATACTAAAAAAAAGTCATTTTATGTAAAAGTTTTGACTAGTTTATTATACAAAAAGACAAAAAATTATCTAGGAAAAGAAAAACATAAGAGTGTATTAGGTATGAAAAATATATTAGAAAATATCTGGGTTTTAATGTTCCAATAATATATTGTTCTCGATGTTATTTAACGAAAGAAAGGGGAAGAAAATTAATGAATGATGTGTTATTGAGTTTTTTTAAGGAATGAAAAAAAAGGATTAGTGTGTTATTGAGTTTTTTGAAGGAGAGAAATGAGAGGAAAGAGAAGGATAGGATATGTAATTTACTCTTGTATACAATTTGTCAATATATGGGCTGATTGGGAGGGATTCTCTCCCCTTTCTTTCCCTTCATTTTCTTCCCTCTTTCTTTCACCTTCCTTTCCTTCCCTTCACCTCCTTTCCCTTCATTTCCTTTCATTTTTAACACGAGAACCAACATAAGAGCGCACCGTGTGGGAGTGGGAGCAGGCATCAGGGTTGTTCAGGAGGGAGGCTTGGCTTGGATCAATGAGGCAAAAGAAGGGAAGAAGAAGGATAGTTGTTCGCATTCAAGATGGACACAAATATGAAAAAAGTTTTGATGGAGGGAAAAATAGGGACGCATGGAGATAGAAAAAGCCTGATCCATCCACGAGTGCAATTCTTTTCATATGCCCAAAATTTTATGCTAGGGACTTAGGCCCTATTTGGTAGCCACTTAATTGCAAAATTAAGAGGCAGTTCTTAAATTTTCAGATTCAGTGTGCTTGGTAGCATTTAAAAATAAATCTTTTAATTTATCAAAATCATTTTAAAAATTAAGAGGTGGAACCATTTTCGAAAAAAAATTAAGAGCCACCCACACCCACTGCACCGCACTGACCCACCACACCACCACCCTACCTTACCGAGCTTCACTGATCAACCCCACCCACCCACCCACCTCACCTCTACCTACCCCTACCTACCCACGCCACCCCCATTCACCCACCTACTCTACCCCCACTTAGCCATCCACCCCACCCACCCACCACCCCATCTTATACCACATCCACACCTACTCATCCCCCACCTCATTCACATTTAATTGTGCAGGAAATAATAAATAAGGATAAATGGTCGGTTTTATCATTCATCACAACAATTCAGAGATTTCAACCAAACAACATGTTAAAAGTGTAGATTTTAAAAATTCAGACCTATTAAAATTTCTGATCTTAAAAATTTAGATTATGCAAAACAGCTCCTTACTTTTGTAATTTAAAAAATATTTCAATTGTATAGAAGGATACAACAATTCAACCAATTTCATATTTAAATTTAAACTGTGGGTACACAGTCATTGTGATTAGATAAGTATTTTGCTAGCTAGAATGCAATTATTGATGAAAAATAATTTGGAAAGTTAAAGATGATTTACCAAGTTTTGACATCTAGTATTTTTTTCGTACCTTTTTTTAGAGCACAATAATTGGTTTACTATCAGCAAAACATATAATATGTATATAAACGAAATGGAGTATACTTATATGCAATTTATTTAACAATTTATCTTTATTTAATTAAACATTATTTTGGTAAAATAACATTCTCTTTTTATTTAACAAATTTGCTTTATTTAGTTTACTATTTATTGATAATAAACAACATGTTCAAATGACCTATTCTATTTCTTTGAGCCAATCAAACATTACAATGGAGTACAATGATTCATTCAATTACTTTGTTCATGCAACTGTGTTTTCCATTTATTATGTTTTCCATTCAATTCCTTCATGATTTCATTTCAACAAATCAAATAGACCCTAATAGATCGAAGACATTTGTAAACTATCATCAAAGTTGATAAATCATGTAAGGATGATTAATAAGATAATTAAACTAACTAATCAAAGAAATTTTTGTATTTTGAAATCTTTACGGTTGCAACTTATACTATCATTTCATGACCAGTCACCGGTCGCATCTCATTTTCATATTCAACTTATAATATTTTAAAGAAAATTCATGTGTTTTCTTAATGATTTTAACCAAATCATTTTTCTTTATAAATCTTCACGACGTATTCTCATAATTGTCATTAAGGTTTGCTTGTTGGTTTACAGTTTTATGTTCATTTTATCACAGGATACAGATGTTTTATGGCTTAGAGATCCATTTCCTCGGCTAAACCTAAATAATAGCATAGATCTTCATATTAGCGTTGACAAGTTTAATGGCGACCAGTGGTCAGAAAGAGACCAGTTGATCAACACAGGTTTTTACATGATCAAATCAAACAACAGAACCATCGCTTTGTTCGATGAATGGTATGCAAGAAAAGACAACTCAACTGGGATGAAAGAACAAGATGTTCTTCTTGAACTAATGAGTAAAGGTGCTTTTGAAAGGTTAGGCCTTAGAGTTAGGTTCTTGGACACAATCTTTTTTAGTGGAATTTGTGAAGATAGTAGAGATGTTACGTCTGTTGTAACTGTTCACGCCAACTGTTGTCGTAGTATCAAAGCGAAAGAGGAAGATTTAAAGAGTATCATGCATGATTGGCAGAGGTTTAAAGTTTCCGCCACTGATCAGACCTTGCAATTTTCATGGTCAAATCATTCTGCATGTCTAGACTCCTGGAAGCGATGACCTCTCGAGTCTCACCCTTTTCGAAATTTTCTCAGATTGGTGTTTAGTTAAAATTCCCCAATTCTGGAATGTTGTATTTCTTTTCGAAAAGGAAATTGTACTTTAATATATAAATAGATAAACAAATAAAGTAGATATTATTTACTCCTAACTTACTTTGATAACATATTTGATATCCACGTACGACTTGAACTCTATAATGATTGAACTCCACATGGATTCTAGTACATGGTTGTCGTCAAACTTTTCCGATGTCATGGAGCTTTTATAGCATCTTCGATAACATATTAACTTCCATTAGATTCATTTCAGACGTGTACACATAAGGGGTATGCAATATAATCTATACAAAATAAATTGATTGCTTAGATGTAACAAGAACTACCTTATGATTCCACATATTAATAGATCAAACGAATAATATTCTCTTCGTGATTTAATTTAATTTAATTTAATGAATGATCTTATCATATAAAAATGAAATTAATTAACGCAACAAATTTAAAAAAATTGATATATAATCATGTTAGTCAACAAAGTATGTTCTACATGTAATAGCACATTGGGAGGGGGATGCTTAATAGCACCTTCATAGAAATATACTAGTTATAAACCCGAACAACAAAGGTTTAGTTGAGTTAGCTTACAACCAAAATTCTCAACAAAAAAGAAAAATATAAGTAAATGATACGAAGCGAAACTTGCAAACGAAGCACCAAATTTAATGTAATTCATCTCAACATGAAGCTATGTCCACTTGACCGAACCCATTACTACTGAAAAAACGCATATATAATACGGTTGAAATGGTTAATATAATACAAATGGTCGACCGTATTAATAGATGGGTGTATTATATTACCGCACAATATAATACATCATTGATGACCGTACTATATCATCCAATATCATACACCTATCTAATACAGCATCCAACCGTACTATATGATAAATCAACCGTACTATATTTGATACATCTAATACAACTACAACCGTACTATATGATAAATCAACCGTATTATATTTGATACATCTAATACAATACATCAACCCCAACCGTACTATATTTGATACAACTAATAGTAATAAACCGTACTATATTTGACACATAACCACAACACCTCACCAATATAATATATCAAAACTCTAATATAATACTCCCTCCGTCCCAAAATGATAGTCCATGTTTCCTTTTTAGTTTGTCCCAAAATGTTAGTCCACTTCTAAATATAAATGACATCTTTACCAAAATACCCCTAACTGTAATTGTAACAGCCAACACATCTAGTGCCGGCATTAAATGCAAAGAAAGGGTAAAACAGTCATTTTGTGGGAAAAAGTAAGAAGCATTTACTGTTTTCTTAATCTGTGTGTTTTTTGTCTGTGGACTATCATTTTGGGACGGAGGGAGTATGTCATTTTCACCAATGTAATACACCATACAAACAAAACCATAACTATATATAAAACATATAGCAACCCAAGAACGTTCTTTTGTGATCATCATTTGTCAAAACTAGAGTTATTCAACAACACTTTCTACAAAATTCTGCACCTTTTTCAAAACTTTGTTTTCAACTACCCTTTCTACAAAATTCTGCACCTTTTTCAAAACTTTGTTTTCAACTACCCTTTCTACAAAATTCGCATTGTACAAAATATTTTCAATGCATGTTTTGTTACCAAGACAATTGTACTTTGAAAAACTATCCTATTATAACATTGTACTTTCCAGTTTTTCTTATTTAACAACTAACCGTGAACCAAATTGCCTTCATTTGAGATATTCATTTGCAAAAGTTGTTATCCATGTCTCAACGCGGTCATCCAACTCCTCGGCCGTAAATGGTTTTTTGTCTTTCCAAATGTTCTATAAAAATTAAAATAAAAAAATTGTTATTTAACAAATGTGGGGATTTCAAGCAATACAATATATGCCCAAAAAAAATTTAACAATGTACTTACTTCCGGAAATCCATGTTATCGGTACAATACGAAAGCATGCATCCAATTCAAAACATAATAACCGCACTCCCAATCGGACGATTGTTGGTTGCACTAAAAAGTTATATAAATAAGAGTTTGTTTTTTTATATAAAAATATTATATAGCAAATGGTGATATCAATTACCTCGGGGAATGTCCAAATCATTGAAGTTTTATTAAACATTGTAACAGCCCTAAAACAAAGATAAACAGGAGTTTCTTATTTACAATTTATAAAAATAAATATCCTTTCAAAATACTAAATAAAATAACAAATATTTTTTACAATTTATAAAAATAAATATCATTTCAAAATACTAAAATAAAATAAGAAATTTCTTACCTTTTCACATGTTTAACGATTATATAGTTTTTCAAATTCTTCGACCCTCGGATGGAATCCAAAATGTAGCCCTTATGTCATCAGAGGCCACTCTCAATCCTTCCCCATGTTGCTTTGAAGTACACGTCTGAATTTTGAAAACACTTTTCTAAGTTGAAAGAAATGAACCAAGATTGTTAATTCTCAAATCCACATTCAACACGAACTAATCAAATCATGTTAAAATGACAGAAATAACGGCCACTAGGTATAAAATGATGAAAAAGGGTAATATAGGTAATTGGTACAATCAAGCAAAAATATTACCTGGATATAAGCTAGTATGTCATCAGAGGTCACTCTCAATCCTTCCCCATGTTGCTTTGAAATCCACTGATACAGCTTTTCCTGCACAAAAAAAAAGCATATTTTGGTAAGGAGGGAGTACAAATGTACAATGAACTAAACAATGATAACTTTCTTATTACAACAATAAACAACACTAGCCTCAATTTTCTGTTGTCCGCCATTTACTTGGATCCAAAAATGGGCTCAATTTTCATTATGTTCTATTTGGCATTTTGTCGAACATATGACGTTCAACATTAAGATTTTACATAAATCGGGATAAACTTACCATGAAATAGATGGCTAGATGATGTCGAGTTTCCAATGGGAGGGGTAGAACTGAGTTTCCACGAAATTGTAGTTCTTGCTGATCGTTTAGGCATGAACTTCAAACCAGATTGCTGTTCGCTCGCAGACCTTGTTGCCGAAAGGTAGTTTCAATGAAACGTTAATTTACACAATAGAACATGTAGATCAATGCTAAAAACTCAATAATCTGATTCAGACATTTCATCGAATACTTGGAGGGCTTTCTTAATGATACCACCTAATTAATGAAGAAACCAAACCAGGAAACATATGGATTTCAACTAAAAAATGGGGATAGAGAAAGTGAGTGGGTTTGGTGACTTACGGATGATGGGAAGATCCATGTCGAGTTCGACCAATTAGTTTTTTACCAAATTTGCAATAGGCCACAAGTGAGACTGTGAGATTGAGCCAACGTAGAAATCAATTAAGTCCTGACGAGTGAAACGTTATTTACCGAAAATTTCAAGCTATCCTTTTCTTTTCAGACCTTTACAAAAGTTCGTTGGATTTTCCTAGCAATAAAGCGAGAATTTCTTATTAAATATTGATCCTGAAGTGACGGAGTGACGTTGACGGAGTGACGTTGTAATTTGGGTCCAAGCAAATAACCAATCACAATCACTTTTTTTTTTTCCGAAACACTCTTTCAATTAAAAAATTTTTAAACTATTATTAACGGAAAGATTGTTATTATTATTAAATATTACTGCATTACATATATTTGAAAGGTTTTCCGCAACCATGAACTAAATAACCTAAGTTCACATGCAACCTAGAAAAAGATCTATGTTTTCTTTCTTTGAACATGTAACTAATTCCTAAAGGCCAAACAAAAATTAACTAAAAGAATAAATCAGAAAAACTAACCTTTAGTTTTAATCTTGAAGCTAAGCAGCACAAGTGTCCTGCCTCAAATGAGATCACACCCAGGGAGCCAGAGGAAAGGACCGAAAATTCCAGAGAGAATAATAGAATGAGCAACTGATAATGAGGTCTAGGGTTCCCTATTTATAGGGAACCAAAGGGTAAAGCTAAAAACCCTAGCCGCAGCCCATTTTCCGGATTATCTGTACGCGCGCCGCGGCCAGAACGTTTACGCGCCGCGCGCCGCAATTCAACTATTGAATTCGTACGAACATGTACGCGCGTCGCAGCCTTTACATTGGCGCGCCGCGCGCCGCAATTCAACTATTGAATTTGTACGACTTTAATCCCTGACCTCCTGATTAATCTAATTAATGCCACAGAAATTAATCCAATTAATTTCTGATTAATTATTAATCAATCAATATAGTTTCTAATTAATATATTATCACTTTAATATATTAACAAACCATATATATTGATTTATTAATCCCATAATAAACCAACCTTTCTCTCTACCGAACTTTCTACCAAACCTCCAGCTATGAGGGCAACCCAAATGGACTTTGCTTCTATTAATTAGGTAAATACAAATTATTAGTCATGGCTTAGACACCTAATCCAACAGTCTCCCACTTGGATAAGTCTATGACTATAATTACCAATTTAACCTCTGATTAATCAGCAACCCGCAGCTTCCTAGAAACTGCTGCCGAACTCTGACCTAGTCAGTTCTGTCCATAGATAAGTGATCAGATGATCCTCCGTCCAACAAGATATTTTCAGACATGAGACATGGATTGAGATCAATCTCTGTCTAACACACTGTTTCCCGATTTCCGATTTTGCTTATGACTTTTAGACTTCTAATTGAACGAATCAATTCAGTCCTGGCTGGCCAGCACTTCAGTCAACTTCAAAATCATCGAGTGGCCAACAGATATCTGTTTCCCGTCAGGGTCAAGGGACGAATAAGCTTTGACTAATATGTTATATCTTTTACCCGACAAATCACTCACAACAGCACGTTTTATAACATCGAGTTACCGATGCGTTTTCGTACTATCAATGAACAACCGCCTTGCAAATTATAACTCATATATCTCCACTTTAAGACCATAAGATATTATCGTCTCAACATTGCTCATGATATAATCCATGAAGCAATCCATTGAGCGCGGGTTTATCCAATACTCAAATCTCCATTTCCAAGTACTCATGAACGTTGCAGCAATCTTATTGCTATGTCTAACTCCTTAGACAATCTACAAACCAATTCATGACAGTCTTCCTTCATACTTACTCCCTAAGAGTATGAACGACTGTGGATATTTGAATAATCCAATTATTCAGGAAGTAAACATGCAAAAGTGAAACATAAAATCTGACTGGCAGCTAATCCTGCTTATTACCAAGTCTCCACGAGATAATCACCAAGTCGGATTTATCATAACTATTATCGGTTTCTTATTCTCTTTTAAACTTTCAATTCAAGCCTTTTATATCTATGTCTATGACCTTTTCACTCTTTCTATGTATCCAAGTGTCTAACACTTATACACTTTATTGCAGATGATCCTATCGGATACTCTTCCGATGATATCTCAATTTGTCATTTTTGTCATTTTGTCATTCTCTCTCACAACTCCATTCCGGTGATGTGTTCCGTGACTGCCCATGGTTCTCGGGTCTTTAGTCCACATGACTACACCCTAAGACAATTTCGAGGTGTCATGATGTGCCGGTGACCCACACGCGCTCCATCAGAAACCAACGAAATTCTTTAACCATGAAGTCCTACAACACCACGTTCTGGTGTAAACAATTACCGATTTGAAAACCCTTTAAAATCAATCACCCTAATCATTTCCCAATGATTTCTCACGTCTGTTCAAAAAATTCATTCAGTATTCTCAGCCTGGCAATATCCTTGTAACACCCAGTTTCTTATCTCTGAATTACACCAATAATTACTCAAAATAACCACAATGGTTCATGGTGTAATCAAGATTAAGCAACAACAGTACAAGTAGTTATCAAAAGAACAAGTACATAACAAACGTGTCCCAAAAACTGGGTTACGAAAGACTGTTTTTACAAAACTATACAGAAAAGTATATCATGGTTTATAACTAGTCCAAAAGTCAAGTCCCATGTCCAGTCAGATCATCCCTCAGCAATCTTCTTACCTCTGTCACCTATAACACAACATATAACTATTTACATGAGCTAATTAAGCTCAGTCAGAAAAATTATCAAAGTTTAGAATCAATCTAATAATTATCACAGTTTCTACAACTCAAATTACTACTCTCTATTTAAATGACTATCTCAGTCATTTGGTATAATCAATCAAGCACAGCAATCAGATTAACAAGAATTTCTCAATCTCGTTTAATTCATGATAATTGGTTGTCTCAACCAATTAAGATGTGCAATAAGTCAATTTAGTTATAAACAAACTATTTATATTGAATTATAACTACTCACCTGATGTCTGTTCAGTCTGTGGTCCACCCGTACCTCGTTTATCTCTTTCCTTCCTGTGTGAATCTGCTCAAAACAACATCACATATCATACTTCAACATTCTCAAAACAATTTAACCACATCTAACTCATTAGATCAAGAATCATAGCTAATAAAGATCACAAACTATGAACATCACGCACTATTAACTCAAAACCTCAAGCTTTGCGGGTTTTTTACTAAATCAACCGTTAGAACTTCATAATAATCACAACAAAGACTCATATAACTTACAATAACCATCTACTAGCAATACATGAGCTAATTTAAAGCATATTTTCGAGTTCAAGAATTTAGGGTTTAAGAATCTAGGGTTTAAAACCCTAAAACCACAAATCACCAACTTCAAAGCTAGAATTTAGACTCTTATAAACTTGCTACACTATTAATTGAACTCTACTTCATCAATTTCGCAGGTGGTTCTCAAGACCACCTAGAATCACTCCAACACAAGTATTTCACGGTTGAAACAAAGCCAAATTCAAGGGAAGTTACCTTTCAAGCTCCAAATGAAATTCCTTAACTTCAATTCACGATTTAACAGGCTTAGATCTCGAATTAGATGGCTTAGATGGCTTAGATATCGATTTCTAGGGTTTAGAGAGGGTTTTGGTTGAATTGGAAATGACCCAAATGAAGGAAAATCCGTAATTTAAAACATCCCAGTTACGCGACACGACCCGTGTAGGCTCACACGACCCGTGTGAGACCTACAGCAAGCCATCCTGAATTTACACAGACCCACATGACCCGTGTAGCCTCACACGACCCGTGTGAGACCCAAACTCGTCTCGGTAATTTTTGAACAAGACCTACACGACCCGTGTAGCCACACACGACCCGTGTAGACCTGAAAAAGGGTACTGTTTGGTTCTCAAGTCTTTCTACACGACCCGTGTGGCCATACACGACCCGTGTAGCTCTAAATTGACATTTTACAAGTCCAAACTTTACTCAATTGGGGTTTTAACCATTCTAACTCATATAACAACCTATTTAATCTTAATTACACTAGGATTAACACAAAATCTATACAAATTAATAATATGGTATTACAAGTTCTTACCCCCTTCAAAAGATTCCGTCCTCGGAATCTCATGAAAACAAGAAAGGATACTTTGATCGCATCTCTTCTTCAGCTTCCCAAGTGACATCTGTTCCTCTATGATGTCGCCATTGTACTTTAACTATTACAATCTCTTTATTTCGCAACTTTTTGATCTTTTTGTCTAAAATCTTCTCCGGTTGTTCTTGGTATTGAAGTTTACGATCTAACTGAACTTCTTTCAAAGGAATACGTGCCGACTCATCATATAAAGTCTTACGGAGATGCGAGATATGAAACACATTATGAATTCCCTGTAACTCATCAGGAAGTTCAAGTTTATAAGCTACTGTTCCCACTCGTTGAATTACACGGAAAGGTCCAATAAACCGTGGACTTAGTTTGCCACGTTTACCAAAACGAATAATTCCCTTCCAGGGAGACACTTTTAACATTACCATATCTCCAACTTGAAACTCCAATGGTTTCCTTCGTTTATCTGCATATTGTTTTTGACGCTGCTGAGCAACTCTCATATGCTCACGTATACTCTTTATCTTCGCCTCAATTTCAGTTATAATTTCAGGACCCGCTAATGGCTTCTCTCCCGCTTCTGACCAACATGATGGTGTTCTACATATTGACCCATATAATGCTTCGAAGGGTGCCATTTGAATACTAGAATGATATGAGTTGTTATATGTAAATTCGGCCAAAGGTAGATGATCGTCCCAACTACCTCCAAAATCAATCACCGAAGCTCTAAGCATATCTTCTAGCGTCTGAATAGTTCTCTCGGTCTGACCATCAGTCTGCGGATGATAAGCCGTACTCATTAAGACTTTAGTTCCCAAATGTTTTTGAAAACTTTGCCAAAAATGAGAAGTAAAACGACTATCGCGATCGGAGACTATAGAGATTGGTACTCCGTGTCGTCTCATCACCTCCTTAAGATAGATCTCTGCTAATTTGGACGCTTGATAATCTTCTCGTATAGGAATGAACTGCGCTGATTTAGTCAATCTATCAACAATTACCCATATAGAATCGAACCCTCGTGGTGTTCGGGGTAACTTGGTAATAAAGTCCATAGAAATCTCATCCCACTTTTTCTTCGGTACAGGTAGTGGTTGAACTAACCCGTATGGTCTCTGATGATTTGCCTTGACTTGTAAACAAGTCAGACACTTCTCCACATATCTCCCAACGTCACGTTTCATTCCCGGCCACCAGTAAAACGGCTTTAAACTTCTATACATCTTCGTACTACCTGGATGGATTGAATATCGTGTACAATGTGCATCTTCAAGTAACAGCTGTCTCGTTTCTCCGTGTCTCGGGACCCATACTCGTCCTTGAAAAGTCTTCACTCCTTGTGCATTTTCAACTAGCTTATCTACATAGCCAACCATTCTCTCACTTTTCATGTTATTGGCTTCTCTCTGGGCACGTCGAATCATTTCTGGTAATTTACTAACCACTCCCATTCGAGCCGAAACAACTCGAATAGGTGGTTCTTTTCGGCTTAACGCATCTGCCACTACATTTGCTTTACCAGGATGGTAAAGTATTTCACACTCATAATCTTTCAAAAGATTCATCCATCTTTGTTGTCTCATATTCAGCTCTTTTTGATCAAACAGATATTTTAAACTCTTATGATCTGAATATATCTGGAACTTTACACCATAAAGGTAATGTCGCCAGATTTTTAGTGCAAAAACAATGGCGGCTAACTCCAAATCGTGTACTGGATAAGTTTGCTCATGAGGCTTTAGCTGTCGAGACGAATACGCAATTACTCGCCCCCTTTGCATTAATACACATCCAAGACCGATCTGTGAAGCATCGGTAAAAAGAACAAAGTCTTCCACACCTTGAGGTAAAGCTAACACCGGAGCTTCGCATAACGCCTGTCTCAGTTTTTCAAAAGCTTCTTGTTGTGCTTCAGCCCAAATAAACTTCTCTGTCTTTCTGGTCAGCTTTGTTAAGGGCAAGGCAATACTCGAAAATTTCTCAATAAATCGTCGGTAATAGCCAGCTAATCCCAAAAAGCTCCGAACCTCAGTCGGATTTTTGGGTGGTGCCCAACTCATCACTGCTTCTATCTTGGCAGGGTCCACTTTAACTCCTTCTCTATTTATCACATGACCAAGAAACTGGATCTCTTGCATCCAAAACTCGCACTT
Source organism: Cichorium intybus (assembly GCA_023525715.1). NCBI lineage: Eukaryota > Viridiplantae > Streptophyta > Magnoliopsida > Asterales > Asteraceae > Cichorium > Cichorium intybus. The sequence goes on from CM042010.1 coordinate 3,757,088, forward strand.
CGAAAATTTTGCATACAATTTTTCTTTACGAAGAAGATTTAAAATCAACTGTAAATGTTGTTTATGCTCCTCCCGGCTCTTGGAATAAATTAAGATATCGTCAATAAACACTATCACAAACTTGTCTAAAAATGGATGACAAGCTCGATTCATCAAATCCATAAAAGCCGCTGGGGCATTCGTCAAACCGAACGGCATTACTAAAAACTCGTAATGACCGTACCGGGTGCGAAATGCTGTCTTCGGGACGTCAGATCCTCTTACTCTTAGCTGATGATATCCCGACCTCAAATCAATCTTCGAAAAATACTCTGCTCCCTCCAATTGATCGAACAAATCGTCTATTCTCGGTAAGGGATAACGATTTTTCACAGTAATTTTGTTTAACTCACGATAGTCTATGCACATACGCATAGAACCATCCTTCTTTCGAACAAACAGTATTGGCGCACCCCACGGAGATGAGCTCGGACGAATAAAACCGCGATCCAAAAGTTCTTGTAGTTGTTTCTTTAATTCCTCCATCTCGGACGGCGCCAATCGATAGGGTGATCGAGCTATTGGTTTCGCTCCAGGAATTAAATCGATAACAAACTCCAATTGACGATTTGGCGGTAAGCCCGGAAGATCGTCAGGAAAAACATCAACAAAATCTCTTACTATCTCAACATTTTTCACAGTGGGATGTTCGGTTTCAATTGGGGCAACATGTGCCATAAACAAAAGAGCACCTCTTTCGGTATACCTTCGCGCTCTCGCGAAAGATACTACCGGAATATGTTGAAAACGGCGTTCACCTCGTATTAACGTCTGCGACCCGCTCGGAGTTCTCACGGAAATAATCTTTCCGTGACAATCCATATTTGCCCTATTATTATCTAACCAGTCCATTCCAACTATTACATCAAACGCACGAGTATTCATCGGCTTCAAATCAATAAGGAAAGAAATCCCATTGATTTCAAGCCGACAATTTGTATACTGAGTGTTCACTATAACATCTCTCCCGTCAGCAATATCAACTATCAGACTCTCACTCATTTTAGACACCGGTACATTAATTCGAGACGCGAAAGGTACAGATATAAAAGAAATCGATGCACCAGAGTCAAACACCATACGAGCTCGAAGAGAGTTCAGGCTAAATATACCTGTAATCACATCTGGTCGCTCTCTAGCCTCCTCCACTGTCATCTGGAAAGCTCGAGTTCTAACATTCCCACCGCCTCTATCTCGTCTATCGCCCCGATTATCTCCTCGTCCCGTCCTCGGAGTCTCGCGACGTGAATCAGTTCTCGGCTTTGGGCAATCCGGGCGAATATGACCACTTTCCCCACAATTGAAACACACACGATTTTTCTCCAAACAATCTCGAGCCATATGCCCTGTCTTTCCGCATTGATAACACATAAGAGACGGGGTGCTCGTATCACAATTTCCAGCATGTTTTCGACGACATTTTTCACACCACTTGTTCTCAGTCTTTCTTGGATCACCTCGATATTGATAACTCGGAACTGGCTGCTTTTGGAAACTACCCTCAGGTTTTCCTTCCCATTTCCTCTTCTGGCCTCCGCTTCCTTGGTCCCCCTTCCTTTCACTATCTTGCCTCCGCAGTTCTTTTTCTCGAGATTTAGCTGCCTCAACGATCTGCTGATAAGTTATAAAACTGGAACTCTGTAAAAACTCTCGTATCTGGGTCCTCAGTCCCCACAGATACCTATCAATCTTCCTTTCTTCAGTATCCACCTGATGAGCAGCAAATCTGGCTTTTTCGTTGAACTCTGTCGTATACTCCTGTACTGACCGCGTTCCTTGCTGCAATCTCAGAAAATCTTCTTCTAAACTTTTCATCGCAGTATTTGAGCAATACTCCTTCATAAACTTCATTTTAAACTCCTCCCACGTCGGTTCTGGCTCCAATCCTTTCTCTATATCAAGGTTTATGTTCTCCCACCAAAATTGAGCATCTTTATGTAAACAATTTGTGGAATACTCAACTTTATCTTTTTTCGCACACTTGCTCGTACGAAAAACTTTCTCGATATGTGTCAGCCAATTTCGTGCAACAACAGGATCATCAGTACCGAAGAAATCATTTGGTTTACATTTGCGAAACGTCTCATAACTGCAACCTTTTGGTTCTCCTGACCCTCCAACTTCAGCATGTAAAGTAACCGGCTCTCTCTGTCCCCTCCCAACCACAGGTGTGATAGGAGGTCGGTCTCGATCATCTCTATTCGTCACCTCCGTCTGAGGTCTCACTAAGGTAGGCAATAAGCTTTTAATTGCCTTTGCTACCTCCGCAGCAATTAACTCTTGTAAAGATGATGTTAACTCAGGCGGTCTCTCGCCTTCAGACTGGCGCCCCAGTCTTTGATCTTGTGATCCCGAATGCTCATCTCGGTGATCACCTCCCTCTTTCTCCTTTCCAGAACTCATAATGAGGCTGAAAAGAAATTTAACTCATTATGATCTCGTTTATCTCATTACTCTTTTCGTATCATATATCTCATCAAAATTCTCGAAATAACACACATACTGATAATGTGTGTTTTTTTTAAGGGTGATTGCATAAGGACAAAATGGGACTTCTCTTTAATAGTTTGAGTTTAGAGTTTACTCTTTAAAGTCTAATTCACTCAAACTCTTGCTCTGATACCAACTTGTAACACCCAGTTTCTTATCTCTGAATTACACCAATAATTACTCAAAATAACCACAATGGTTCATGGTGTAATCAAGATTAAGCAACAGCAGTACAAGTAGTTATCAAAAGAACAAGTACATAACAAACGTGTCCCAAAAACTGGGTTACGAAAGACTGTTTTTACAAAACTATACAGAAAAGTATATCATGGTTTACAACTAGTCCAAAAGTCAAGTCCCATGTCCAGTCAGATCATCCCTCAGCAATCTTCTTACCTCTGTCACCTATAACACAACATATAACTATTTACATGAGCTAATTAAGCTCAGTCAGAAAAATTATCAAAGTTTAGAATCAATCTAATAATTATCACAGTTTCTACAACTCAAATTACTACTCTCTATTTAAATGACTATCTCAGTCATTTGGTATAATCAATCAAGCACAACAATCATATTAACAAGAATTTCTCAATCTCGTTTAATTCATGATAATTGGTTGTCTCAACCAATTAAGATGTGCAATAAGTCAATTTAGTTATAATCAAACTATTTATATTGAATTATAACTACTCACCTGATGTCTGTTCAGTCTGTGGTCCACCCGTACCTCGTTTATCTCTTTCCTTCCTGTGTGAATCTGCTCAAAACAACATCACATATCATACTTCAACATTCTCAAAACAATTTAACCACATCTAACTCATTAGATCAAGAATCATAGCTAATAAAGATCACAAACTATGAACATCACGCACTATTAACTCAAAACCTCAAGCTTTGCGGGTTTTTTACTAAATCAACCGTTAGAACTTCATAATAATCACAACAAAGACTCATATAACTTACAATAACCATCTACTAGCAATACATGAGCTAATTTAAAGCATATTTTCGAGTTCAAGAATTTAGGGTTTAAGAATCTAGGGTTTAAAACCCTAAAACCACAAATCACCAACTTCAAAGCTAGAATTTAGACTCTTATAAACTTGCTACACTATTAATTGAACTCTACTTCATCAATTTCGCAGGTAGTTCTCAAGACCACCTAGAATCACTCCAACACAAGTATTTCACGGTTGAAACAAAGCCAAATTCAAGGGAAGTTACCTTTCAAGCTCCAAATGAAATTCCTTAACTTCAATTCACGATTTAACAGGCTTAGATCTCGAATTAGATGGCTTAGATGGCTTAGATATCGATTTCTAGGGTTTAGAGAGGGTTTTGGTTGAATTGGAAATGACCCAAATGAAGGAAAACCCGTAATTTAAAACATCCCAGTTACGCGACACGACCCGTGTAGGCTCACACGACCCGTGTGAGACCTACAGCAAGCCATCCTGAATTTACACAGACCCACACGACCCGTGTAGCCTCACACGACCCGTGTGAGACCCAAACTCGTCTCGGTAATTTTTGAACAAGACCTACACGACCCGTGTAGCCTCACACGACCCGTGTAGACCTGAAAAAGGGTACTGTTTGGTTCTCAAGTCTTTCTACACGACCCGTGTGGCCATACACGACCCGTGTAGCTCTAAATTGACATTTTACAAGTCCAAACTTTACTCAATTGGGGTTTTAACCGTTCTAACTCATATAACAACCTATTTAATCTTAATTACACTAGGATTAACACAAAATCTATACAAATTAATAATATGGTATTACAAGTTCTTACCCCCTTCAAAAGATTCCGTCCTCGGAATCTCATGAAAACAAGAAAGGATACTTTGATCGCATCTCTTCTTCAGCTTCCCAAGTGACATCTGTTCCTCTATGATGTCGCCATTGTACTTTAACTATTACAATCTCTTTATTTCGCAACTTTTTGATCTTTTTGTCTAAAATCTTCTCCGGTTGTTCTTGGTATTGAAGTTTACGATCTAACTGAACTTCTTTCAAAGGAATACGTGCCGACTCATCATATAAAGTCTTACGGAGATGCGAGATATGAAACACATTATGAATTCCCTGTAACTCATCAGGAAGTTCAAGTTTATAAGCTACTGTTCCCACTCGTTGAATTACACGGAAAGGTCCAATAAACCGTGGACTTAGTTTGCCACGTTTACCAAAACGAATAATTCCCTTCCAGGGAGACACTTTTAACATTACCATATCTCCAACTTGAAACTCCAATGGTTTCCTTCGTTTATCTGCATATGGTCACATGGGTCGTGTAGAAAACCTTTAGAAACCAAACAGTAAGCCTTCCAGAGTCACACGGGTCGTGTACCTCTACACGAGTCGTGTAGAGTGTTCAAAAGGAGTCCGAAAGCCAAAACAGACCTACACGGGGCGTGTGAGTCTACACGGGCCGTGTAGGCCTGACAACACTATATAATGTGCAGAAAATGCACATTTCGGGAAAAACAGACCCATTTCGATATCCAGAGCTTCCTAAGGCGATTTTCCACCAAATTGAGCCATGAGATGCGTAAGGAAGAGTAAGGAGACTTCAATCTAACCCCATAAACACGCTCACGATTCCTAATTCATCGAGGTGAGGAATTTATTGATTTTGGGGTTTTGAAACCCTAACTTTCATTTTCATGTTTTAGCTATATATTGCTATATATGTTGTTAGTAGATTGTTAGTGGATGCCTTTAGAGTTATTTGTGAGATTATTGTCGAGTTTCTACGGTTGAATTAGTAGAACCGCGAATTTGGGGGTTTCGGTAAATATTGAGTTGATATTACCGTTATACTCTTTTGTTTCCTCTTTTGATTTATATATCTTTGAGATAGATGTAATTGAGTTGATTGTGGATATTGGAGAATTGATTTAAACTATGGTGAAATAACCAAGTCTAGCGAACAGGAGCCCGATACGTGTAATTCGAGGGTTCCAAATACTAAGTCGTTATCAGGTGAGTACTTTTATGTACTTGAGTAGAATTTTACGTTGTGGTAAACCGAGTTTATAAATATATATGTGTTAGGTTGTTATTGTTGTAATCTAATTATGGAGTAAATTGTTATCTGTGAATAACAACAATTGAGTTGAACATACATATTTATTGTATAAACTGAGTAGATGTTTGTGTAGTCACATTAAAGAGTTTTGAGTCTAATTGTATAGCCATGAGGGCTATTGAGCTGGAATAGAGTTGGAGTGATTATGTTATCTGTGGATGACAAGAATGAGTTGCAATCTATATTGAGTATAAGAGTAGAGTATGTGATAAATTGGTTGACTTAAAGAGTTCTTGAGTTTAATTGTTACAGTCATGAGAATTGCTATGATTGAATATAAGTTGGTTGTTAAAAATGAATATATGTGAGAATGTGGTCGAGTTATGAGTAGTACTAATTGTGGTATTTTATGGAATTGATGTTATTAAATATTAGCTGGTATTTGTAAAGCTAATATATTTGCAGATTTCAGATTTAAGAGAAAGTGGATATTTGCTAATGAGATTAGCAAAAGAGAATGATAAAGATATTTATTGAGAGGGATTACTGGAGTGTAATTAAGATTACTCACTAAGCTTTATAAGCTTACACTTGAGTTGTATGTTGTTTTGCAGGTATCTGTAGCTGTGATAAGGGAAGGCATGTGATAAAGAGAGACGTACGACTTAGAGCCTGTCCTTTAGTTGTGTTAGGTTTATTTGTAATGCCTGGTCAAACTGTAAGGACCTTTTTTGTAATTAAATATATTGATAACATCTTGTTTACGTGGTTTGAGTACAAGTATGCCCATTTTGATGTATTATTGCTTGAAAATTTTTGGGTGTACTTTGTATGAGAAATCGGGCGTTACATGCAGCAAACTTCTCTTTACTCGAATCACTTGTCACAGATTTTGTTGACACGTCAGACTTGGTTCACTCCTCAGTTTGGTCAACACGGTCGGAATTGGAATTGGAATCCTTTAGGATCTTGGGTTGGGATTGGAATTGGGATTCCGCCTTCGGAATAAAAGGTGAGACAGATAGTTTTTTGGCAATTCTACATATGCTGTCACCAACCCCAAATAGTCTTTTTGGCGTTGGAATTGATGACTTTCCATCTGCAATTCCATTCCGATCTTTGCCACCTTCTTTTGTTGAGATTTTTTCTTTCTTTTTTCGGATTGTATCTGAAAGGTTTTCCGCAACCATGAACTAAATAACCTAAGTTCACATGCAACCTATAAAGATCTATGTTTTCTTCTAATTGAACATATAACAAAACCTAAAGGCCATAATAAAATTAACTAAAAGAATAAGATTAGAAAAACCAACCTTTTAGAATTTTCTGGAAGCTGAGCAGCAAAAATATCCTGCCTCAAATGAAAGTCACACCCAAGCTAGGAGGAGAGTGGATCGAAAATTCCAGAGAGAAATAATAGAATGAGCGACCGATAATGAGGTCTAGGGGTCCCTATTTATAGGGAACCAAAGGGTAAAGCTAGAAACCCTAGCCGCAGCCCATTTTCCGGATTATGTGTACGCGCGCCGCGGCCTTTACATTTGCGCGCCGCGCGCCGCAATTCAACTATTGAATTTGTACGACTTTAATCCCTGACCTCCTGATTAATCCAATTAATGCCACAGAAATTAATCCAATTAATTTCTGATTAATTATTAATCAAATAATATTATTTCTAATTAATATATTATCTTCATAATATATTAACAAACAATATCTTGATTTATTAGTCATATAATAAATCAACCCTTTCTCTCTACTTAACTTTCCAACAAACCTCCAGCCATGAGGGCAACCCAAATGGACTATGCTACTGTTAATTAGGCAAATACTAATTATCAGTCATGGCTTAGACACCTAATCCAACAGTCTCCCACTTGGATAAGTCTATGACTATAATTACCAATTTAACCTCTAATTAACCAGCACTTTTAGCTTCCTAGAAACTACTGCCGAACTCTGATCTAATCAGTTCTGTCCATAGATAAGTGATCAGATGATCCTCCGTCCAACAAGATATTTTCAGACTCAAGACATAGATTAAAGTCAATCCTGGTCTGATTCACTGTTCCTCGATTTCCGATTTGCATATGACTCTTAGACTACCAATTTAGTCCCGGTTGGCCAACCATTTTAGTCAACTTCAAATTCATCGAGAGGCCTACAGATATCTGTTCCCCGTTAGGGTCAAGGGACGAATAAGCTGTTGGATTAGGTGTCTAAGCCATGACTTTACAACTATATTTATCTTATTGATTGAAGCAAAGTCCATTTGGGTTGCCCTCATAGCTGGAGGTCAGGATAGAGTTCAGTAGAGTAAAAGGTTGATTTATTAATTGTGTAATAAATCAATAGAATTAATTAAATGGTTTATTAATATATTTAAGTGTTAATATATTAATTAGAAACTATAATAATTAATTGAGATTTAATCAAGAATTAATTGGATTTAATTTAGTGATTAAATTAATTAATTAAAAGTGCAGGGACTGGTTTTGTAATTATTCAATAGTTGAATAAAAGGCTGGCCAGTGGATAGGGGTTAAAGGTGGCGAGATTTGTGGTGTCACCACAAGGATCTCGAAACCCTAATTAGGGTTAAGGAAAGCCTTGTCCAAATGGTCAGCAGGCTTGCCCATTTGGAGGCTCCTTAGGGTTTCAGCTGTAACCCTTGGAGGCTATAAAAGGAGGCACCTGGCCACCCTAAAACCTGCGCCATTTACATCAAGATAAACTCTGCTGAACTGTCTTCTCCATTGCTGTGGGTATGACTTGCATCTGAGGCAGGACACTTGTGCTGCTAGCTTCAAGAACAAGATTCAAAGGTTGGTAATTCTTGTTTTAATCTTTAGAATTTATTGTTGGCCTTTAGGTTATAGTTTATTATCTTCATAGAAGAAAACATAGATCTTTCTAGGGTTGCATGTGAACCATAGGATTATTTGTGTTCATTGTTTGCTAGAAAACCCTTCAGTGGTATCAGAGCGTAGGCTGTTTTCTTGTGATTGATATAAACTGCATAAATTGTTTGTGTCATGAGTGTTTTTGCGAAAAACACTCCTTGGAATGGTTTTTGGTCGAAATCTAGGCTAGGGTTTCCTAACCCTAGCCGCCACCCTTTGTTTCCCCTTTGATTTGCTTGCCTTGTTTAGTTGGTTGTTATTTTTGGTAGTTTACTAAATTGAATAACTGGAACCCTAATTGCCTTGCATGCAAATTTCGACCAACTAGGGTTATTAGATAGAAAATTAATTTGATTAATTTATAATATCTATCTTAGATTTAATTAATTTAATTAATTGTTAATTAAAAGATAAATTAAATCAGCTCAAAGGATTAATTTAAAATTTTCGAAAAATTAGAATAAATTAGCGAAAATTCTGAATAAATTAATTCTAAAATATTTTAATAAGATTAAAATATATCTTATATATTTATGATTAAAAGTTAATTATTTATATATAAGAAAATTGGTTAGTCTTACCGCAAGTAGGCCTCATTCACAAAACTGTCCTATAAAGAGGGTATAAGGCGACTGACTATAAAATGTTAGTCTAATGGGTATCCACTCTTACCCACCGCTCTCCTGGCCAGTCGAGTGTCGTTAGCCGAACGGGTTTGATAGAACCGTTAAGCCTCTTAAAAGTATAATGCTATAATTGAAAGTACTAGAACCTTGAACAAAACCCAATCTAGTTACTTTAGGATAAAAAATGTGAATTTGATGCTAACCCATGAAATTGCACATTGCACTTTATGAAACGTTGGTGGAGCGTGTGTGGGTTACCGGCACACCAATGGGGGTTCATAAAGAGTGGCAATGGGTTTCTCGGGTGTTATCATTGTTGATGGAGCGTGTGTGGTTAACCGGCACATCAATTTGAGATGATAATGGACCCCGAGAGTACCAAGCTAATTTGCATGGTTATTCACACCCGGTTTGTGATCCTCGGCATCCCAGTCACAAACGGTGGGGCATATCCGAGATTAAACATGCCATTGAATAGTTCAATGAGTCTCAGAGATCTAGGAATTTCATAAGACTGAAATTGATAAAAGTTATCTACCTTAATGACCACTGTGTTGTGACTACGGCATCCCTCTTCACAGCATAGTTGGGGTATTTTGGGTCCTAGCCTTGTTAAATAATAAATTGGGTAATTATTTAAAAGGATTAATTAAACGAATAAATTCAAATTTTATATATGTCTGAAGAAAGTGTCTTTCTCCTTCTTCTCCTCCTTCACCCATTTCTGAGAGCTTCAGAAAGCACCTATTTAGTATGGTAAGGCTGACTGGCCTGAACTATGTGATACGGTTTTGCAATTAGAGAATAGTTCTTAGTTTTGCTGGGGAACCATATCAAACTGAGTGTCCGCTCCCAAACATGGCATCACACCACAGCTTGTGAGCATGACTCCTTGACTATTGAATCCAAGGAAGTTCGTTGCCTTATGCTATTAATCATTAACCCCGAGTTCCGCAGGGATTTAGAATTCCAGGGGTCTGATAAGTTAGCACAGCTAGTTGAGGAAAGGTTCCGAGAACTGGTTGAAAAAGGAGAACGAACTAGGATCTTCAAAGAGCTTGAAGATGCAAGCTAGAAGGAAGTAGCACCAGTTTGCGTGTTCCCGAGATTGAGGGATACATAGGCGAACAGTATAAAACTGGTTTCCCTTTGGGATCGGGAGTTAAGCATTAGCTCAACTCGCTGATCTGTTCGTCCAGATGAACAGAAAGGGTAACCGGATAAGACAATCGTGGAAGTGCATTCAATGTCGACTCTATATGAATCGTTCATGGAGAAGCATAGTTCCATTAATTCAGCTGCTTCAGGATTGAGTCCAGTATTAAGGTGCATCAAGAAATGATCCAGATCGTCTGGACCGATTGTTCGATGTTTCAAACTGGGAATCCATAAGGTGGGACACAGTCACAGAAAGATTGGAAAAATGCTCTAAAGCCAAACTGTTTGGCAGACTCAGTAATATCTTAAAACTCAGAATACCTGATCCTCATTTCCTTGATACAGGATGTGTTTCTCACATTTGCTCTGTATGCACGGACTCTGTAGGATGCGGGATGTTGTCGCACAGGAGCATATTCAGATTAGATATGGAGCTCGTGCATTTTTGGAGTTAAGCTAGATATCTGTTCTTGTTATTGGTTTATAGATACATTTAACATAGATTCGCATTGTACATTGTTCTGAGGATAATTCTGGTTTAATGAAATTTTTCCTTAAAAATGGTTGTTTTAATTGTCCTCGAAATGTTGTGTGAATGTGTTGATGACGTAAATGGTAATAACTTGAATGTTGAAACATCCAATGGGATTGGACTTATATATTGTGTTCTTTATGATTGTTAAAGTGAATTTTATGAGAATCACTTCAACCAAAGGTCTAGTTGGACAGGACTTTGGAATCATTTGACTTAAAGTCACGTGATGAATTGAGTGCTTAATAAAATTAATTGTGGCAAGAAAGGAATCGCCCAAAGATCCAATGGATAGGATTTTGGAATCAGCTGACTTGGAGTCAGGTGATGATTGTATGTCTTGAACAATATTAACAAAGTCATAAAGTTACATAGAGATGTAAAGGTATTAAGATTTTGAGCAACAAACACATAAGTTACTGTGTATTGCTCGAATATTTGAACAGAACACGATTAGTTATGCTTCATGATATTTGCCAAATGGTTTGACAAATATGGCTTCGCTTATCGGAATAAGCGATTGATTGGAACCTTGAAGTGTTCAAAGATTTCAAAGGAAGCATAAAATCAACAGAACCTGAGTAACAACATAGACTGAGAAAATGTTTCACAGTTTATCCTCTTCCAAGAACACTAATGGTTATAATGTGTCTAAGGGAAGATGATGGAGCATTGATCGAAATAGTTTTGATCCTCGGTGTATAAGATACACTGGATACATTTCCGACTAATTTTTCAATGAATTGAACATTCAACCAGTCAGACCGCAGAAGCCATATTCCGACCACATCTTAGACTAAGTAGGTTATGTCGACACTGTCTGAAATGTAAAGCTGGGATCATCCCACTAGTACATAGAAAGTCCAGGGTCATGTAGCATTCGTCTGAATCTCATGACAAGCCTGAAACTGATCAGCAATGTCGTTTTTCATTGGCCACTCCAGTTATCCTTTGAAAGAAGAGTACTTTTAGAAAGAACTCAAGTTCTAAGGAAACAGTGGGAGTAAGAATAATTCTGAACGAGTTCAGGAATTAGCCAAGTGAAACAACCTTTAGTCACCACTGGGACTTGACCAGGAATTAGATTCCTGTTAAACCTGACATACCCTCTCTTCGCTTGACCAGTAGTTGTTGTCACCATCATAAGGAGTTATGATCCGGGTGATATACCGAGTAGTGGTAAAACACTAAAGATGGTACGGATAAGTAATCCGACTGCTAGAAGCATTGGTGAGCCCAGTTGCTGCCAAATAAGAGAACCTTACCGCGAGACACAGTCTATGTGACAGTTTGATTGATCTTTACAACTGGTCTAGGAACCAGTGGGAGTAATTGAATCATCAAAAGAAGGGAACATAGAAATGTACTTACAGAACATCTGGTTGAATGAGTCATCACTTGGAGTCAAGCAACTGATTCTGAGAGAAGCACTCTCAATAGAAGATGTAATCCGAGAGGATTCTGCGTGGCATAGTGTGAGTCGTTAGTGGAGCGTGTGTGGTTTACCGGCACACTAATATGGACTCACATAGAGCATGCCATTACGAAAGGTACATGGCCCCGAGATTCGTCCCATGGGCATCTCGCAAGAAAGGATATTCGGATTCTCAAAATAGGCCAAAAGGTTTGGATTTTGTGAATAGCCTGAAAGATTTCCTTTAATATGTCGGAAAGGTTTGGATTTCGGTTTCGCAAAATGTGCCATAAGTTTTGGATTTTGTGAATAGTCCGAAAGAGTCATATAACGGTGTCAAAGCCAGTGGGAGTATCGTTGTTATCTGCTATCATTGTATGAGGGTTACATACTGGTTCTAGGAAACGTCTCTTATCATTACAAAGTGTAATGACTTGGTGTTAAGAAACGGTTCGCTATGAAAGACTTTAAGAGATACAACATACTCAGGTGGTTGTGAACATCTATTAGATAGATCAGAATTCTGCCAATATGATCTTGATGAGATTCAAGATGCATAACCCCAGGAATGGAGTTTCCTGTCATTGCAAAGTGTAATGAATTGGCATGAAGGAAACAAAGAAGGTGCAGCATGCTCACGTAGTTCATAGACATCTATCAGATAGATGAGACTGACAGTATTGACTTAGCCGTTGAGAATATGATCTTGATGGGATTCAAGATGCATAAGAAAGAGTCACCGAAAGGAAATGGTTTCCGGAAATCATGACACAAGGATTATTGGTAATCTTAGGATTCCGAAAGGGCTTGGAATAAGATTACATCAGGTTCCTCGAGCCTCTTGGACAAATCAGAAGTGTTATGAACATATCCTGATGACTTAATGCTTAGAGCATTGTATGTTGGATTCAGGATATTGCCTGGCTGAAAATACTGAATGGATTTTTGAACAGACGTGAGAAATCATTGGGAAATGATTAGGGTGATTGATTTGAAAGGGTTTTCAAATCGGTAATTGTTTACACCAAAACGTGGTGCTATAGGACTTCATGGTTAAAGAATTTCGTTGGTTTCTGATGGAGGGCGTGTGGTTCACCGGCACATCATGACACCTCGAAATTGTCTTAGGGTGTAGTCATGTAGACTAAAGACCCGAGAACCATGGGCAGTCACAGTACACATCACCGGAATGGAGTTGTGAGAGAAAATGACAGAATGACAAAATGACAAATTGAGATATCATCGGAAGAGTATCCGATAGGATCATCTGCAATAAAGTGTATAAGTGTTAGACACTTGGATACATAGAAAGAGTGAAAAGGTCATAGACATAGATATAAAAGGCTTGAATTGAGAGTTTAAAAGAGAATAAGAAACCGATAATAGTTATGATAAATCCGACTTGGTGATTACCTCGTGGAGACTTGGTAATTAGCAGGAGTAGCTGCCAGTCAGATTTTATGTTTCGCTTTTGCATGTTTACTTCCTGAATAATTGGATTATTCAAACATCCACAGTCGTTCATACTCTTAGGGAGTAAGTATGAAGGAAGACTGTCATGAATTGGTTTGTAGATTGTCTAAGGAGTTAGACATAGCAATAAGATTGCTGCAACGTTCATGAGTACTTGGAAATGGAGATTTGAGTATTGGATAAACCCGCGCTCAATGGATTGCTTCATGGATTATATCACGAGCAATGTTGAGACGATAATATCTTTTGGTCTTAAAGTGGAGAGATATGAGTTATAATTTGCAAGGCGGTTGTTCATTGATAGTACGAAAACGCATCGGTAACTCGATGTTATAAAACGTGCTGTTGTGAGTGATTTGTCGGGTAAAAGATATAACATATTAGTCAAAGCTTATTCGTCCCTTGACCCAGACGGGAAACAGATATCTGTTGGCCACTCGATGATTTTGAAGTTGACTGAAGCGCTGGCCAGCCAGGACTGAATTGATTCGTTCAATTAGAAGTCTAAAAGTCATAAGCAAAATCGGAAATCGGGAAACAGTGTGTCAGACAGAGATTGATCTCAATCCATGTCTCATGTCTGAAAATATCTTGTTGGACGGAGGATCATCTGATCACTTATCTTTGGACGGAACTGACTAGGTCAGAGTTCGGCAGCAGTTTCTAGGAAGCTGCAGGTTGTTTATTAATCAGAAGATAAATTAAAGTCATAGACTTATCCAAGTGGGAGACTGTTGGATTAGGTGTCTAAGCCATGACTTTACAACTATATTTATCTTATTGATTGAAGCAAAGTCCATTTGGGTTGCCCTCATAGCTGGAGGTCAGGATAGAGTTCAGTAGAGTAAAAGGTTGATTTATTAATTGTGTAATAAATCAATAGAATTAATTAAATGGTTTATTAATATATTTAAGTGTTAATATATTAATTAGAAACTATAATAATTAATTGAGATTTAATCAAGAATTAATTGGATTTAATTTAGTGATTAAATTAATTAATTAAAAGTGCAGGGACTGGTTTTGTAATTATTCAATAGTTGAATAAAAGGCTGGCCAGTGGATAGGGGTTAAAGGTGGCGAGATTTGTGGTGTCACCACAAGGATCTCGAAACCCTAATTAGGGTTAAGGAAAGCCTTGTCCAAATGGTCAGCAGGCTTGCCCATTTGGAGGCTCCTTAGGGTTTCAGCTGTAACCCTTGGAGGCTATAAAAGGAGGCACCTGGCCACCCTAAAACCTGCGCCATTTACATCAAGATAAACTCTGCTGAACTGTCTTCTCCATTGCTGTGGGTATGACTTGCATCTGAGGCAGGACACTTGTGCTGCTAGCTTCAAGAACAAGATTCAAAGGTTGGTAATTCTTGTTTTAATCTTTAGAATTTATTGTTGGCCTTTAGGTTATAGTTTATTATCTTCATAGAAGAAAACATAGATCTTTCTAGGGTTGCATGTGAACCATAGGATTATTTGTGTTCATTGTTTGCTAGAAAACCCTTCATAAGCTTCGACTCATATACTTATGTCTTTTACCAGACAAATCACTCACAACAATACGTTTTATAACACCGAGTTACCGATGCGTTTTCGTATTATCAATGAACAACAGTCTAGCAAATCATAACTCATATGTCTTAGCTTAAAGATCAAAAGATATTATCGTCTCAACATTGCTCGTGATGAAATCCATGAAGCAATCCATTGAGCGCGGGTTTATCCAATACTCAAATCTCCATTTCCAAGTACTCACGAATGGTGCAGCAATCCAATTGCAATGTCTAACTCCTTAGACAATCTATTGCCAATTCATGACAGTCTTACTTCACACTTACTCCCAAAAGTGTAATCGACTGTGGATATTTGAATAATCCAATTATTCAGGAAGTAAAAACATGCAAAATGAAATACAATGGTAAAGTATTGACGATATTAGTAAACCATTACTCATTAATAAATCTCCATTATTAAATCACAAAAGTCAAATACATTAACATTGTTACAAGTTTCAAAACCTATCTAATTACAAAAACTTATATCATCTCTTAATCCAATGCTTCTAGCATGCTGATTATGCTTAATCCTACTCAGAGCCTTTGTCAAGGGATCTGCAGGATTATCTTCTGATGATACCCTCTTTACCACAAGGTGACCTTCTTCTACCTTATGCCTTATGTAGTGGTACTTTCTGTCGATATGTCTAGACTTTCCATGGTCTCGCGGTTCCTTTGTCAAGGCAACCGCACCTTCGTTATCGCAGAACAGTTCCATGGGCTCCTGAATACTCGGGACTACTCCAAGGTCACCGATGAAGTTCTTCAGCCAAGCCGCTTCCTTTGACGCTTCACTTGCTGCTATATACTCTGATTCACATGTAGAATCAGCCACCGTATCTTGCTTGGAACTTTTCCAAGTTACCGCTCCTCCGTTCAGAAGGAATACCCAGCCAGACTGAGACCGACCACTATCTCTATCCGTCTGAAAACTGGCATCCGTATATCCTTCAACTCTCAAGGTATCACTGCCTCCAAGGACCAACACCATGTCCTTTGTCCTTCGCAGATACTTGAGTATATTCTTTACAGCTATCCAATGCGTCCTTCCAGGGTTACCCTGGTACCGACTGACCATGCTTAAAGCAAAGGCCACGTCAGGGCGAGTACACGTCATAGCGTACATGATCGATCCTACAGCCGAAGCGTAAGGTACCCGACTCATTTCAGCTATTTCTTTGTCTGTACTCGGACTTTGAGTCTTACTCAATTTTGCATTACTTTGGATAGGCAGCTCTCCCTTCTTGGAATTTTCCATACTAAACCTTTTCAGTACCTTTTCCAAGTATATACCTTGACTAAGTCCAATTAGTCTCTTCTTCCTATCTCTCAATATTCTTATCCCGAGAATATAGGCAGCCTCTCTTAGGTCCTTCATGGCGAAACATTTCCCAAGCCAAGCCTTGACATCTTGCAAGGTTGGAATATCGTTTCCCATGAGTAGTATGTCATCGACATACAGCACCAGAAAGGTGACTATACTCCCACTAGCCTTGACATATACGCAGGACTCATCCTCGCTCCTAGAGAAGCCAAACTCTTTGACTTTCTCATGGAAACAAAGATTCCAGCTGCGAGAAGCTTGCTTCAATCCGTAGATTGATCTCTCAAGCTTACACACTTTATTAGGATACTTTGCATCGACAAAACCCTCTGGCTGATTCATGTAAACATCCTCAGTCAACTTCCCATTAAGGAAAGCGGTTTTGACGTCCATCTGCCAAATTTCATAGTCATGAAATGCAGCTAT
Source organism: Cichorium intybus (assembly GCA_023525715.1). NCBI lineage: Eukaryota > Viridiplantae > Streptophyta > Magnoliopsida > Asterales > Asteraceae > Cichorium > Cichorium intybus. Next base: position 3,774,063 of record CM042010.1, read on the forward strand.
GGCCAGCATAATCCTAATAGACTTTATCTTGGCTACTGGTGAGAAGGTCTCGTCATAGTCAACCCATGGGGTTTGAGTAAAGCCCTTCGTAACCAGTCTTGCCTTGAAAGTGTGTACCTTTCCGTCCATATCGGTCTTCTTCTTGAAGATCCATTTGCACCCGACTGTCTTTCGACCCGGTACGTTGTCAACCAAGTTCCAAACTTGATTGTCATACATGGACTTGATCTCGCTACCCATGGCCTCTTTCCACTTGGCAGACTCAGGGCCCACCACTGCTTCCTGGTAGTTAGCTGGTTCATCCAAATTTATCAGTGTCCTATCACTGACAAACGTGTCCCCATCCGAAGTTATATGGAAACCATAAAACTCGGGTGGCATGCTAACCCTACCGGAACGCCTAAGAGGTAAGGATACATCTGTCGGACCAACAGGAACTTCTTCCTCATGTTGGTTGCTAGTTTCTCCTAAGGTTGCGTCATCTGATGACTCTTGAATTTCTTCCAGATCAATGGTACTCCCACTGTCCTCTTTGAATATGAGCTCTCTTTCTCGAAAGACCGCTCGTCTAGCTACAAAGACCACGTCCTCGCTCGGTCTGTAGAATAGATATCCAAAGGACTGTTTGGGATAACCAAGGAAGAAACACCTTTTGCTTCTGTCTGCGAGTTTGTCTTGAGTCTCTCGTCTAACGAAAGCCTCACAACCCCAGACCTTGATATGTGCCAACGAGGGAACTTTCCCCGTCCACATCTCATGAGGTGTTTTAGCAACCTTCTTAGTTGGGACAAGATTGAGGATGTGGGCGGCTGTCTCTAAGGCATACCCCCAGAAGTGAATGGGAAGTGAAGCTCGACTCATCATGGAACGAACCATGTCCAACAGGGTTCGGTTGCGCCTCTCAGCAACACCGTTCAACTGTGGTGTCCTGGGAGGTGTCAACTGCGAAACTATTCCGCATTCCTTTAGATAGTCTAGGAACTCGATACTTAGATACTCTCCGCCTCTGTCGGACCTGAGCATCTTTATCTTCCTGCCTAATTGATTTTCTACCTCGTTCTTAAACTCTTTGAACTTTTCAAAGGTGTCCGACTTGTGCTTGATCAAGTAGATATAACCGTATCTACTAAAATCGTCGGTAAAGGTCACGTAGAACCGCGTGCCATCCTTTGTGGTTGATCTGAATGGACCACACACATCCGTGTGAATGATGTCCAGCAGACCCTCACCTCTTTCAAAAGACTCTTTGAAAGGTGATTTAGTCATCTTGCCCAGCAAACAAGATTCGCATACATCATCCGACCTGAGGTCGAATGATTCCAACACTCCATCCTTTTGGAGTTGGGCGATGCGTTTCTTGCTGATGTGCCCGAGCCGACTATGCCACAGACATGCCTTTTCTACACCACTAGTAGAATCAATATAATTTACACTATGTCCTAAATTGTCAACACATTCAACAGTTTCATACACACCATCAGAAGGATAAGCAGTAAAAATCAAAATACCATTTTTGAAAACAGAAATCGAACCAATTTTATTATCAAAAGAAAATTGAAATCCTTGTCTGAACAATGCGTGAAATGAAATAATGTTTCTTGCCATTTCTGGCGAATAGCAACAATTAAATAACTCTATACTAACATCACTACTAAGCACTAAACTGTAAACGCCGATCTTGGTAACAGGGGATGATCTCCTATTGCCCATGATCAAGTTCAGTCTACCGTGCTCCACCTCCCTGCTTTCCTTTAGGCCCTGCAGATCAGAACAAATGTGAAAACCACATCCTGTATCAAGGACCCAAGAATTAGAAGATGGTGAGTTTTTAGAGATAGTGTATATACCTGCTGTCGATGGCTTTACTTTCCCATCCTTGACATCCTGCAAGTATTTGGGGCAGCTTCTCTTCCAATGGCCCTTCTCTTTGCAGTAGAAACAGTTGGCTTCATCGGGGTTGGCCACACAAGGAATGTGGGAAGTCTTGGTTCTCGAGCCATTACTGGATGACCCGACCTGAACCTTTTCCCTCCAATTTTGCTTAGGAGGGCCCTTCCTTTTCTTTCCTTTGCCACTTCCAATGGCTAGGACGGGCTGATTAACCGAGGGTACACTTTTACCCTTCATCCCGTCCTCAGCTACTCGAAGCATGCGATGCAACTCAGTCATATTAGCCTGATTGTTGTTCAAATGATAAGCCAGCCTGAACTGGTCATAAGAACTCGGTAACGAGTTAAGCACTATGTCAACGGCCAACTGCTCCGGTACAGGCATCGCAAGCTTTCTAAGCCGCTCCACGTAACCTTGCATTCTTTGCACATGAGTGCAGATGGACTCTCCATCTTTAGGTTTGCTGTTCGTGAAGTCCTTGACCACCTCGCACCTCTCGATGCGCTCTTGCTTGCGGAACTTTTCCGCAAGCTCCTTGTGCATCTCAAAGGGCCAGTAGTCTTCGTATATCCTTTGCAATTCGGGGTTCATTGTGGCGATCATGATGCAGGCCACTTTGGTCGCATCATCAGAATGTTTTTGGTACAAGGAAATCTCCTCGGGAGTAGCAGTTTCAGGGTCAATATCGACAAGCTCGGTCTCGAGGACATACTCTTTGTTCTCGTACCTCAGAGCCATCTTGATATTTCTAATCCAGTCATTGTAGTTTGTCCCGTTCAATTGAACCTTGGAACACAGCGAGAGGATAGAGGGAACACTGGAGTTTGAGTGGGGAGCGGATTGATCAGCAGAAGACATCTATAAAAGAAGGTAAATTTAATTAGATACTTGTCGGTCCTTATAATAACCCAATATAAAATAAGGCTAGGATCCAACTATAACAATTTGCAACATAGAAGAGGGATGCCGTAATCTATAAGCAAATTTTATAAAGGTAGGCGAATGACGATTCAGCCAATTCCACCACGGAAAAAATAATCTTATTATAAATGGAATTCCTAGTTTCTTTTGAGATTTATTGAACTGTTCAATAGCATGTTTAATCTCGGATATGCCCCACCGTTTGTGACTGGGATGCCGAGGATCACAAACCGGGTGTGAATAACCATGCAAATTAGCTTGGTACTCTCGGGGTCCATTATCATCTCAAATTGATGTGCCGGTAAACCATACACGCTCCATCAACAATGATAACACCCTAGACACCCATTGCCACTCTTTATGAACCCCCATTGGTGTGCCGGTAAACCACACACGCTCCACCAACGTTTCATAAAGTGCAATGTGCAATTTCATGGGGTAGCATCAAATTCACATTTTTCCTAAAGTAACTAGATTGGGATTTAGTGTAAAGGTTCTAGTACTTTGATCATTATACTTTTAATGATTAAGTGGTCCTATCAAAACTGTTCGGCTAACGACCCTCCACTGATCAGGCGAGCGGTGGGTGAGAGTGTTCACCCATTAGACTGCCATTTTATAGGCAGCCTCCTTATACCCACTTTATAGACCAGCTTCGTGAATGAGGCCTACTACTGAATTGACTGACCAATTTTATCTTATACATATAGTATTAACAATTAATAACATATATAAGATGTATTTTAAAACTCTTTAAAATATTCCAGGTTTATCTTTTAATTTTACCAATTTAACTATTAAATTTAAAATCAAATTAAACCTTTAAAACTCAATTTAATTATCCTTTAATTAATAATTAATTAAAATAATTAAATCTTAATATTTTAAACATTAAAATATTTTTTTCGGATTTAATCCTTAATTTTTTGCAAATTCTAAAATTAATTAAATCCTTTGAATTATCTTTTAATTAACAATTAATTAAATTAATTCAAATGCAGATAGGTTTATCCAAATTAATCAAATTAATTAAAACCTATCCTAAACCCCCCTAGATTTCGATTTCAAGAAATGGGTTTAAGGTTATCCATTTAATTAACCAATTAAAGTTACCAAAAATAGAAAGCCTCCTAAAACCCTAATAGGCCAAATCGAAAATCACTAAGGGAGGAATTAGGGTTTCCAAAACCCTAATCCAAAAAGTCGATCCACATGAAATTAGGGTTTATAAGCTTTAAACCCCAATTTTAGGAAAAAAATAGTTATAACCATTCAACAAGAAAACAACCAAATGCTCTGATACCACTGAAAGGTTTTCCGCAACCATGAACTAAATAACCTAAGTTCACATGCAACCTATAAAGATCTATGTTTTCTTCTAATTGAACATATAACAAAACCTAAAGGCCATAATAAAATTAACTAAAAGAATAAGATTAGAAAAACCAACCTTTTAGAATTTTCTGGAAGCTGAGCAGCAAAAATATCCTGCCTCAAATGAAAGTCACACCCAAGCTAGGAGGAGAGTGGATCAAAAATTCCAGAGAGAAATAATAGAATGAGCGACCGATAATGAGGTCTAGGGGTCCCTATTTATAGGGAACCAAAGGGTAAAGCTAGAAACCCTAGCCGCAGCCCATTTTCCGGATTATGTGTACGCGCGCCGCGGCCTTTACATTTGCGCGCCGCGCGCCGCAATTCAACTATTGAATTTGTACGACTTTAATCCCTGACCTCCTGATTAATCCAATTAATGCCACAGAAATTAATCCAATTAATTTCTGATTAATTATTAATCAAATAATATTATTTCTAATTAATATATTATCTTCATAATATATTAACAAACAATATCTTGATTTATTAGTCATATAATAAATCAACCCTTTCTCTCTACTTAACTTTCCAACAAACCTCCAGCCATGAGGGCAACCCAAATGGACTATGCTACTGTTAATTAGGCAAATACTAATTATCAGTCATGGCTTAGACACCTAATCCAACAGTATCACGGTTATCACCATTACGCAGGTGTTTATGTTTCTTTGAGTTCACACCATCGAAAACATTCAACTTTCTTTTTTTGGAAACTTTCTCACTTACAGTATCCATCTTCTTATCTTTCTCCATTTTCGAGTTATCTTTAGTTTTCCTTTTTTATGATGAAACTTTCTTATCTACTGGGTTTGTGATTAAAGAAACCTCATAATTATATTTTGATGAAACCTTTTCATCTAATGGTTTTGGGATTAAACGAACCTGAGAATTATCTTCTGATTCGCTATCAGAACCATCTAGAAAATAGCGAGTAGAAAATTGATGATAACCTTTATCTAATACGCATGCTATCAGAACCATCTATAATACGGTCGCCTAATCTCATATAATACGGTCGTCCATCCGTACTATATAATGATGTAATAAACTACACCTCCTACCCGTACTTTATATGAGGCATATAACCGTACTATATAACCTTCATACAATACATACCCATCAACCGTATTCTATTACTTATCAACCGTACCCTACACCCTTTATCTAATACGCATGCTATAACTCGTATTTTAATATCTCTTTAACCGTACTCTATACCCGTTATCTAATACGCATCCTATCACCCGTATTTTAATCTCTTTTTAACCGTACTCTATTCCAGTAAAACCTATTCTAATACGGGACTCCAAATAACCGTATTTGATCCCCGTATTCTATTGGCATTTTTCCAGTAGTGTTCGCCTTATCAACTTCGCTTACCAAGTGAATCCAATAAAAAACACTTTTTTGACAGATTTTGATCGTATATACAAGAGAATCACTCACCTTACGCTAACTCTAATAATAAGAGGAGTAACAGATCACTGACGTGAATTCAAAACCACTTGCATAGTGTAGGAATAGAAATGGTTCGGCGCAAGCGAACCCAAACTCGACCCGATAAGTGTCGGATTTCTTATCAGGGCGCCCTCGTCGGGTTTCGGGTTTTTCCGTCAGGGTTCGGGTTTACCAAACACCTTAATAATATAAACCTACTATGATAAAAGGTAATGCCACTAATATATATCATTACAATCGTATTCGTTGGACGCATATATCACATTTCACAATGAATGTGATTCACATGATAGATAAATCTTTTAAAAAGATTGTTACGAAAACTTTATTCCTTCACGTTATATATATATATATATATATATATATATATATATATATATATATATATATATATATATATATATATATATATATATATATATATATATATCAGAATGTTTGAAACATTAGAACGAATGATAATGATTGAAAATACGTTATAATAGCAATAATTATATGAGAATATGTTTGTTTAGTATTAATATTACCAATAAAAACATATTCTAATCGTCATTTCTCACAGAATAGCACTGTCCGCACGACCTCACAATAATTGTTGTCCGCAATATAACCTAGTTCTATATATATATATATATATATATATATATATATATATATATATATATATATATATATATATATATATATATATATATATATATATATATATATATATATATATATATATGATCAAATAAGAAGGAAAAAGTTTGATATGAATGGTGAGAAATGCTTTATTTGCATGTTTTGACCAACCAACAAAATGAATAATTAGATGATGCAAAAAAAAAAAAAAACATGAGTCGCAAAAAAATTCTCATATCTCTCGATGTTACCATTCAAATTCTTCTTAGTTTTAAATATCTATTTGCAACCAATAGGTTTTTACCCACCAAGTATCCGTGGTTACGAAAGCTAATTTTACTTTGGAACAAACCAAAGTAAAAAAATTTTAACATTCTTTACAAACCATGCGACATGCTCAAGACAATATTTCTTTATGTGTCCACCTTTCTTATATAAAAACATGTAAATTCATCACTTCTTTTTTACTACTTCTTTGGTTGAGATGGCTATTTTGCAGTATCCTTGGTTCTCTTCTTGTTATTCTTAGAGGAAGTTTCCAGGTGAGCACTTTTAGTCCTATCGTCGTTGCAATCTCTCTTCCTCTTACAAAGAGATAAATAAGCTCTTTTGAGGACCATTTGTCCATTTGCGTGTTATAAGTCACATTGAATTGCCCAAAGTGTGATGAAAGAGAGTGAGTGAGAGATAGAGAGAAACAAAATGCAAAAGTATATCCTTTGATAACTTGAGCTTCAATGACTTGAGCTTTGCAACTAAATGGAACATTTTCATAATGTACTACATAGTTTTCCCTCTTTGATTATACTTCATAAAGATGAGTTTTCCTAAAGCATTGCTAGCCTCATATTTTTCATTATTGAAAAAATACTGCTCAATATCCTCTAGGAACTTATTGAAACATTCTCTATCAGAAATAGAGCCTGGAAACACTACTAGAATGGAGCGTTTCATGAATATGAAGCACATACAGTTTGACTAATCCCATTTCTCAATATTTGTATGTTGAGGGTTTTTAAGGAATGAGTTGTTCTTCTCGAAAGGTTTGATCAAGATGCATATAACTAAGCATGAATTTTCATTGTTTCTTTCCATATCTTAAACTTCGTCCCTTTTGAAGGGTTTCCTAGCAAACAATGAACACAAAATTCCTATGGTTCACATGCAACCCTATAAAGATCTATGTTTTCTTCTATGAAGAGCCTCCAAGTGGGCAAGCCTGTTGACCACTTGGACCAGATCCCTAAACCCTAATTAGGGTTTTCGCCAACCCTAGAGAAGCCTCCAAGGGTGGCGCCACTTTTGGCCCCTGGACTTCTCTTTGCCAGTTATTCAACTATTGAATAAATACAAACTAGTCCTCACACTTTTAATTAATTAATTTAATCACTAAATTAAATCCAATTGATTCTAGATTAAATCTCAATTAATTATTATAGTTTCTAATTAATATATTAACACTTAAATATATTAATAAACCATTTAATTAATTTTATTGATTTATTACACAATTAATAAATCAACCTTTTACTCTACCGAACTCTATCCTGACCTCCAGCTATGAGGGCAACCCAAATGGACTTTGCTTCAATTAACAAGATAAATTTAGTTGTAAAGTCATGGCTTAGACACCTAATCCAACAGTCTCCCACTTGGATAAGTCTATGACTTTAATTTATCTTCTGATTAATAAACAACCTGCAGCTTCCTAGAAACTGCTGCCGAACTCTGACCTAGTCAGTTCCGTCCAAAGATAAGTGATCATACGATCCTTCATCCAATAAGATATTTCCAGACATGAGACATGGATTGAGATCAATCTCTGTCCGATACTCTGTTTCCCGATTTCCGATTCTGCTTATGACTTTCGGACTTCTAATTGAACACATCAATTTAGTCCCGGCTGGCCAGCACTTTAGTCAACTTCAAAATCATCGAGCGGCCTACAGATATCTGTTTCCCATCAGGGTCAAGGAACGAATAAGCTTTGACTCATATGGTTGTGTCTTTTACTTATCAAATCGTACACAACAATGCGTTTTATAACATCGAGTTACCGATGCGTTTCGCATCATCAATGCACAACCGACTCGTAAATTTCAACTCATATGTCTCCGCTTCAAGATCATACGATATTATCGTCTCAACATTGCTCGTGATGTAATCCATGAAGCAATCTATTGAGCGCGGGTTTATCCAATACTCAAATCTCTATTTCTAAGTACTCATGAACGTTGTAGCAGTCTTACTGCAATGTCTAACTCCTTAGACAATCTACAAACCAATTCACAACAGTCTTTGTTCATACTTACTCCCGAAAAGTATGAGCGACTGTGAACTTTTGAATAATCAAATTATTCGGGAAGTGAAACATGCAAAATTGAAACTTAAAATCTGATTGGTGGCTACTATTGCCTAATTACCAAGTATCCACGAGGTAATCACCAAGTCGGATTTTACATAAACTATTATCGGTTTCTAGATTCCTTTTAAACTATTTAATTCGTGTTATGTATCTATGTCTACTTGACCTTTCACTCTTTCTATGTATTCAAATGTCATACATCTATATCCTTCCGATGATATTTCAATTTTGGTCATACCGTCATTCTCACTAACAACTCCATTCTATGTACTGTGACTTTCCATGGTTCTCGGGATCTTTAGTCCACACGACTGCATCCTAAGACTATTTCGAGGTGTTACGATGTGCCGGTGAGCCACACGCGCTCCATCGGAATGCCAACGAAATTCTTTAACCATTAAGTCCTTATTTGAAAAATCTTTTCAAATTGTTATCAACATTCACCTCAATCATTTTCCAATGATTTCTCATGTAGGTACAAAATCCATTAAGTATTCCAAGCCAGGTCATATCCTGAATCTGACTCACTATGCTCTAAGCATTAAGTCATCAAGACATGTTCATGACACTTCTGATCGATCCAAGAAACTTGTTGGATTCGATCCAGTCCTATTCCAAACTCTTTTGGAATCTAAGGATTACTTATAATCCTTGTGTCATGATCTTCAATAACTATTTCCTTTCAGAGACTCTTTTCCATGCATCTTGAATCTTATCAAGATCATGCTTATGGTGGCTAGGTCTATACTTATGACAATATCTATATGTCAATGGATTATGTGAGTACGTTGCACCTTTCATACTTCTCATGCCAAATTATCACACTTTGCAATGATAGGAAACTCCTTTCCTGAGCTATGCATCTTGAGTCTCATCAAGATCATCTTGGCAGAATTTCGATCTATCTCATAGACGTTTGTAACCACCTGAGCATGCCGTATCTCTATTAAGTCTTTCATAGCGATCCGTCTCTTAACACCAAGTCATTACACTTTGTAATGAAAAGAGACGTTTCCTAGAAACAATATGTAACTCCCATACGGAGATAGTAGATAACAGCAACACTCCCACTGGCTTTGACACGGTTATGGACTATTCACAAAATCCAGAGCTTATGGCACATTTTGAGAATCCAAACCTTTCTGACATCTTAATGGGTATCCTTTAGCCCTTTCTCAAAATCCTTTCTTGCGAGATACCCGCGGGGAAATCCCGGGCCCATATACCTTTATACTGGCATATTCTTTGTGAGTCTCTATTAGTGTGCCGGTGATCCACACGCGCTCCACTAACGACTTACAATATGCAATATCCTTTCGGATTTCATCTTCTATTGAGAGTGCTTCTCTCGGAGTCAATTACTTGACTCTGAGTATCGTATCACTCAACCAGATGTTCTGAAGGTACGTTTCTGTCTATGTTGGTTTCTTTTGATGATTACTCCCACTGGTTTTAAGACCAGTTGTAAAATCAATCAAACTGTCACATAGATTGTATCTCGTCCTAAGGTTCTCTTAATTGACAGCAACTGGGCTCACCAATGCTTCCAAGTAGTCGGATTGTAAATCCGTACCAACTATAGTGTTTTACCACTATTCGGTATGTCACCCCGATCATAACTACTTATGACGGTGATCAGTACTACTGGTCAAGAGAAGGTTATGTCAGTATTAAAACAGAAATCTGATTTCTGCTCTAAGCCTAGCGATGACTAAAGGTTATTTCACTTGGCTAATCCTGAACTCATTCAGGACTGTCCCAACTCCTACTGTTTCCTTAGAACATGAGTTCTTTCTAAAAGAGCTCTTTCTTTTCAGGTACACCGGGATAGCCAGTGAAACGACATTTCTGATTAGGTTCAGGCCAGTCGTGAGGTTCGGACGAACACTACAAGACCCTGGACCTTTAATGTACAAGTGGGACAATCCCAACTTTACATTTCAGACAGTGTCTGCAAAACCTACTTAGTCGTAGATGTGGTTGGAATATGGTCTGACTGGTTTAGTGTTTAATTTACGGGAAACTAATTGGCAATGTAACTGATGTGTCCGTTGCTCCTAATCTCAATGTCTTTTACATCTCTATGTAAAATTATGACTTTGTTAATTCTGTTTAAGACTTGCAATCTTCAGTTGACTCTAAGTCAACTGATTCCAAAATCCTATCCTTTGGATCTTTGGGTGATTCATTTCTTGCCACATGTGCTTTATAAAGAACTTAATCATCATCTGACTCTAAGTCAAATGATTCCAAAGTCCTGTCCAACTGGATCTTTGGTTGATTCATTTCTTAACACATTAAGAACTCAATTCATCATGTGACTCTAAGTCAAATGATTCCAAAGTCCTGTCCAACTGGACTTTTGGTTGAATTGATTCTTATGACATTTATCTTAACAATCATAAAAGGACACAACTCCTAAAATCCAAACACTTTGGATGCATTCAACATTCAAGTTATTACTGATCATGCATTCAACATAATCATACAACATTTCAAGGATAATTTCAAACAACATGTGTTAAAAGAAATTAAACGACAATTTTATTAAAAAAAACAAAATCCTTGAACAATGTACTGTATGATAGACAATGTCATACGCATCTGAGAAGCTAATAACATGATTTCAATGTCAAACTAAACTCTAAACCTGCATGAGCTTCAGATCCAATCTGAATATGCTCCTATGCAACAACATCCTACATCCTACAGAGTCCATGCATACAGAGCAAATGTGAGAAACACATCCCGTATCAAGGAACTAAGGATCAGGTGTTCTGAGTTTTAAGATGTTCCTGAGTTGCCAAACTGTTCGGCTTCGGAGCATTTTCCAATCTTTCCGTGACTGTGTCCCACCCTGTGGATTCCCAGTATGAAACATCGAGGAACCGGTCCAGACGATCTAGATCATTTCTTGATGTGTCCTTTTACTGGACTCAATCCTGAAGCAGCTGAATCAATGGAACTATGCTTCTCTATGAACGACTCATACAGAGTCAACATTGAATGCATATCCATGATTGTCTTATCTGGTTTCCTTTCTTGTACATCAGGATGAACGAATCAGCGAGTCGAGCTAATGCTTTAACTCCCGAACAAAAGGGGACCAAATTTATACAGTTCACCTATGTGTCTCTCAGTCTTGAGAACATGTGAACTGGTGCTACTTCCTGCACACTTCAAACTCTTTGAGGATCTTAGCTCGTCCTTTCTCAACCAGTTCATGGAACCTTTCCACAACTAGCTGTATTAACTTATCTGACCCTAGGAATTCTAAATTCCTGCGGAAATCGGGGTCAATGATCAATAGTATTAGGTAACGAACTTTCCTTGACTTGACAATCAAGGAGTCATGCTCATCACAGGCTACTGTGTGATGTCATGTTTTGGGTGGTGGACACTCAGTCATATATGGCTTGCCAGCAAAGCAGAGAACTATTCTCTATTTATGAAGCCATACCATATAGTTAAGGCCAGTCAGCCTTTCCATATTAGGCAGGTGCTTTCTGATGCTCTCAGAAGTGGGTGAAGGAGGAGAGGGAGGAGAATAGACACTTGATTTAGACATCTACAATAAACAGAATTTATTAGTTTAATTTATCCTTTTAAATAATTACCCAATATATTATTTATTAAGGCTAGGACCCAAAATGCCCCAACTATGGTGTGAAGAGGGATGCCGTAATCACAACATAATGGTCATTAAGGTAGATAATACACTTATCAATTTCATCTTATGAAATTCCTAGATCTGTTGAGACACATTGAACTGTTCAATAGCATGTTTGGTCTCGGATGTGCCCCACTGTTTGTGACTGGGATGCCGAGGATCACAAACCGGGTGTGAATAACCATGCAAATTAGCTTGGTACTCTCGAAGTCAATTGTCATCTCTAATTAACGTGCCGGTTAACCACACACGCTCCGTTAATAATGACAAAATCGAGAAACCCATTGCGAGTCTTTGTGGACCCCAGTTGGTGTGCCGGTAAACCACACACGCTCCACCAACGTTCCACAGAGTGCAATGTGCAATTCCATGGATTAGCACCAATTCACATTTTTTAACCTAAAGTAACTAGATTGGGTTTTGTTCAAGGTTCTAGTACTTTCAATTATAGCATTATACTTTTAAGAGGCTTAGCGGTTCTATCAAACCCGTTCGGCTAACGACACTCGACTGGCCAGGAGAGCGGTGGGTAAGAGTGGATACCCATTAGACTAACATTTTATAGTCAGTCGCCTTATACCCTCTTTATAGGACAGTTTTGTGAATGAGGCCTACTTGCGGTAAGACTAACCAATTCTTCTTATATATAAACAATTAACTTTTAATCATAAATATATAAGATATATTTTAATCTTATTAAAATATTTTAGAATTAATTATCTCATAATTTTCGCAAATTATTATCTATTTTTTGAAAATTTAATTAATTCTTTAAGCTGATTTAATTGATCTTTTAATTAAACAATTAATTAAACTAATTAAATCAAATATAGGCATCACAAAATTAATCAAATTAATTACCTATATTTGTCCCTAGATTTTGAGATTTACCTTATATACATAAAGGATTCTAGTTATTTAATTAAACAGCAATTACCATAAATAACAATCCTAATCAAGGCAAGTAAATCAAGCAAATATAGGGGGAAATAAGGGGTGGCGGCTAGGGTTAGGAAACCCTAGCCTAGATTTCGACCAAAGCCTCATCCAAGAGGTATTTTTCGCACAAAACCTCAAGGCAAACATAGATTAAGCAGTTTATATCAAACACAAGAAAACAGCCTAAGCTCTGATACCACTGAAGGGTTTTCTAGCAAACAATGAACACAAAATTCCTATGGTTCACATGCAACCCTATAAAGATCTATGTTTTCTTCTATGAAGATAATAAACTAATATCTAAAGGCCAACAATAATTTCTAAAGTTTAAATCAGAAGAACCAACCTTTGAATCTTGTTCTTGAAGCTAGCAGCAAAAGTATCCTGCCTCAGATGCAAGTCATACCCACAGCAATGGAGAAGACAGTCCAGCAGAGTAATCTTGGTTGAAGTTGGCGTGAATAATGGGGAGCCAGAAGGTTCCTTTTATAGCCTCCAAGGGTTACACCTGAAACCCTAAGGAGCCTCCAAGTGGGCAAGCCTGTTGACCACTTGGACCAGATCCCTAAACCCTAATTAGGGTTTTCGCCAACCCTAGAGAAGCCTCCAAGGGTGGCGCCACTTTTGGCCACTGGACTTCTCTTTTCCAGTTATTCAACTATTGAATAAATACAAACTAGTCCTCACACTTTTAATTAATTAATTTAATCACTAAATTAAATCCAATTAATTCTAGATTAAATCTCAATTAATTATTATAGTTTCTAATTAATATATTAACACTTAAATATATTAATAAACCATTTAATTAATTCTATTGATTTATTACACAATTAATAAATCAACCTTTTACTCTACCGAACTCTATCCTGAAGCAAAGTCCATTTGGGTTGCCCTCATAGCTGGAGGTCAGGATAGAGTTCGGTTGAGTAAAAGGTTGATTTATTAATTGTGTAATAAATCAATAGAATTAATTAAATGGTTTATTAATATATTTAAGTGTTAATATATTATTTAGAAACTATAATAATTAATTGAGATTTAATCTAGAATTAATTGGATTTAATTTAGTGATTAAATTAATTAATTAAAAGTGTGAGGACTAGTTTGTATTTATTCAATAGTTGAATAACTGGCAAAGAGAAGTCCAGGGGCCAAAAGTGGCGCCACCCTTGGAGGCTTCTATAGGGTTGGCGAAAACCCTAATTAGGGTTTAGGGATCTGGTCCAAGTGGTTAACAGGCTTGCCCACTTGGAGGCTCCTTAGGGTTTCAGGTGTAACCCTAGGAGGCTATAAAAGGAACCCTCTGGCTCCCCATTATTCACGCCAACTTTAACCAGAGATACTCTGCTGAACAGTCTTCTCCATTGCTGTGGGTATGACTTGCATTTGAGGCAGGATACTTTTGCTGCTAGCTTCAAGAACAAGATTCAGAGGTTGGTTCTTCTGATTTAAACTTTAGAAATTATTGTTGGCCTTTAGGATATAGTTTATTATCTTCATAGAAGAAAACATAGATCTTTATAGGGTGCATGTGAACCATAAGATTATTTTGTGTTCATTGTTTGCTAGAAAACCCTTCAGTGGTATCAGAGCTTAGGCTGTTTTCTTGTGAATTGATATAAACTGCTTGAATGTTTTTTTTGCCTTGAGTTTTTGGCCAAAAAAAACCTCTTGGAATAGCCTTAATTTCGTGGCCTAGGCTAGGGTTTTCTAACCCTAGCCGCCACCCCTTTATTCCCCCTTGATTTGCTTGATTTACTTACCTTTTATAAGTAGGTTGTTATTTTTGGTAACTGTATCTAATAAATAACTGGAACCCTTATTTGTTGGCTTGTATTTTTCGAAAATTGAGGGGCCTTAAATAGATAAAATTAATTTGATTAATTTATAATATCTATCTTAGATTTAATTAGTTTAATTAATTGTTAATTAAAAGATCAATTAAATCAGCTTAAAGAATTAATTTAAATTTTCAAAAATTATTTAAAAATTTGCGAAAATTATAATTAAATTAATTCTAAAATATTTTAATAAGATTAAAATATATCTTATATATTTATGATTAAAAGTTAATTATTTATATATAAGAAAATTGGTTAGTCTTACCGCAAGTAGGCCTCATTCACAAAACTGTCCTCTAAAGAGGGTATAAGGCGACTGACTATAAAATGTTGGTCTAATGGGTATCCACTCTTACCCACCGCTCTCCTGGTCATTCGAGTGTCGTTAGTCGAACAGGTTTGATAGAACCGCTAAGCCTCTTAAAACTATAATGCTATAATTGAAAGTACTAGAACTTTGAACAAAACCCAATCTAGTTACTTTAGGTTAAAAATGTGAATTGGTGCTAATCCATGAAATTGCACATTGCAATTTGTGAAACATTGGTGGAGCGTGTGTGGTTAACTGACACACCAATAGGGGTTCACAAAGACTTGCAATGGGTTTCTCGATTTTGTCATTATTAACGGAGCGTGTGTGGTTAACCGGCACGTTAATTAGAGATGACAATTGACTTCGAGAGTACTAAGCTAATTTGTATGGTTATTCACACCCGGTTTGTGATCCTCGGCATCCCAGTCACAAACAGTGGGGCACATCCGAGACTAAACATGCCATTGAATAGTTCAATGTGTCTCAACAGATCTAGGAATTTCATAAGATGAAATTGATAAGTGCATTATCTACCTTAATGACCATTATGTTGTGATTACGGCATCCCTCTTCACACCATAGTTGGGGTATTTTGGGTCCTAGCCTTAATAAATAATATATTGGGTAATTATTTAAAAGGATTAATTAAACTTATAAAATTCTGTTTATTGTAGATGTCTGAATCAAGTGTCTATTCTCCTCCCTCTCCTCCTCCACCCATTTTTGAGAGCTTCAGAATGCACCTGCTACATATGGTAAGGCTGACTGGCCTGAACTATATGGTATGGCTTCATAAATAGAGAATAGTTCTCTGTTTTGCTAGCAAGCCATATCTGACTAAGTGTCCGCTCCCCAGAGCATGACATCACACAGTAGCTTGTAATGAGCATGACTCCTTGATTGTTAAGTCAAGGAAAGTTCGTTACCTAATACTATTGATCATTGACCCCGAGTTCCGCAGGAATTTAGAATTCCTGGGGTCAGATAAGTTAACACAGCTAGTTGTGGAAAGGTTCCATGAACTGGTTGAGAAAGGACGAGCTAAGATCTTCAAAGAGTTTGAAGTGTGCAGGAAGTAGCACCAGTTCACATGTTCTCAAGACTGAGAGACACACAGGTGAACTGTATAAATTTGGTTCCCTTTTTGATCGGGAGTTAAAGCATTAGCTCAACTCGCTGATCCGTTCATCCTGATGTACAGGAAGGGAAACCAGATAAGACAATCGTGGATATTCATTCAATGTTGACTCTGTATGAGTTGTTCATAGAGAAGCATAGTTCCATTGATTCAGCTGCTTTGGGATTGAGTCCAGTAATAGGACACATCAAGAAATGATCCAGATCGTCTGGACCGGTTCCTTGATGTTTCATACTGGGAATCCACAGGGTGGGACACAGTCACGGAAAGATTGGAAAATGATCCGAAGCCGAACAGTTTGGCAACTCAGGAATATCTTAAAACTCAGAACACCTGATCCTTAGTTCCTTGATACATGATGTGTTTCTCACATTTGCTCTGTATGCATAGACTCTGTAGGATGTAGGATGTTGTTGCATAGGAGCATATTCAGATTGGATCTGAAGCTCATGCAGTTTTAGAGTTTAGTTAGATGTTGAAATCATGTTATTAGCTTATCAGATGCGTATGACATTGTCTATCATTTAATACATTGTTCAAGGATTTTGTTTTAATAAAATTGTCAATTTTCTTTTAACACATGTTGTTTGAAATATCCTTGAAATGTTGTATGATTGTGTTGAATGCATGATTAGTAATAACTTGAATATTGATACATCCAAAGTGTTTGGATTTTAGGAATTGTGCTCCTTATGATTGTTAAAGTGAGTATTATAAGAATCAATTCAACCAAAGGTCTAGTTGGACAAGACTTTGGAATCATTTGACTTAGAGTCACATGATGAATTGAGTTCTTAATGTGTTAAGAAATGAATCAACCAAAGATCCAGTTGGACAGGACATTGGAATCATTTGACTTAGAGTCAGATGATGATTAAGTTCTTTATAAAGCACATGTGGCAAGAAATGAATCACCCAAAGATCCAGTTGGATAGGACATTGGAATCATTTGACTTAGAGTCAGATGATGATTAAGTTCTTTATAAAGCACATGTGGCAAGAAATGAATCACCCAAAGATCCAAAGGATAGGATTTTGGAATCAGTTGATTTAGAGTCAACTGAAGATTGCAAGTCTTGAACAGAATTAACAAAGTCATAAGTTTACATAGAGATGTAAAAAGAGACTGAGATTAGAAGCAACGAACACATCAGTTGCTGTGTATTGCTCGAATCTCCGAACAGAACACAATTGTTTGTACTTCACAATATTTGTCAGTCGGTATGACGAATATGACCTCACTTATCAGAATAAGCGATTGGATTGAATCTTTGAACAGTTCAAGGACTTCAAAGGAAGTACAAGACCCACAGAACCTGAGTGACAACATAAACTGGGAAAATGTTTCACAGTTATTCTCTTCCAAGAACATTAATAGTTATAATGTGTCTTAGGGAAGATGATGGAGCATTGGTCGAAACAGTTCGATCCTCGATGTATGAGATACATTGCCAATTAGTTTCCCGTAAATTAAACACTAAACCAGTCAGACCATATAGACCATATTCCAACCATATCCTTCGACTAAGTAGGTTTTGCAGACATTGTCTGAAATGTAAAGCTGGGATTGTCCCACTTGTACATTAAAGGTCCAGGGTCTTGTAGTGTTCGTCTGAACCTCATGACTAGCCTGAACCTGATCAGCAATGTCGTTTCACTGGCTATCCCGCTGTACCTATAAAAGAAGAGCTCTTTTAGAAAGAACTCATATTCTAAGGAGACAGTGGGAGTTGGGACAGTCCTGAATGAGTTCAGGATTAGCCAAGTGAAATAACCTTTAGTCATCGCTAGGCTTAGAGCAGAAATCAGATTTCTGTTTTAATACTGACATAACCTTCTCTTGACCAGTAGTACTGATCACCGTCATAAGTAGTTATGATCGGGGTGACATACCGAATAGTGGTAAAACACTATAGTTGGTACGGATTTTCAATCCGACTACTTGGAAGCATTGGTGAGCTCGGTTGCTGCCAATTAAGAGAACTTTAGGACGAGATACAGTCCATGTGACAGCTTGTTTGATTTTATAACTGGTCTTAGAACCAGTGGGAGTAATCATCAAAAGAAACCAACATGGACAGAAACGTACCTTCAGAACATCTGGTTGAGTGAGACGATACTCAGAGTCAAGTAATTGACTTCGAGAGAAGCACTCTCAATAAAAGATGAAATCTGAAAGGATACTGCATAATGTAAGTCGTTAGTGGAGCGCGTGTGGATCACCGGCACACTAATGGGAACTCACAAAGAGTATGCCAGTATAAAGGTACGTGGGCCCGGGATTACCCCATGGGCATCTCGCAAGAAAGGATGTTCAGATTCTCAAAATATGCCAAAGGATTGGATTTTGAGAAAGAGCTGAAAGATATCCGTTAAGATGTCAGAAAGGTTTGGATTCTCAAAATGTGCCAAAAGTTCTGGATTTTGTGAATAGTCCATAACCGTGTCAAAGCCAGTGGGAGTGTTGCTGATATCTATCTCCATATGTGTGTCACATACTGCTTCTAGGAAACGTCTCTTTTCATTACAAAGTGTAATGACTTGGTGTTAAGAGACAAATCACTATGAAAGACTTAATAAAGATACGGCATGCTCGGGTGGTTATAAACGTCTATGAGATAGATCAAAACTCTGCCAAGATGATCTTGATAAGACTCAAGATGCATAGCTCAGGAAAGGTTATCATTGCAAAGTGTAATGATTTGGCATACAAAGAAGGTGCAGCATACTCACATAATCTATAGACATCTATCAGATAGATGTTGTCATCAGTATAGACCTGGCCATAATAAGCATGATCTTGATAAGATTCAAGATGCATGAGAAAAGGTCTCCGAAAGGATATAGTTATCAAAGGTCGTGACACAAGGATTATGAGTAATCCTAAGATTCCAAAAGGGTTTGGAATATGACTAGATCGTATCCAACAAGTTTCTTGGATCGATCAAAAGTGTCATGAACATGTCTTGATGACTTAATGCTTAGAGCATAGTGAGTTAGATTCAGGATATGACCTGGCTGAGAATACTTAATGAATGTTGTACATACGTAGAAATCATTGGAAAATGATTGAGGTGAATGTTGATAACAATTTGAAAAGAGTTTTCAAATAAGGACTTAATGGTTAAAGAATTTCGTTGGCATTCCGATGGAGCGCGTGTGGCTCACCGGCACATCGTAACACCTCGAAATAGTCTTAGTGTGCAGTCGTGTGGACTAAAGATCCCGAGAACCATGGAAAGTCACAGTACATAGAATGGGGTTGTTAGTGAGAATGACGGTATGACCAAAATTGAAATATCATCGGAAGGATATCCGATCGGATAAAGTGTATAAATGTGTAACATTTGAATACATAGAAAGAGTGAAAGGTCAAGTAGACATAGATACATAACACTAATTAAATAGTTTAAAAGGAATCTAGAAACCGATAATAGTTTATGTAAAATCCGACTTGGTGATTACCTCGTGGAGACTTGGTAATTAGGCAATAGTAGCCACCAGTCAGATTTTAAGTTTCAATTTTGCATGTTTCACTTCCCGAATAATTTGATTATTCAAAAGTCCACAGTCGCTCATACTTTTCGGGAGTAAGTATGAACAAAGACTGTCGTGAATTGGTTTGTAGATTGTCTAAGGAGTTAGACATTGCAGTAAGACTGCTACAACGTTCATGAGTACTTAGAAATAGAGATTTGAGTATTGGATAAACCCGCGCTCAATAGATTGCTTCATGGATTACATCACGAGCAATGTTGAGACGATAATATCGTATGATCTTGAAGCGGAGACATATGAGTTGAAATTTACGAGTCGGTTGTGCATTGATGATGCGAAATGCATCGGTAACTCGATGTTATAAAACGCATTGTTGTGTACGATTTGATAAGTAAAAGACACAACCATATGAGTCAAAGCTTATTCGTTCCTTGACCCTGATGGGAAACAGATATCTGTAGGCCGCTCGATGATTTTGAAGTTGACTTAAGTGCTGGCCAGCCTGGACTAAATTGATGTGTTCAATTAGAAGTCCGAAAGTCATAAGCAGAATCGGAAATCGGGAAACAGAGTATCGGACAAAGATTGATCTCAATCCATGTCTCGTGTCTGAAAATATCTTGTTGGACGAAGGGTCATATGATCACTTATCTTTGGACGGAACTGACTAGGTCAGAGTTCGGCAGCAGTTTCTAGGAAGCTGCAGGTTGTTTATTAATCAGAAGATAAATTAAAGTCATAGACTTATCCAAGTGGGAGACTGTTGGATTAGGTGTCTAAGCCATGACTTTACAACTATATTTATCTTGTTAATTGAAGCAAAGTCCATTTGGGTTGCCCTCATAGCTGGAGGTCAGGATAGAGTTCAGTTGAGTAAAAGGTTGATTTATTAATTGTGTAATAAATCAATAGAATTAATTAAATGGTTTATTAATATATTTAAGTGTTAATATATTAATTAGAAACTATAATAATTAATTGAGATTTAATCTAGAATTAATTGGATTTAATTTAGTGATTAAATTAATTAATTAAAAGTGTGAGGACTAGTTTGTATTTATTCAATAGTTGAATAACTGGCAAAGAGAAGTCCAGGGGCCAAAAGTGGCGCCACCCTTGGAGGCTTCTCTAGGGTTGGCGAAAACCCTAATTAGGGTTTAGGGATCTGGTCCAAGTGGTCAACAGGCTTGCCCACTTGGAGGCTCCTTAGGGTTTCAGGTGTAACCCTAGGAGGCTATAAAAGGAACCCTCTGGCTCCCCATTATTCACGCCAACTTTAACCATAGATACTCTGCTGAACTGTCTTCTCCATTGCTGTGGGTATGACTTGCATTTGAGGCAGGATACTTTTGCTGCTAGCTTCAAGAACAAGATTCAGAGGTTGGTTCTTCTGATTTAAACTTTAGAAATTATTGTTGGCCTTTAGGTTATAGTTTATTATCTTCATAGAAGAAAACATAGATCTTTCTAGGGTGCATGTGAACCATAAGATTATTTTGTGTTCATTGTTTGCTAGAAAACCCTTCAAGGCCAGCATTGGTGCAACCCAAAAGGATAAAAAGGCTGCCAACTTTTAGGCTTTATGTTGCTGTCGAGGAGGGCCAGTAAGCTTACTAACGGCCCAATACGTAAGGGCTAAGAATGATGGCCAATCCAGGGGTGCTATGGCGAGGTGGGCTCTACTGGTAGGTCGATCAATACATTCATTGTGTAAGAGGAGCCTGTGGAGGAAGTGAAGCAACGAAACAATAAGACCAAGGCACATGGCTATTGTATGTCTATTGGCACAGTCATGTTATCGAAGACTATTCCCTCGACGACAATTGACCAGTTGTGTCATTCATGTTGCCGAGGACTTGTCACCGAGCTCGCTAATCCTATAGGTGACAAGGTTTTTCTTTCGGACGCACACGTCTATATTGGTAAGAATATCGGGGAGCATTTTGAGTTTGTGGCAATATTTGGTAACCAACAAGTCGCCAATCCCGATAAAGCGGATCTCATCCATGGCAAACATCCTTATTGTCATGAAGAAGATCTACAAGGCTCTTCCAAACACTATATATGTGCGGTCATAACCTTTCTGTCCCTTAGGTTTGGGATTAGCCGGTGCAACTTCTTCAAGATGGTGATTGACATTGAAGCTTACACAACATGCTTCAAAAAAATTTGTGCCAATATTCATAATTTAATTTATCGAGATCTAGGGTGAGAGGGACGTAAGAACGAATGGTGGTGATACCAAAAGGTTTTTCTGTGGTGTGGTATCATTACTGGTTTCCTTGTTAACCACGGTAGGAATTAGGGTTTGGGTCGAGAGCAGGCATTGGGGCCGACCAAGAAAGAAGAAGAAGCAAAGGGAAGACATAATCTGTAGGAGAGAGAATAAGAGGGGAAGACATAATTTGTAGGAGAGAGAATAAGAGAACAAGATCTTATTGCTCTAATACCATAATTGAAAGGTTTTATGCAACTATGAACTAAATAACCTAAGTTCTCATGCAACCTATGAGGATCTAAGTTTTCTTCTAATTAAACATATAACAAAATCCTAAAGGCCAGAAGAAATAAACTAAAAGAAAGAAAATAGAAAAACTAACCTTTTAGCGTTTCTTGGAAGTGAAGCAACAAAATTATCTTGCCTCAAATGCAGTCACACCCAGGGAGCAGGAGGGGCTCGAAAATTCCAGAGAGAGAGGGTAAAAATCGCAGACTAAGAGGTTATGAGGCTCCCTATTTATAGCCTCCAGCAGATGACCAGATAAACCTTAAGAGATAAGCCTTTTTGAATTCAAATTAAGATAAACCTTTATCTTAATTATTCAAACTATAATTATCTCTTATATATATATATATATATATATATATATATATATATATATATATATATATATATATATATATATATATATATATATCCTATCCTAATAAATAAGTAACTCCAAGCCACATGTCATCTCCTCATTGAATTGGCCACATGTCATTTTCTCATAATTTTGAATTTCTTAAAAAATTGTTTGAATTGAATGTATTTAATGTATTTAATTCTAATAATTCATAACCGAAGCAAGAAATTAGGAACCTATTTATTTAAATGGTAAATTGCATAAAAGTCATTAACTTTTCCAATTTTCTCGATTTTGACATTGCATTTTTAATTGTTACAATTAAGTCGTTATGTTTTCCAAAAAATTGCAAAAATGACCATATGACAGGATGGCAATAGTTACCAGGTCATATGGTTAGATTTGCAATTTTTCAAAAAACCTAATGACTTAATAGCAAAAATAAAAAACATAGTGTCAAAATCTAAAAATCTAGAAAAGTTAACGACTTTTATGCAATTTACCCTATGCAATTTATACAACTTAATCATTTTACATGCCTCATACGTGTCCAAAAAAGTAAATTTGTTGTTACCTTGGTTTTGTTTATTTTTAAGATAGTATGTTATTTACTTTAAGTTAGTACAATGTTTGATCTTTAGATGTTCTTATTTAACATTTATTTTTAATCAACCCGTGTAATACACGGGTCTTACAACTAGTATATATATATATATATATATATATATATATATATATATATATATATATATATATATATATATATATATATATATATATATATATATATATATATACACATATACATATACATATATGTATATATATATATATATATATATATATATATATATATATATATATATATATATATATATATATATATATATATATATATATATATATATATATATATATATATATATATATATATATATATATATATATATATATATATATATATATAGATCGAAATCTATATATTTCCATATATATATTTCTCTCGTCACTACACTCACTCAAACTGTCACTTACTCAACTATTGAATAATTACAGTTTTAGTCCCTGCACCTTTAATTAATTAATTTAATCACCAAATTAATTCCAATTAATTCCAGATTAATTTCTAATTAATTAATATAGCTTATAATTAATATATTATCACTTTAATATATTAATAAACCATATATTTAATTTCTATTGATTTATTAATCAGATAATAAATCAATCTTTCTCTCTACCGAACTTTCTACCAAACCTCCTGCTATGAGGGCAACCCAAATGGACTATGCTACTATTAATTAGATAAATACTAATTATTAGTCATGACTTAGACACCTAATCCAACAATAATAGATTAGACCATAATAGTTAGTAACTTACCATATTTCCTTTATTTTTATTTTTTTTAGAACGGCTAGTTAGTGGTTAACAGTTAGTAACTTCAAGTTAGTCAAACGTCTATGTCAGAAATAAAACCCGAGACCTCCTTTCTAAGAAGACAAAGCCTCTATACCAAGTGGGCTAATCCCACATTGACACTTACCATATTTCCTTGATCAATAAATACACAATGTACCCAAACATATAAATAACGGTACAACACATGGGCCAATGCTATAATACATAAATAATGGGCCTGACTATAACGAGTATATATAAATAGACGCTATTGATATATACATAGTATATATAATATGGTAGAAGTTCAAATGAGACCATGTAAATTTTGTGAGACATGGAGACTCAATCCTAGCCACTTATTTTAGAGATCAAAAAATAAAAAAAAATTAAAATAGGCTAAAATAATGAGAATATTACACAAACTAGTGTAATATTCCACTAGAATATGAAAAAACGCTAATTTTTTTATTTTTTATTTTATTTTATTTATTTATTTATTTTTTGAACAAAAAATGATGAAGATAATAAATAAATACATTTTTTTTCAATTTTTTTCATTTATTTTGTATTTTTTTAATTTTTTTTTGTTTTACACCCAACATGAGTGGCTAGGAATGCATCTCCCGATCTCACGAAATATAATGGTCTCATATGAACTTAACCCTATATAATATAAACAATATTATTGAAAACATGTATCCAATCACCGCTAAATATGTTTAAAGAAAAGCTAAATTGAATACAATTCGACCTAAAATATTTGATGTGGATGTTAAAACCTATACATAACTCCCTTTTAAGGATTAATAATGACCATCTCATTTTTAAATTCATTAATTCAGAGATCGAGAGAGATAATAGTAAGAATTATTAAGGTGCGATCAAGAATCCAGGAGGAGAAAGGAAATTATAAAACTCAATTCACCATAAACTTTGGCCAAATCCATTTCTTTTATCATCCTTCTAGTATCCCCCCGATCTCTCTCTATATATAAACACACACATACAAGATCACATTGGATAATCTAAACATAAGGAAAGATATATATCGAGAAAAAGGGGGGAAATGGTAAGATATTTGTTTCTGATTATTCTGAACATAATCTTAATCATTCTTCCTTCAACCATTTCGGACGATAGCATACCAATCCCACAAGAACGATCCCAAGTAAAGAAATGGTTCAAAGAAAACATAAAACCTTTACAAGCCCGAAAAGCAACCCTTGATCCTGACTTAGTGGCCGCAGAGAAAAAGCCAAGGATCATAAGGGTCATGAAGAAAGGTGGTGGTGATTTCACAACAATATGTGATGCTGTAAAAACGATCCCACTAAAGAATAATAAAAGGGTTATTGTGTTTATCGGACCAGGAGAATACAACGAGAAAATTAAAATGGAAAGGGAAATGAAGTTCATTACCTTTATGGGAGATCCAGCAGATATGCCTACCTTAATTTTTAACGGGAATGCCGCAACTTATACCACGGTGGAAAGCGGGACATTAACTGTCGATGGTGATTATTTTGTTGCAGCTAATTTGCATATTAAGGTCCGTTAAAACATTTTATGTTTCTTTTTCTTCATTAAGATGTTTGCATGCATGCATGCATGCCTCTGCAAACTGTAATACCGGTAAGGAGGTGAGAATTCATAACAGACGACTTGACATAACCTTCTTTGTCTAGAGACATTGTGATTTACCTTTTCCATGTTGGCTGTGAGACCCATGAAAGGTCGCTATACCTTTTTTATGTTGGGTGTGGGACCTGTGGTGTTGGTGTATACCTTTTTCTCATGTAATATTGTTTGGAATTGTAGAATTCGAGCCCGAGACCTAATGGAAAGATGAAAGGGAGTCAAGCGGCTGCAATGAGGATTGGTGGTGACATGGCGGCATTCTACAACGTAAAATTTTACGGGTTTCAAGATACTTTATGTGATGATCGTGGAAGACATTTTTTTAAAGATTGTTACATTGAAGGAACCGCTGACTTCATCTTTGGCAATGCAAAATCTATCTATCTGGTAAGTGAACTTTTGTGACAAAATTTTTAATGTTGGTTGTTTTGTATTCAAACATTTTATTGTTGTGATACTTGAAGAACACGGAAGTACATTGCATTCCAGGAGAATCACAGTCATGGATAACAGCACAAGCACGTGAGATGGATGAAACAGACACAGGGTATGTGTTCGTGCATTGTCCGGTGACCGGATTAGGACAAGGCTGGTACTTAGGAAGAGCATGGAAGGGGTTTTCAAGGGTGGTGTTTGCTTACTCGAAGTTGGGTCCTATCGTTGACCCCAGAGGTTGGAGCTCTAACAATAAACCTTTACCAGACAAGTGAGTAATTTGACCTACATTGAACTTATACTGCGTTTGACATGCATTGAACACAGACCAAGACTAATATGGATGAGACATAAATAATAGTTTTTTGTCCCACCAAAAAAGGCGGGAATGTGATTCGCTTTCAATCTCTCTCGCAAAAAACGTTTATTCCTTTTTTCTTTCTCGTTATTGAAAATAGTCATGGAAAGCTTGTCCAGTCCAATTCAGTATCATCATGTCTCGTGTAACAAACACAGTCTATGTAAACTAATTGTGGCCTCACTGATACTTGTTGTAGGAACCTATACTTTGCGGAATATAAGAACAAAGGGCAAGGTTCAGATATGCTAGGGAGAGAACAATTTGTGAAGAAGCTAACTGATGAAGAAGCTAAGCGATTTATCAGCCTTTCTTACATTGGAGGTAGCAAATGGCTTCTTCCACCTCCAAAACCTAACAAATTTAGGCCCAAAAGAAAATTGCAAGTCCTCAATAGTTAGAAGGGAGAGTAAATATGTATCATATTGCTTTTTTTGTTTATATTTCCAAACACTTTTATTAATAAAAGGGTAACACCACATTACTTCAGATTCCTATTCCATTTATACAATTGCAAATCCAAAGATAACTACAAAACTTTCACTACTAAAATTTCAAAAATCGCAAAGCACCAACAATATTTTAGTTGTGTGACCTTTCTTTCGGTATTTTGCACCTCAATTGCTAGGTTCTCATTTTCAAGATTCGTTAAATGTGCACTTGAAATATGATATAAATAAAGATTAAAAGAGTTTTGAGTTCCATTTTTTGGACTATGAGGACTATGAAAGCAAGTTAGAAAAGTGCATACAACAGAAATCTTGAAAGATAAAGCTACAAGAATGTTGGGGCATTTTGGAGATGCATGCAATGTTACATAATAATACATGTTCTAGACTAAGTGGGACCCGCTATGAGCATTGACTCTTTTGACCACTAGAAAAAACATTCGGTAACTTCATCTCAATATGGCCGGTATCTCATTGGCCTTCTTGCCCTTGGAATCCTTCTGCACAATAACAATAACATATTAGTTTCCGAAAGTACGATGCTATTATTGATCAATTGTGTACATACCCATAGCCATATGGAGAGTACATTGGTGGGCCAGGCATGTAAGGCCTCCGGGAATGGAATCCAAGGTAAGGGTTAGGTCGCCTTCCTCTGAATTGTTTCAGTCCAGGAACATTTGTCCTTTTAGCAGCAACCTGAAAAGTTTGTAAAAAATGAAATCAAGATATGAAATTTTGAAGCCCGTTTTGGTAATTTTGTAAATGGAAGAAATGGATAAAGTTAGGACCTTGAGTTGACGACCGTGTAATTCTGATTCATTTAAAAGGAGGGCATTTGGAACAGCTTCAAGTTCTACAAATTCCACATATGCAAAGCCTTTTGGTTGACCAAATTTGTCTGTTAATATTGTCACCCTGTTTACTGTCCCACATGATTGAAAATGCTGCTGAACTTCCTCAGGGGTACACGCGTAATCCACCTGAAGTGAAAGATTAAGACCTTAGTGATATAGAATACAAGAATGTTTTTTTTTTTTTTTTTATTAAAATGAAATAAGGTGAAAGATAAAAGAACCTCACATTACCAACATATATGGAACGGGCATCTGCTTCCTCTTTTTCAGCCTGAGTTGCAGAAGCACCAGAAGAATCGTCTAATCATGGAAATAAAACAAAAAATTAATGTTAGGGAGTTGAGATAAATATTAAGTAGTTTAATAAGCATCTTATTTTGGTGTAGATGGTTATGAACTGATAGTTGTGATGAAATTCATCAACTTTGAAAGAAGGTTGTGTAAATGAGTAATTGTCAAAAGTAATTGTTGTGGAATTAAGATAAGAATGCAAGGAAATGCTGGTGTTGCTAATGAAGGTTTTGATACATCGGTGCTTATATTTTCACTCAGTTTGTGCACTCACGGTCCTCTAGGGTTGTTGCTTTAATGGTGGTGGTGTGTTCATAGGTTTATAGAAAAAGGCAAGGTAGCAACAAAAATTATAATCACAGTCATGAAACTCGATTCAGGTACTAGAAACGTTCGTTTTAATATACAACAGCATATCAGAAAACACAATATGTTGAAAGCAGGAATCAGGATAAGCCAAAATTAGAACAAATACCTTGAACGGAGCCCATCTCCTTCTCAACTTTAGCCTGCATTTCCCGAAGGGCCCCTGCTTCTTCTTCAATCTCCTTCAGTCTCTTCTTCATATCCTCTAAATCCTAAATTCACAAACAAAAGAGATTCAGGAAGAAATCCCGAAATTAAATTAGGGCTTGAACTCACTTCACACGAATGCATTCAATCCCCCAGACAACAAATATTAAAATGCCGGCATTGAATGAAACATAAATATTGACCTTGGAGCTGTTGTTTTCATCGCCTTCCGTTTCGTTCCTCGACATCTCGACATCGGCGTCCATTTCTCCTTCATCTGGTATATCTCCACCGTAAACTTCGTGCTCCTGCTCTTGGTCTTGCTCCGCCGTATGATCCATAGCTCTAACCTCCGATCTGTCTCTGCAGAACACACAGTACTTCGGGGGTTGATTCAGAGAGGGGAGAGTTGGTGACCGATGATGGCGAAACGAGATGATGATGATGGTGAAGGCTAACACTGTTATTTGTTTTGTCCCTGGGGGTAGTTTGGGGATGTTAATACGGGCTTGGGCTGAATTATTTATCGACCTGTAATATTTTGGGCCAAGCCCAATTTTCACTGTCAAAACCTTCTTCACTCTCGACACGGAGAACTAACATCGCTGATCGGTGGTGGATTCTCCGGCGACGACGACTTCCTCGGACGGTGATTGGCGTTTACTCGCTCTCAAAGTATCAAGTACCTCCTTTACTCCGAATCTGGAAGTCTCTATTTTTCTGTTGCCTCATTTTTTGGTTAAATTCGTTTCTGACTTAAATTCGAAGAATGTTTTTCGATTGTTTTTATTTGATTTCTAGTTCCTGGTCTTTTGTTTAAGATCAATTTTGCAGTTGGATGCTCAATCTCTAAATTCGACTTAGAGCACTAAAATAAAATCGTGAATTGTGATATTATGCATGAGGAAATTGAAATTGCTGGTTATGATTAGGGTTTGCGATGTAGAAATATATAAACCACACTTTGGGTATAATTTGTAAATTGAAATTGCTGGTCTTTTCTGGAACAAAAGGGTAATACCAGTAATGCTTCTCTTTTCATTTACCTCAGATAGTTATATTTAACCCTGTTGATTTTCCAGAGGCCTAAATTTTGAAATCCGAGGTCTGATACTCCATGGCTTCAGGTCAAGAAGATGACGACTCATCAAATAACCACAGCTCGTAAGCTTTTATATGTCATTAGTTATTAATATATAATCTATTCTTTTTGTTTAGAGTGGATATAATGAATTAGTGATTTGATTCGACCTTGTTTCTGACCATGATCATATTTCAGACCCAAGAAAGTATACAAGGATCCAGATGATGGGAGACAAAGATTTTTACTTGAACTTGAATTTATACAATGCCTTGCTAATCCAACTTATATTCACTGTAAGTTTTACCTTAAATTGCTAAAATCATTATCATGAAATAGTGTACTACAAAAATAATAGTAAATTAACACCGTAATTTTTGATGCAGATTTAGCTCAGAACCGTTATTTTGAAGATGAAGCTTTCATTGGCTACTTGAAGTATCTCCAATACTGGCAACGACCAGAATACATAAAATACATCATGTAAACTGAAAAATCTTATTTTACTCTTTAAATCAAAACTCATTATAGTTTAATTAAATTCTGATTAGTTTTGTACATTCACAGGTACCCACATTGTCTCTACTTTCTAGAACTTCTCCAAAATGCAAGTTTCCGGAATGCAATGGCACATCCAGCCAATAAGGAGCTGACACATAGGCAGCAATTTTATTTTTGGAAGAATTACAGGAATAATCGGTTGAAACATATATTACCAAGGCCCCTTCCGGAAACCACCGCACCACCGCCACCATCTAATGCAATTCCACCACCTTCAACCACCACAATTGCTGCTTCTTCTGGTCCTGTGGCTGTGCCACCTGTACTCTCGCCTATGCAGTATGGTGGACCTTCTGGGCCACCTCTAAAAAGTGACCCCAGGAGTGGGATTGATAGAAGAAAGAGAAAGTAAATTTTTTTATCTGTATGTATGCAAAAGGATCTTTTTTTATTGGGTTTTTTGTTTTATTAATTTAAGAATGTGGTGAATTGTTGATGAATTTTAAATCTTTTTGTTTTACAGGAAAGATGGATAGTTTGATCGAGTTATGTGCAATACTTCATGGTTGAAAGAAGATAATGCTGGAGGTATAATGTTTCGTTCTGTAGTATTGTTTCAGTGTACACTACTTTTAGTCGTTTCCAGGTTCACTGGATGTCGAATATTATGATTGACAATGAGAGCTAGATATTTTGTGTAAGTGTAATTTTTATTAAATTTGAGTATAAAGTTTAAATGTTACGTATTTAAATATGCATTTATTTTAATTCTTAAATTGCATGGGGCATGCCTCAACTAGAGGTTGGTTTTATGATGGCGGCAACCAATCCGGATTTAAGCAAATGGATCGGATTTGATTTGGATCCGATCGGATCGCTCCAAATCCAGTTTTTGGAGGATCCGGGGTGGGGTGAGCAAAAATACCACTATAACAGTATAATTTGATGTCTAACGTATTGGTGTTTTGTTGAGGTTAAATATTAAATAAACAAATGACATGGGTTTTTTGTTTATTTCTATTTCTATTTTATTTGACGGTATTAGTTTACTACGTTTTGTATATTTAAAAAAATATATATTGTTGCTGTTAAAACGGTTGGAAACGGAGATGGTATGAGGATATGACGGTGGGGGACGGGGAAACACGTGCTAACAACCTTCATACGTAACAGCTTTCTGTTATAACAACCAAAAACAATGCTCTACAAACGCACGCCACGTGGACTAGACAGCTAATTCCTTCCCTTTTGAAAACTGTTTAGGAATGCAATATTATAATTTAAAATAAATTATTTGATTTGTATTTACTTAAATGTTACTTGTTATGTTAAAAGGAATGCAATATTGTAATTTAAAATATAATTCAGTAAAAAACTTTAACTTATTCCTAAATAAAATTATTTAATTATTCAACCACCCTTAGCTTCATTAGTGAATATTATTCATTTTAATCTCATATATCTTGGTGTCTTATCTCATAATCAAAATGGAAATTTTGTATGCAAATTATGTAGGACGATAAATCGAGTAACTATGCAATAATCAAACTAATTTGCTAGGTTTTATATTAAGATCTGATATGGTTTACTAATTGTATATATATTTTTTGTATCGATCATGTATTCATGTTTAATGATTTTATGTAGTTTTACTTTTAGTTTGGGTAATTTATCAGAAAGAAACCAAATTATTAAAGCTATCTAAATTTCAAAGAATTTGAACATAACTGAATATATAAGATCTATGTGTTCGATTGACATGAAGGTGGATGAAATTGCAAAATAATAATAATAATAATAATAATAATAATATCTATGATTTGTAGTAGACCTCCAATATAATTTTATTTCCATACTCTGTTTTCTGTACATATGAATATTTGGGATCCATGTTATCTTAATTCAGTTTTAAGTTGGAGTAATTATCTCATAAACGATATCAAGAAATAAATTGCTACTTTTATTGTAAATTTAATTTAATAGAAAAAATAAGTTGAAATCTACAAAATTTATAATTACAATTCATTGAGTTCAATGAAGCTTCAGGAACAAAATATATGCTTTCAATAGACTTTAAGTTGAAGTAATTAACATCTAATTATAAACCTTAAATTTATTTGTTGTAAAATTATTTTGAAAATAAAAAATTTATAATAAAAAATTTCTAAAAATATTAGATTACAAATAATTGGCCTATTGAAAATATAGAACAAAAAAAAACAAATAAATTTAGATTACTGTATACGCACCTAGTCACAACATATCACTCCCTGATTAAAAAATAATCACAAAAGAAAAAATAAATGGAAAACCCTTTGAGTAATGGAGGGTTAAGACGACGCAAATTCACTTACAGACATAAATACGCATTCAAACATTCCTGAAACTTCTCCATTTGTTCTAAATACTCTTGTGAACATCATCTTCGAAAACTGCATTACTCATTTACTTCGATCCATTTCGTTTCTGAGCTGTTGGACAATCTCTGTTTGTCACACAATGGGCTCGATTGCTCTTGCTACAGCGACTAAGAACTTCCGTAATGCTTCTCGTCTTCTTGGCTTAGATAAGAAGCTCGAGATGAGTCTCTTGACACCTTTAAGAGAAATCAAGGTGCGCAGAAATGGTTTCTAATTAGTTGATTGTTTTGATTTTTCCAACGCTATCGAGTATTGATGTAGCATTTGTTTATTCGATCAGGTGGAGTGCACAATCCCGAAGGACGATGGATCATTGGTGTCTCATATTGGATTTAGAGTTCAGCATGATAATGCTCGTGGTCCGATGAAAGGAGGGATCAGATATCATCCTAAGGTGATTTGATTCTTCTTTTGATCATTTTTCTGTATCATATGGTTCTGTTTTACTTCTGTTTCATCTCTCCAATTGATATGCAGTTCTGCTGCGTTGATTGATTTTTGTGAGAATTTTACGTTTGAAATGCGATTTTGTTGTGGTGATTGTTGTTTGTCAAATGCATTTCTAGTACTTCGATTATATCTGCAATATACATTTAATTTTACTGTTGTTGTTTGATCGATTTTTGTGAGAATTTCTGTTTGTTAAATGCAGTTTTTTCTGTTCGGATCATGACCTAGAGAATGCATAACATCTTCAGGATGGACGAAACTTTTACAATAGAACCAAACTAAATCGTGATCCGATAAAAGTAACCTAATAGGCTATGATTTGTTTAGTTCTCAGATCTGCAATTTCTGAAAAAATATTATGAGTGCGGTTCCTAGTTCAAAATGTTTTCAAAAATCAGTTCGCCTGGGTGAAGTACATCCGGTTTCTTATATTCCAGTAATTATTTAAATTCAAGCAAATCCTTGTGTATACTCGCTTACGATGTTTTCAGAAATTAGTTGGCCTTGGTCTGTAGATTCCATATTCCGGTTTGGACTGAACCAGTTATCAACTTCCAATCCAATGTCTGCAATTGAACCAAACCATACCGTTTTGATCGCCTCATTTTTTTTCCATATTCTGTTAGTTCTGGTTCGTTTAGCTCGGCTGGATCTGATCCACTTCCAATCCAATGCACACTCTATATCATGTCTGCAATTGAAA
The DNA here is from genome assembly GCA_023525715.1 of Cichorium intybus. Taxonomy (NCBI): domain Eukaryota; kingdom Viridiplantae; phylum Streptophyta; class Magnoliopsida; order Asterales; family Asteraceae; genus Cichorium; species Cichorium intybus. The sequence continues at coordinate 3,808,046 of CM042010.1, forward strand.
CGCAAAGTCGTTTATATTATAATATCTCCATTTGCTCCCTACTCGTCCCACATCGATGCATACATGCATCCAACTCTTTTCCTCCATCTTATAAGAACATTGGCCCGTTACCTTTTTCATTCAAGCAAGCATCATAGTATCTTATATGTGTTCTTCTTACTTTTACAAGTATTGAAGTTTTAATACAAATTAGTTATAAGTTTTCTTAATTATTGTTCCAAAAATGGATCCGTTTCAAGATCTGTCGATGCAGCGAAATCTGTTCGTCTCCTTACCAAAAAGCGTTTTTACGTTTTGCTTATATAGCTCGGATTTCGCGTTGAAAATTTCGAAAATAGTTTCTGTTTCTATTTTTTTGGCATCACTTAATGCCTTTGAAACTGCTTTGATATGACTGGTATTTATGTTTTCTCAAGGTTGACCTTGATGAGGTCAACGCCTTGGCTCAACTAATGACCTGGAAAACTGCTGTGATGGACCTTCCTTACGGTGGAGCAAAGGGTGGGATCGGATGCACACCCAAAGACTTAACCCTGTCTGAGCTTGAACGTCTTACACGTGTCTTCACACAAAAGCTCCATGATCTCATCGGAACAAACATCGACATTCCCGCACCAGATATGGGCACCAACTCCCAGGTTTGTACACATACACAGAATTGAAAACAATAAAATTTGCCAGATGTGCTACTAACTGTCTCGTATATTGACAGACTATGGCTTGGATTTTTGATGAGTATTCGAAATTCCATGGTTATTCACCGACTTGTGTCACCGGAAAGCCACTAGTAAGTATTTGAAATATCAAATTGGTAATTGTGTCACTTGCATATTTATAGCCTTCCTTTTAATTACTAGGAGCTTGGTGGGTCCCTTGGAAGAGATTCAGCAACCGGGCATGGCGTGGTAATTTCCATGGAAGCGTTACTTAACGAACATGGGAAGTCGATCAAAGATTCAACGTTTGTTATTCAGGTACGGTTGTTGTAATTTGTATACGATTTTCCAAAGGTTTTAATGTGTTGACCAGAGTTGACTTTTATAGGGATATGGGAATGTGGGGTCTTGGGTAGCAAGGCTGATTTACGAAAAGGGTGGTACGATTGTTGCATTGAGTGACGTCACTGGAGCTATTAAGAATCCAAATGGTATCGATATATCAGAATTGGACAAACATAGAAAAAAAGGAGCCTTATGTTATTTCAATGGAGGAGAGAGAATGATACCAGATGAATTGCTATTTCAGCAATGTGATGTTCTCATTCCATGTGCCCTAGGTGGTGTTATCAACAGGTATCACTTTATTTTTCCAAGAATTTTGCTATTTACAGACTTATTTTTCAATAATGTAATTCAAACTGGGCATTGAAGTGAAAATGCTGGAGATATTAAAGCCAAGTTCATCATAGAAGCTGCAAATCATCCTACTGAACCTGAAGCAGATGACGTAACTTTTTCTCATAAATTTTTTCTCCATAGTATTTTGTGAAATCAAATTATTGTTTAAATAAGATATAATTTATTGGTACAGATTTTGTCAGAGAGAGGAGTTATAATACTTCCTGATCTATACGCAAATGCTGGAGGTGTGACTGTTAGCTACTTTGAGTGGGTTCAGGTATTAATTAAAATAAAAATTAAGAAAATAAAAACATTTATATGGCATTAATTTGTAGTTGTATGAAAAGCTGAAGGGGTGTGTGAAAATTTGCAGAATACTCAAGGGTTTATGTGGGAGGAAGAGATGGTGAATAGATACTTGATACAATACATGAAGCAAGCATTTAAGGACATCAAGGCCAAGTGTCACACGCACAATTGCAGCCTTCGGATGGGAGCATTCACGTTGGGAGTGGAGAGGGTTGCACGTGCCACTCTCTTAAGAGGATGGGAGGCTTAGATATACTCTCATACGCACCATTTGGTACAACTAAAAGAGACTGCTTGATTGTTTGGTTTTAATTGTTTCTCATTTACGTACGAATAATAACTCACAACTTCAATTGATTGCTTTGACTAATACATGTGAAGCACCCCATTTTACATTGGAGGAATACATAACATTTCGTGGTCATTTTTTCCTTCACTCTTTGGTTTGCTTTACAGGTTTTTGTACTTTTCAACAAGTAGTTTTACCAAATGTGTTTGTGAAATCTGGTAAAGTGGATTGGTTGTTGTGATGCGGTGTTTGAAAAATATTTCCCATTAGAAGTGTATGTCGTTGATCACCAAAATATATAGAAGATTCAATTTAACAAATTAAAATCAATGTCGAAATCTGCTTATCAAAATAAGGGACGCGTTTCTCATGCGGTATTGTAGTGATGGTGGTAAAGGTGGTGCTAACATATTTTTTTGCATTTGAAACATACGATGTCATACGGATGCCTTGTAGGCAAAAAATTTGGAAAACATAAATCACCAAAATTACCATGTGCAATGGTAAAATAAATACAAAATATCAAGTTAAGTGTCAAACTCGTTCCAATAAGAACTTGATAGATCAAAAGAGTAAATCGGTAAAACTTTAGTGGTCATATATGACCTATTAAGAGATGATAGTTGTTGAACTTTCATTGGATTTCGAGTGTTCCAATAAGTTAAACGACTTAATCATACATATTTTTTTCTCATAACTTATCTAAAGAAATTGTGAAGGTACATTATTTTCTTCTTACAAAAATCGTTTAACTTACTTACAGAGTTGACTAAGAAAAGGTAAAACCAGTGAAGGAAACAGAGTATTTGAATCCCAAAAACAACCATGAAAAGTACCTAATCAATCTATTGGTCGATGCAGCGGTTTGATTCACATGTATTAGTCAAAGCAATAAATTGAAGTTCTAGTTATAATTTGTAGATGGAAAACCATTCAAGCCAACGAGCAGCCTTGTTTCCGTGTAAATTGTAACAATAGCGAGTGGAGTATATAAGCCTCTCATCCTCTTTAGAGAGTAGCAAGTGCAATCAATTCACTCTCAATGTGAAAACGCTCATCAATCTCAAGGTAGCAATCATATAATTGACACATGTTCTTGATGTTATGGAAAACTTTCATCGTGTATTGCTTGGGCCCTTTATTCACATTCTCTTAATCCCACATAAATCTCTTGATGTTTTGTGAATTTAAACAATCCAATCAACTTTTTGCATATAAAGATCAGATAGCGTCCTTTACAAGGAATCAAAAGATAATGTGATACAAATATCACAAGAACGAAAGATGGGAATGTTAAACATTATTCTTATCATTGATACATTAACTCACTTCAAGTAGCTAATGACCATACTTCCAACATTAAAACTGTGCAAATTAAAATTCTTTGGTAAAAGTATTAATAAATATATGTTTTTGAAAATAGTTAAGTCATTGCAATATGAAATTTTGGATAGTTTATTAGCATATAAATATTTTATATTATCTTTAGACTATACCTTGAGATAAAAACTAATGATAGACTTACAAAACAATCAAGATTGAAGGATAAATGAGGCAATATGAAATCTTGGATAGTTTATTAGCATATAAAAGTTTTATATCACATTTAGACTATACCTTGAGATGAAAACTAAGAATAGACTTACAAAACGATCAAGATTGAAGGATAAAGGAGGCAATATGAAATCTTGGATAGTTTATTAACATATAAGAGTTTCATATTATTTTTAGACTATACCTTGAGATGAAAACTAATGATAGACTTACAAAACGATCAAGATTGAAGGATAAAGGAGGCAATATGAAATCTTGGATAGTTTATTAACATATAAGAGTTTCATATTATTTTTAGACTATACCTTGAGATGAAAACTAATGATAGACTTACAAAACGATCAAGATTGAAGGATAAAGGAGGCAATATGAAATCTTGGATAGTTTATTAGCATATAAATTTTTTATATTATTTTTAGACTATACCTTGAGATGAAAACTAATGATAGACTTACAAAACGATCAAGATTGAAGGATAAAGGAGGCAATATGAAATCTTGGATAGTTTATTAGCGTATAAAAGTTTTATATTATTGTTAGATTATACCTTGAGATGAAAACTAACGATAGACTTACAAAATGATCAAGATTGAAGGATAAAGGAGGCAAATGATTGGTAGAGATGATTTGAAAGCATGAAAGTGGTGGGATCATGAGATATTTATATAATGGTCGGAGGAGTTGAGTTTTTTTTTGTAGCAATATGGGACTTGGAATTAAGGAGTTGTGATGGGTTTAGAAATGTGAAAGGTGAAGAGTTAGTTAGAACAATGAGGTTTGCTTTGGGTTTACGTTTGATGGGAAAAGCTGTGAAATAGTTTAATATTAGGAATTGTGGCATTTGGAATTTTAATGGTTTGGACGGTTATTTACAAGTTTGCCATGCGTTTTCTTGTGTTTTTTAGGATGAGAGGTTTACTAACATGAGGTTATATGGGTGTGTGCATGCGTTAAGCGACGGCGGGCATAATTAATTAGTTTTAAATAGGAAAGTAATTTTTTACAAAGATAGGTTGCATGGGTTTAGTTGAGGTTACGTGGAATTTGGAAATTATGTATGGTGGTCCCTGTGAGATGTAGCCAAAGGATTACTTCATAGATTTAGTTTCTATGTGGGAAGGTGCGAAATTATAAGGTTAAGAGTTGTGTTGGGATAGTTGTATGGGATTTTCAATATGGGACATTTTGTATGGGCTTTGTAATAGGTAGTTTAAGAATTTGGGTTGGTGACAATATGGGATATAGATGAAACTAGTAGGTTTTTCATCCGCATTGAGGTAGGGATGAATAAAAAATCCGGTTTATAATTCGAAACTGGTTTTCAAATCGATCCGATCCGGTTCAAACCGGTTTTGATATATAAAATTTAAAACTGGTATGTGAAACCGGTTTTGAATATAATTTTTTGGTAGAAACCGGTTTCGAACCGAACTGCTTTTGACTTTATTAACCAAAACTGAATCGGTTTTGGATCCGATCCGGTTTCGAAAAAAATCCGGTTTGTGCACCTCTACATTACGACGGATTTATAAATTTTATGTTTTCTGCCAAATAAAGTAATACAAAAAGTTAATATAAAAGAAAATGCTTTAAAAAACAAAACTACAAGCAGTTTAAACTAAAACTTGATACTCACACTTATTAAAACTTCTTTCTATTAAGTCATACCATCAATATATTTATACGTAAAAATATGTTATATATAGGGTCCTTTATATATATTTATGCAAATAACAAACCAATATGTTACATTTGTATTAAAATACCGTATTTATTAATTACAAATAATAACTTGAAAGTTAAGTTCTAAAATAATTTATACAAAAGGAAATTTGAATAAGAAAAGAATTTATTAAGAAAAAATTATAGAAAAATTAAGGCAAAATTATAAAAGAGATTTGCCAAAATGGTTTTATTAAAAAAAATAGTAATTTTCTAGAAAAAAAAAAACTATAAAAATATTTGTAGAAAGACCTAAAACTAAAGTGCAAGTTTAAAAAATCTGCATGGATTTGGGCCTAGAAATGGTTGGGCCAAGTAAAACCCATATAAATATTCATTAAAAATACGGAAAGTGTGTGGTAGAAGAGAGATACGAACCTGAGTCTTTGTGGTTTGCAACGTTGTATGCCAAATGTGCATTCCGTTGAGACAAACAACATTTTCATTTAAATCCGACCCACATTGTCATGTCTGATATATGTTTGATCGATACAAATTTATATTATTACGTAGATATGAAAGATGCTATTAATGATAGTATTTATACCAAAGTATTGCGTAATGTTAAAAACATATTTGTCAATGATATAAAAGAAAAAACATAGTTTATATATATATATATATATATATATATATATATATATATATATATATATATATATATATATATATATATATATATAAAACTCTTATAATAGAGGTCATTCATGAATGTGGATCAAGATAACTCAAATACTTGTATCATACTCATTTGAAACCCCAAGACTTTTCAACTTATACTATTTAATGTTTATGTTAATTGATATGTTGTGCCTATATAAGAACACTATTTACACACTTTGTTACTCAAATATTCTTTTATTCTCTTTCAAACATGTTAGATCCATGACATGTGTATAATATAAGTAATAACATTTCAAGAACTATAATTTGCCGAAGCTATCAACTTCTTATTGTTGCCCACATGTTCATGTGGAGGATCCCATTATAGATCTTGCAAAGAATCAAACTCGATGACAATCATTTGATTTTGTATTAAATATTCATAAAGATTCATCAGTTGGGTTGCATGGCTTTTGGAAGGAAATTGGAGAAAGAAATCAAACGAGCTCTAGGAGGATTCCACATATATATCTATGATAAAATTGAAGCGAGTGGTTTAACTTCATTCTTTATACATCTTTATTCTTTTTTTACTTTCTTTAATTTCAAGAAAAATTTGTATGGCTTGGAGCATATATATTTATGTTTTGAATATTGATAAGTCTTAGTTCATGTTTTTATTATACAATAATAAGTTAGTAGGATTTTGTATTTTCTATTCTTTTTAAACAAACATATTACAATACACTCAACGTTTTCATTTTATGGAGTAGAAACACAAACAAAATATTCATGTTGAAATTTTGTATTGTGCAATAAATAGTAATTGCAAAACAAGTTAATAATCATTTGTTTATTTTATATATATATATATATATATATATATATATATATATATATATATATATATATATATATATATATATATATATATATATATATATATATATATATATATATATATATTCATTGAAAATTTGTAGTTTCAATTTGATATGAATAGTATATACTAATTACAAAACAAAATAATAAGTTGAGGGAATGATAAATAAGAAATGAATTATAAAAACAGTTGAGGAAATGAATAAAAGGTTGTTGATTTATTAAAACAATAAGTTGTGTTGCAAATTCCAAAAATTAAAGATATCAAATTATTGATATTATTGTCATACCAAATTCCAATGTAATATAATGTTAGAATTAGATTATCATATTATTTATATAGTTGACTAATTACAATTTGAATATTTTAATCATACTTAATTAAGTCATAAATATCCATTAATTATCATAAGTAATAAAACATCTTGAGTTGTATTATTTAATTATAAATAACCATTAGTTAGAATTTAAAGAGTTTTAGTAATCTTACCAATACAAAAATACATAATTAGATTTCATATAATAACACATAGTCGTATATAATTTATTTTATTTAAATAATATAAACAATATTAGATTATTATAATTAAGTTTTTAACAGTGGGTTTTGAGGTTTTTGACGTTATATTTTAACAATATGCTTATTATAAAAATATTATATTTATAAAATGGTTGATTTATTAGAAATAAATTGTAATAAAAAATTCAAAAAGAAAAAATATCATATTATATATATATATATATATATATATATATATATATATATATATATATATATATATATATATATATATATATATATATATATATATATATAGTTGACTAATTACAATTTGAATATTTTAATCATACTTAATTAAGTCATAAATATCCATTAATTATCAGAAGTAAGAAAACCTCTTGAGTTGTATTATTTAATTATAAATAACCATTAGTTAGAATTTGAAAAGTTTTAGTAATCTTACAAATACAAAAATAAATAATTAGATTTCATATAATAACACATAGTCGTATATAATTTATTTTATGTAAATAATATAAACAATATTAGATGATTATAATTAAGTTTTTAATAGTGGTTTTTGAGGTTTTTGACGTAATATTTTAACAATATGCTTATTATAAAAATATTATATTTATAAAATGGTTGATTTATTAGAAATAAATTGTAATACAAAATTCAAAGAGAAAAAATATCATATTATTATTATTATATAATTAAGAAACACTCATATATATATATATATATATATATATATATATATATATATATATATATATATATATATATATATATATATATATATATATATATATATATATATATATATATATATATATTATAAAAGAGATCATTTTCCTACAACCATATTATTTGAAACTTACATAACTTTTCAAATACTTTTTAATAATGAGTACTACATGGTCTATTTATATGAGATATGTGTAAATAAAATGAAACATCTACCTACATATTAGTCTTATATAACTTTTGATGGATATATGTGGTTTCAAAAAGATTGATTCTAATTTGACATTTCTTAATGATTGTGGTTTTCTCGAAATTGTTGGACGTTTAAAACACTTCAATTTTTATGCGTGTCATTATCATCTTTTAATGTTTAGACTATTGAATGTGTTGTTTTCTTAAAAAATGGTATATTTAATAAAAAGTTGCATATTTTCAGTTAATATTTTTTTACAAAATATAAATGCAAATACACTAGAAAACCCAATAAAATCACTATAATATATAGAAAACTAGTAAATGTCTCATTTCGTATTTAATTTCTATAAGCTAAAAATATAAATATGTTTCACTTAAAACGTTATATTCATTGCAAAACTGTATATTTTTCAATTAAACTCTTTTATAAAACTGTAATACAAATACACAAAAAAACAGAATAGAAATTTACAAAAATATGTAAAATTATTCATAAAACTACTAGATGATATAATACATAAGAGTTTAGAATACGAGTAACACTTAGAATTTCAAACTCAACCCTCATACTTATATTTATAATCACAATAATATAATACATAAGAGCTTCTAAAACAAGAAACTAAAATCATCGTATTTCACAAACGTCTTATTAAACTAAAAAAATTAATAAAAAATATATATGAGAGTTCAAACAATTTTGTTGTTCATGTTTTAACGGGAATAATCATGTTCGATTTCCAGGAGGAGATAAATACGAGTCATGCCTACCTTTTGAAGAAGAATAAAAATATTTTGTTTATACATGACTAAACTTAATTCAAACATTTAATTTTATTCAATTAACATAAGTGTAAACGAAGTATCATAACTTAAAACCTCTTGAGTTGTAGTGGTTTTAAAATAAATAACACTGGTTGGAAGTTAGAGTGTTTTGATGCTAAAGTGAACTTTTAATGTAATTAACCGAATTTTATTAAATATGTTGTTTAGTACTATTAATCAATTTTCACTAATTAAATTGATTAAACCAGTGATTTTTTCATCAAAAAACATTAGAACATTATTTTATAAATATTTCATACTAAATATGTGTACCAGAATAAATGTTATTTTAGTTATGTTCAATGCAAATTAGATATTTTAAATAAAAATTATAATATAGTGTAAATATACAAAAGGTTTCTTAAGCTTCCATTTTAGTAATAGTCAAGATGTTAAACTTTTAGTTAAATAATAATTTTATCAAATGGTATATAATTACGTCTATATAAAAAATATAAATAATGGTTAATAATTATATTGATAGCTAACATTCAACAACTAGATTACAAAAACTTAAAAAATATATGATATTTTTATTTTTTTTATTTTTGTATTTCATCAAATTAGGTTTCAGTAAGTCAGTTTAATATTTAAAATGAAAAATAACATAATTTATTCCTGCACAACGCGCGGGTACTCACCTAGTAATGATATAAAGGAAAACAATTGAGCCGAAAATTTGTCATGCCTGTTATATTTTTCAATTTAGAGAAATTGGTATTATTATATAGAAAAAATGAAACAGTCCCAATGATATATTTGAATTTATACCGTGTATTACGTAATAAAAATTAATAAAATGAAATCATGATAAGCAAATTAAATTAACTAAAAGTATAAAAAAAAACATTAATAAACTAATATATTAAATATAAGATGGTTGCAATAAGATGTTTAAATTGTATCGGATATTACGTAATAAAAAGCTATATTTTCAGCGGCGCGACGAAAGAAAATCATAATTCATAAAAAAAGGTTTCTTGGATAGAAAATATATTGTATTTGATATCTGTTTAATTTTAAGATAAATCTATAGTAATAATAGAAAAAGGTTTTTTTGGACCGAAAATATATCGTACCTATATCTGTTCAATTACTATATCCTATTAAAAGTCAGGAAAACAAGAAGAGTAGCCATAAAATTATAAAAAATTACAATATTGCAATTTACAAGTTAAAATGAGTTGGTCATATTTTTGGTCTTTATATTTTTATTATTTAATAACTATAATTCAGTCATTGGAGTTTATAGTTTATATTAATTACGGTTTTAGTCTTTAGAGTTTTAAATTTAGGTTAATTACAATTTTGGTCATTATAGTTTTTAATTTGCATAATTATAGTGTTGGTAGCTATATTGTTTAATATGTGTTAATTTACAGTTTTTGCTCATATAATTACTAATTACAATTTTAGTCCATATATTTTTAATTTTAGGATTACAAGTCGAGTCCCTATAGTTTATAATTTATACTAATTACAATTTTTGTCCCTGTAGCTTTTAATTTCGAATAATTATAGTTTTAGTAATTATAGTTTTTATTATGCATAATTATAGTTTTTTGGACCCAATATGCTTCTAAGTTGTATTAATTACAACTCCAGTCCCTATAATTTTTTTATGATAACTACAGTTTTTTTTTTTTTATAAATTGAATCTACATATTAACAAATCTAAATAGAGAATTCTGGCCCCTTATTTTTTTAATTTTCTTTAACTACAACTTTGGTCCCCATAATTTTTAATTTCAATAAGTATAGTTTTGGTTTATGTCTTTTTTTATTTGTATTAATCATTGTTTTAGTCTATGTAGTTTATAAGTTAGGATAATTGTAGTTTTGGTCTTTGTAGTTTATAATTTACATTAGTTATATTTTGATCTCTATGTAATAGCGACATTACTGATATAGTATTGGTCATGGTTTAATAGTTAAATAACAAAAATATTCTTTATGTAAGAGAGCATTACGTAAATGGTTTTGAATATATACGGTTAATAAACCTGCTGCAACGCTCGGGAATCACCAATAGTTATGATAAATTTATAGTAATAATATTAAATAATATTTTTTTAAAATCAAGTAAAAAAACTTTCTAATAATCGTTATCTAATCCAATAATACGTCAAAGGGCATGTATACAAATAAAAGTGAACAATAGTTATCCAATCATATGATAAGTTAAGGGGCATGTTATGTAAATAAATTAAAGGGTTATTGTCATCAAAACCATATAAACTCTTGCTTTTGGGTTTAAATAGTCTTTGACCAAGTTAAGGGAAGTTAAGGGGCATGTTATGTACATAAAGTAAAGGGTTATTGTCATCTTGATGTGGACTCTGACCATGTAAAATGCTTACGTGGACTTTAACCAAGTGCTGACGTGGACTCAAACGAAGATGGGATTAATAGATTTCATACAAACCCGCCTCACCACCACCACCACCACCAGGATAGTCACCACTATCACTAATGTGTGGTTGGAAAATAAACCAAAATTGATTAGGGTTTTATGTCATAAGGCAAGAACGAGAAAGCATCAAACGTAGTATTTATGTGAAAAAAATGACACACTTGATTCTATAACAAGTTCTACAGAAAATACGAACACCCACAAAACAAATATCGAGGTGAATCTGCAATTGGGGCCTGAAGGGATGGATTAGATAATGGCGGTCATCAAGAAAAGGGTTTCAAGTTTCCAACAAAAAGGAGACGAAATCGAACTTGATCATGGTGTGCTTGATGACGAAACTCTATGTGACAACCGTGTTCCGGGAGGGACTGTAGATCAAAAGTAAGAACGTTTTAACCGTTAGTGTGACCAAATAACGATGTTAAGGTCATTATAAGATAAGAAAAATATAACGATCAAAGCCTAGGAGTCAAAACGGAGCAAAAAGCGGAAAAAGTGACACTTTTTAGTGTCGGCGCCTCGCGACGCGACGGCCATGGGGGTCGCGACGCGACGGGTGTCAGCACGTCCGTAAATTGCGCCGTAAATTGCGCAATCAGGCAATCATTCGAGGTGAGTCATCGCGACGCGACGGGAGGCGTGGTCGCGACGCGAAGGATGTTCAGAGGCTATAAATACGAGGCACAAGCCTCATTTTTTAGGCAGAACACACACGAAACACATATACGATATAAGAGAGTGTTCTGGTAAGGAGTATATATTGAGAGATGATAGCAAGAAGTAAGGAGTCAGCGGTAGCTAGCGTTGAGGTGCTCGGGAGTTATCGGGAGACTAGAACGAGAACCGTGCCAGGACTCCGGGAAAGCACCAAACTCAAGTGAGTAATCTCCACCGTATCTCCCTAGTAGTTTTTATGTGTTGAGCTATAGTAGAAAGAAATTATTGAAAGAAATGCAGAGTAGTACAGTTATGATATATGTGTTAGTAGTTGTGAGGAAAGTAGGTATGCTACAGACCCGTTGACGAGTCTGGCCCATGAGAAGTAGTGTATCACAGGATGATACTAAACAGTGTAATTAATCAGTAGTGTAGTGTCCATGTGAAAGAATGACATACGACATAGAAAAAGATAATGTGCAGATACTGTGTGCCAGCTCCATATGCTGCACCAGTATTGGTTTAATAAAATAAGGGGGATATGGATATCCCATAAAACAAGCATAGAAAATCGTATAGACAATACCAAATAATGAATTTGGTTAAGAAGAATAGTATCAACAGATAACCCGGTGCGGAACCGGTAAACACTTATAACATAGTAGCAACGAATAAGTAGCCGTATAATAAAAATAGGCGGCATAATAAAACACAAAACGGTATACGATACCGTAAGTAACGGTAATGCTATAAGTTACCAGGAAGTAAAGAAAGACAGACAGTATGGTAACACATAAGTTACCAGAAGATAGACAGTATGGAAATGTATAAATTACCAGACAGTAAAAGTACAGAAAGATATAGTAAGTGAGTAACGTTAGACAGTACGGTAACGATATAAGTTACCAGGTAGTAGAAGAAAGTGTAGTAAGAGTGTACGAGAGAAGTGAGTTCCGTCGGGTAATACGGTAGTTTCACAGTATGACGTAAGAGAAAGGAAGGGATCGTATGACGGTCAAGTGTAGTAAAATGAGTCTGTGAAACGTGTGTGGCTTTTTAGGCCATACTGTGATTCGATTACTCACTAAGCTTTATAGCTTACCCTTTTATTATATGTGGTTTTGCAGGTTTAGGTAACGCTCGGCTTGGATCATGGGACGATCCCTGGTGATATTATCTTGTAAAACTCAGGCTTTGAAGGGCCGGGTCGTTACAAATGGTATCAGAGCCGAGATTTGAGTGAACTAGGTGTCAGTAGAAAAGATTCCTAGACTCAAATTAGTAGGTATATGTAGATTACCTAATGATAGGTAATTATCACAAACACATTGTGATAAGGAGAGAGATGGGAAAATATCACAAGCATATTGTGATAAGAAGATAGATAAAGATAAAGCAAACTATACATAATAACACACTATGAGTGTTAAAGAACTCCTTAGAAATTTAAGGAGAAAAAGATAGTAAGAATAGAGATAAGATAGCTTGTTAAAAATATAAGTAAGTGAGAAATAAGAACTACAAGAAAGTATTAAAACATGAGAATGGTACATAAAGTACCAAAGAAGATAAGAAGTATACTCATAGAGTAATGTAAGAAAGCTGAAAAATAAAAAGAACATGAAATAAGAAAGCAAGCAGTTTTGAGAAAGGAAACAGTTAGAGCAAGAAAATAGTCTGATAAAAGTATGTTTCGGCTAAAAGGCCATAAAGAAAAGAGTTGACTTTAAGTCATAAGATATTTTTAAAAGTACGATTAAATAGTCAAGTATGATTGAAAGTCAGAAAAATTGATAATAAAAGTAGCTCTACGTAAGAGCTAAAGATTTGTTTAAAAGACGTTTATGAAAAGCTAAAATAGCTCAACATACGAGCTAAAATGTTTTATGAGTTTGAACTATGTTTTAAAATATATGAGATTTGAAAAGAGTTTTGAAAGCTATGAGATTTGCTCTATATAAAAGCGAAAGATGTTTTAGTTTAGCTAAGACCAATTTGAAACGAATGACAGTCAAGAAGAGAAAAGAAAGAAGGTCCGGACAGGCTTTCGCCATTTAAGGAAGCCTAGAAGACACTACTGGGATGGTACCTCCCTTCGCGAAGTAGTTGTCTAGCTTAGTATACCCTTGTGCTTGAATCTGTTCCAAGTCACAAAGGGGAGACAGAATGAGCATAACCTAGCGGGCGGATCTGTTCTGTCCCGCGAGGGGAGCTAGTAGAACGAGTTTCATGAGTATCAGTTGGTCTTACGCTAAGAGAAAGAAAAGAGTTAAAGAAAGAATTATTTTCAAAATGAGGGTTATTTTATAACCAAAGAAGATTAAGGGTCCTGTAGTGACCAAAAGTTATGATAAAAATTCTTAACAAGATAACAAAAGAGTCGTTTTATGACCAAGAAGTGAAAAAAAAAAGATTTTCCTAAAAGAGTCATTTTTCATGACTAGAGTATATAAAATTTTTAAAGTATAATAGAGTCACTTTATGACTAGAAAGAGTAAAAAGGCAATTTTAAAAAAAAACGAAAGACCCAACTGTAATAAAATATAAAGATATTTTTCAGTTGGAAAATATGAAAGTAGTTATGTGATAGTGAAAGTCAAAATAGTAAGTATATGAGAAAGTGAATATGTTCGAAATTGGTGAGTTCTGGAAAAAGAATACAAGTATGATATACCACGCGAAACTAGTGGTATATGAGTTAAGGGAACCCTTGTAACCGAAAGTATAAAGTCAAGCAAGTATGAGTAACGAAAGAGAAAACAAGTAATGATAAATGTAGTATGGTAAAAAAATACCTAAGTATGTAGAAGAATGTGTACACATATACATAAGAGTTAGTTTGAGAGATTACTGAGATTTCGGGGACGAAATCCTGTAAGGGGGAAGGATTGTCACAACCGTGTTCCGGGAGGGACTGTAGATCAAAAGTAAGAACGTTTTAACCGTTAGTGTGACCAAATAACGATGTTAAGGTCATTATGAGATAAGAAAAATATAACGATCAAAGCCTAGGAGTCAAAACGGAGCAAAAAGCGGAAAAAGTGACACTTTTTAGTGTCGGCGCCTCGCGACGCGACGGCCATGGTGGTCGCGACGCGACGGGTGTCAGCACGTCCGTAAATTGCACCGTAAATTGCGCAATCAGGCAATCATTTGAGGTGAGTCATCGCGACGCGACGGGAGGCGTGGTCGCGACGCGAAGGATGTTCAGAGGCTATAAATACGAGGCACAAGCCTCATTTTTGAGGCAGAACACACACGAAACACATATACGATATAAGAGAGTGTTCTGGTAAGGAGTATATGTTGAGAGATGATAGCAAGAAGTAAGGAGTCAGCGGTAGCTAGCGTTGAGGTGCTCGGGAGCTATCGGGAAACTAGAACGAGAACCGTGCCAGGACTCCGGGAAAGCACCAAACTCAAGTGAGTAATCGCTACCGTATCTCCCTAGTAGTTTTTATGTGTTGAGCTATAGTAGAAAGAAATTATTGAAAGAAATGCAGAGTAGTACAGTTATGATATATGTGTTAGTAGTCGTGAGGAAAGTAGGTATGCTACAGACCCGTTGACGAGTCTGGCCCATGAGAAGTAGTGTATCACAGGATGATACTAAACAGTGTAATTAATCAGTAGTGTAGTGTCCATGTGAAAGAATGACATACGACATAGAAAAAGATAATGTGTAGATACTGTGTGCCAGCTCGATATGCTGCACCAGTATTGGTTTAATAAAATAAGGGGAATATGGATATCCCATAAAACAAGCATAGAAAATCGTATAGACAATACCAAATAATGAATTTGGTTAAGAAGAATAGTATCAACAGATAACCCGGTGCGGAACCGGTAAACACTTATAACATAGTAGCAACGAATAAGTTTCCGTATAATAAAAATAGGCGGCATAATAAAACACAGAACGGTATACGATACCGTAAGTAACGGTAATGCTATAAGTTACCAGGAAGTAAAGAAAGACAGACAGTATGTTAACACATAAGTTACCAGAAGATAGACAGTATGGAAATGTATAAATTACCAGACAGTAAAAGTACAGAAAGATATAGTAAGTGAGTAACGTTAGACAGTACGGTAACGATATAAGTTACCAGGTAGTAGAAGAAAGTGTAGTAAGAGTGTACGAGAGAAGTGAGTTCCGTCGGGTAATACGGTAGTTTCACAGTATGACGTAAGAGAAAGGAAGGGATCGTATGACGGTCAAGTGTAGTAAAATGAGTCTGTGAAACGTGTGTGGCTTTTTAGGCCATACTGTGATTCGATTACTCACTAAGCTTTATAGCTTACCCTTTTATTATATGTGGTTTTGCAGGTTTAGGTAACGCTCGGCTTGGATCATGGGACGATCACTGGTGATATTATCTTGTAAAACTCAGGCTTTGAAGTGCCGGGTCGTTACAAATGGTATCAGAGCCGAGATTTGAGTGAACTAGGTGTCAGTAGAAAAGATTCCTAGACTCAAATCAGTAGGTATATGTAGATTACCTAATGATAGGTAATTATCACAAACATATTGTGATAAGGAGAGAGATGGGAAAATATCACAAACATATTGTGATAAGAAGATAGATAAAGATAAAGCAAACTATACATAATAACACACTATGAGTGTTAAAGAACTCCTTAGAAATTTAAGGAGAAAAAGATAGTAAGAATAGAGATAAGATAGCTTGTTAAAAATATAAGTAAGTGAGAAATAAGAACTACAAGAAAGTATTAAAACATGAGAATGGTACATAAAGTACCAAAGAAGATAAGAAGTATACTCATAGAGTAATGTAAGAAAGCTGAAAAATAAAAAGAACATGAAATAAGAAAGCAAGCAGTTTTGAGAAAGGAAACAGTTAGAGCAAGAAAATAGTCTGATAAAAGTATGTTTTGGCTAAAAGGCCATAAAGAAAAGAGTTGACTTTAAGTCATAAGATATTTTTAAAAGTACGATTAAATAGTCAAGTATGATTGAAAGTCAGAAAAATTGATAATAAAAGTAGCTCTACGTAAGAGCTAAAGATTTGTTTAAAAGAAGTTTATGAAAAGCTAAAATAGCTCAACATACGAGCTAAAATGTTTTATGAGTTTGAACTATGTTTTAAAATATATGAGATTTGAAAAGAGTTTTGAAAGCTATGAGATTCGCTCTATATAAAAGCGAAAGATGTTTTAGTTTAGCTAAGACCAATTTGAAACGTATGACAGTCAAGAAGAGAAAAGAAAGAAGTGTTGGAAATCAAGGTTCATGTAATTAGTTTCAAAACATGAGTTTGCAACGGAAGCATAAAATCATGAACACAAATTCCATTTTCAAGAGGATCATGCTACATGCATGTAGAGATAAGATGAAGAACAAACATAGATTAAGTTCAAGATCATAACCTTTGTTCTTGGGTTTGGTTTGGATGATTTTGATAGCTAGGAATCAAATTAGAATCCCTCTATAGTTGATCCACCACAAGCTTGAACACCCTTGAATGCTAGTTCCACAACTTGCAAGTTAGAACTCCTTTTCTTGTGAAACCAAAAACCAATTTTTGCTAACTATCAAGAGAGCTTTTAGAGAGTTTCTTTGGCTGATTTTTGAAGCAAGAATGATCACACAAACCCACTCAAAACCGTCCACAATATAACCCACCAAAAGAAAAGAAAAGCACATGCAACTAGCTTAAAAGAAAGATCCATTTGATTTCTATAATCAAAAGCTAGAAGACACAAGGCATCTTCCTTTTCTTTTAAGTTCTTAATGCATTCTTTTCATTCCAATATGGCTAGTTATATGATGACTAATGAAGTGCTAGTGGGTTGTTATTATTTATAAAACTTAGATAATTATAAGCTTATAAATAATACATCTTCTCATTTCTTTAATGGAATAACATTTAACCCATAATCAAATATATAAATAAACCATCTAAATATACAATCTTAATTGTATAATTATATATATATATACATATATATATATATATATATATATATATATATATATATATATATATATATATATATATATATATATATATATATATATATATATATATATATATATAACAATATATATATATATATATTTTATTTAATTTACTAATTAAATTAAATAAAAGGTTTACTTATAAATCAATTAAATCGTTTAACAATTTAAACAATTTAATTGTTACTTAATTAATTCATCACATATGAATTACTAATCAACCTTTAATTTTGTAGTTATTATTATTTACCTCAAATAATAATAACCTACAAGATTAAATTGCAAGTTTAGGATCATTTGATGTTAAATCAAATTTAACGTTCTAAATGATCAATTGGTGTCAAACTTGTTGTTGGTGTGACCCTATAGGATCATGTATTATTAGTAATATCATTTTATGATCATCCTTGGGCATATAGAACTAAAAATCTCCCACTTGCACAAGGTTGCATCATAGAATGATATCGACAGTGGTAAACGTCTAGCAACATTTCACTGCCCCCAATAACACATGACATTGTGCCATTCAACAACATTCAATTCTTCAGAAAACACGAGGCTCTAATTGATGTATAAGGTTATCTATCAATTATCCCTTTGTCACAGACATCTTGTTGAACATGAGACATGGATCTTAATCATTCTCATTTTATGTTCAACTTTCAAACAGGCGCCTTAGATGTCTAACTCTCAACACATAAGAGGAACAAATCCCGTCTTGACTACATACGCCCCTCATATAGTTAATACTATGCATGAGTATGGCCTTTATGGTTGTCTGTATTTCAAGAACAACAGTGAACCATATCAAAGCATAGTACACTCTACACTTGAGTCCCAAATATGTATCTCAGGTCAAAGGATACAATGATAATACCTTTATTCAAGAATCACTTATGATAATGATCCATGGAGTGATCTTGAAGCGGGTCAAGTCCAATACTTGTTCACTGACAAGTACCTATGAATTTGGTTGCAACCTTTTGCTACTTTTACCCATAAAAGTCAACCAATCCAATTCATATTAGTCTTACTTCATAATTGCTCCCACAACTATGATCGACTATGGACGTTTAGAATAACTAAATTATTCAAGGATTAAACATGCTAATAAAACACAATAATTATGAATGAAACATCACGTCACATATATTACATAATTCTTGTCGTTTACATAAGTTCATATTCATAAAACATTAAACATAAATCAAATCCATTCATTAGAAAAACGGAGTCCTATACCCTTAGCATGACTTTCATGCTTAGTTTGGGGTAAAGGTTTCGTGAATGGGTCTGCCAAATTTTGATCTGTATGAACCTTGTGAATACTTATTTCACCATTCTTAACTTCATGTCTAATGTAGTTATACCTTCGGTGAATGTGTTTGGTTTTTTGATGCAATCTAGGTTCCTTTGCTTGAGCTATAGCACCTAGATTGTCACAGAAGATTTCTATAGGGTCCCGAATGGAAGGAACCACCCCTAAATCTTCTATGAACTTTCTCATCCAGACAGCTTCTTGAGCAGCTTCTGAAGCAGCAACATATTCTGATTCTGTAGTGGATTGTGCAATCACTTCTTGTTTGGAACTCTTCCAAGACACGGCTCCTCCATTTAAAATAAAGACATACCCAGATTGAGATTTCGAATCATCCCTATCTGTTTGGAAGCTTGCGTCAGTGTAACCCTTTACCTTTAAGCTTTCTTCCAAACCACCGTAAACTAAGAACATATCTTTAGTTCTTCTCAAGTACTTAAGAATGTTCTTTACAGCAGTCCAGTGGGCTTCACCTGGGTTCTGTTGATACCTACTAGTCATACTTAAGGCACATGAGACGTCGGGCCTAGTGCATAACATGACATACATGATGGACCCAATTGCCAAAGCATATGGGACATGTTTCATCCTTTCAAGTTCAGTCCTAGTGTTTGGGCACTGAGACTTGCTTAGGATGGTGCCATGCGGCATTGGCAAGAATCCTCTTTTGGAGTCTTGCATCTTGAACCTTTTCAAGATTTTATCAATATATACACTTTGGCTAAGACCAATAAGTCTCTTAGATCTATCTCTATAGATCTTTATGCCTAATACATAAGCAGCTTCCCCTAGATCCTTCATTGAGAAACAACTCTCAAGGAACGCTTTGACACCTTTTAAGGTTGGGACGTCATTTCCAAATAAAAGTATGTCATCTACATACAATACTAGGATTATGACAATGCTCCCACTAGCTTTCTTGTAAACACAGGAGTCATCCTCATTTTTGATGAATCCAAAACTCGTAATCTTTTCATCAAAACGGATGTTCCATGTTCGAGACGCTTGCTTTAATCCATAGATAGATCTTTTAAGCTTGCACACTTTGTTTGGATGCTTGGGATCGACAAAACCTTCAGGTTGTTCCATATAGACATCTTCCAATAAGTATCCATTAAGAAAAGCGGTCTTGACATCCATTTGCCATATCTCATAATCATAGTATGCGGCTATGGCAAAAAGTATCCTAATCGACTTGATCATTGCCACTGGAGAAAAGGTCTCATCATAGTCAATACCATGAGTCTGTGAGTATCCTTTAGCGACAAGTCTAGCCTTAAAAGTGTGAACATTTCCATCCACGTCGATTTTCTTCTTGAAAACCCATTTGTTCCCAACAGCCTTACAATTGGTGGGAAGATTAACCAAGTTCCAAACTTGATTATCGTGCATGGATTGCATCTCAGTGTTCATGGCCTCAAGCCATTTATCAGATTCAGGATCTGATATTGCACTCTGATAGTTGACGGGTTCATCAGAATCTATCGTATAACATTCCTCTTCCATCAAAAGGTAACCATACCTTTCTGGTTCAATTCGAACCCTACCAGATTTGCGAACACCTTGTGTTACAATTTGTTCCTGATCAACCGTTTGTTCAGGTTCAACAATTTCTTGTTGAATGCTAGATTCAACTTCTTGTGTATCAGGTTGTGGTTCCTGAAGTTCCTCAAGTTCCACAAACCTCCCACTAGCCTCTTCCGTCAGAAACTTGTTTTCTAGGAATTCAACTTTTCGAGAAATAAATATCTTATTCTCGATGGGATTGTAGAAATAGTATCCAAGACAATCTTTCGGATACCCTACAAAGATACATTTAGTTGAACGGGGTTCTAATTTGTTTGAAGCTTCTTGTCTAACATAAGCTTCACAACCCCATACCTTGAGATAGGATAAAGATGGAACCCTTCCATGCCATATCTCATAAGGCGTTTTATCTACCTTCTTAGTAGGTGCCATGTTTAGGAGACGAGCAGCTGTTTGTAAAGCATAACCCCGAAAAGATAAAGGTATAGTACTTCTACTCATCATGGATCGAACCATATCCAATAGTGTTCGGTTCCGCCTCTCAGACACACCATTATGTTGTGGTGTTCTAGGTGGAGTAAGTTGTGAAACAATTCCACAAGTCTTACAATGATCCATAAAGTTTGTACTTAAGTACTCACCTCCTCTATCAGAACGAAGAACTTTAATTGTTTTGTTGAGTTGATTTTCCACTTCACTTTGAAACGTTTTGAACATTTCAAACGCCTCATGTTTATGTTTAATTAAATAAACATATCCAAAACGACTAAAATCGTCAGTGAAGGTGATGAAATATCTTTCACCATATCTAGTCATTGGCTTGAAAGGACCACATACATCCGTATGTATGATTCCTAACAAGTCCTTTGCTCTCTCATTGGTTCCGGAGAAAGGAGCTTTAGTCATCTTGCCATGTAAACAAGATTCACATATATCAAATGAGTCATTCTCATTTGCCTTCAAAAGTCCACTCTTTTGAAGTTGGGATATGCGATTCTTGTTTATATGCCCAAGGCGACAATGCCATAGATAGGTTTGACTCAAATCAAATTTGGGTTTCTTGGTGAAAGTGTGGTATAAAGAGCCATTGTTAGTCTTTTCGTCAAGGTTTACTTCATAAATTCCATTTAAAGGCCTAGCCTCAAAATAGAATACATTATTTTTGTAAACACAAATATCATCATTATTAAAGGAAAGATCAAATCCACATTGTCTTAATTTAGCAACTGAAATAATATTCCTAGTCAAGCTAGGAACATAGTAAACATTCAACAATGTCACACACAAGCCATTAGGTAGTAATAAATTAAAACTTCCAATTGAATCCACCGCAACCCTTGCATTGTTTCCAACTCGAAGTACTACCTCATTTGCCTTCAGTCGCCTACTCCTTTTGAACCCCTGCAACATATTACATATGTGAGTTCCACAACCAGTATCAAATACCCATGTGTTAGGAGATAAATTATAAAGTTCTAGGTCTATCACATAGATACCTGAAGTGCCTTCACCGGCCTTCTTCTTCTTCAACTCCGCAAGATAGGTAGGGCAATTTCTCTTCCAATGCCCAGCTTTGCCACATTCAAAGCATGTTTCATCTTTGGCAACCTTTGCCTTCTTCTTGGGCGGATGGGAAGGTTGGACAACTTTCTTGTCCTTACCTTTGAAAGCTTTTGCTTTCCCTTTGCCCTTGGAGTTGGTGGGGTGTTCTGGTCTAGTTCTCTTTGTTCCACCTTCCTTGATCATGAGAACTTGAGTGGTTTTCTTAGGCAGATTCTTTTCCGCGGTAATTAGCATCCCATGTAATTCCGGGATAGTCTTGTTGAAACCATTCATGTTAAAATTCATGACAAAAGGATCAAAGGACTTTGTCAAGGAGTTAAGGATCATATCCGTTGCTAGCTCTTCGGGCATCACAACTCCAAGACGTACCAAATGATCAATGTGACTCTTCATTTTGAGCACATAAGAGCTTACCGACTGCCCATCCTCCATCTTGCAAGCATGGAAAGCCCGAACAGTTTCGAACCTTTCCGTTCTTGAAAGTTGTTGGAACATTTCCTTTAGTTGATGAATCATGTCATAGGCAGAATGATTCTCCAAATCCTTCTGAAGGTCGGGAATCATGGTTGCCAACATGAGGCATGATGCATCGATGGAATCATCCATCTTTTTAAGCCATGCATCGTGTGCGGGCCTAGGAATGGCAGGGGGCTCTTCTGGAAGTGGTTCATTGAGAACATATTCTTTCTTTTCTTGTTTGAGAACAATTCTCACACTACGGTGCCAATCCAAGAAGTTGGTATGGTTAAGTTTTTCTCCTTCAAGGAGAGACCGTAGTGAGGTTTTGTTAGGAGCCGAGTGTGTGTTGTTTGGTGCCATCTACAAAATTTTAACAAGGTTCTATTTAGTAAATTATGATATTAAGTCCTTAATAATTAATACACTTTCTTGTTTCATAAACTTTAATTAATTAAGGTCTAGAATCCAAGTTGCATCACGAATAAGTGGTTAGGTATCCTTTATCCCGCCTATTCGAATCAACAAGGTAGGTAACGGTTTACCAATTATATCCAAATATAATTTCTAGAGTTATGGGATCCTATTATAACATTTATAAGTTTGGCATGTTTGATCCCATTTATGCCTTGGATTTCTAATGCTTAGGTGACCTTTATCACAAGAGATTTCCAAACGAATCATCCTACTTAAACGGACGTGTAGTTTTGACAACTATTAATGGTTAGGTGTCCTTTATCCCATCAATGTTGCAAAACTACTTCTTGTATCACAAGAAGACTCCAAGTGGTTAGGTATCCTTTATCCCACAAGGAAATACAAGTGATACATGAGTGTCTTTAAGAGGGATGGCATTGATTCGTATTTCGTAAGGGATTTGAATGTTTTACAATTCTAATTTTGAAAAACATATGGTATCATGTAGATTGCATGCATCCAATGAACATGGTACCATTAAATCTTATTTTGTTAATTGGTTCCTAAATCATAAAATCTCCATTTTATTGATTCTTTGTATGTGGTCAAGATTACAATTAATATCCTATATTAAGTTTGAGTTTGATCACATATATAAGAACCAATTTACAATCCTAAATAATTACCATTATTATTTAGGTTTGGAGTTTGTAAGAGTTTATAAAATCTCCATTTTATATCTTGTTACAATCATTTTCAAAACTTGACTTAATAGGTTTTAAACAAAACCCATTTTAATAAAACCCATTTTATCACATCTTATGTTTTAAATGTCAACTTTTGAAAATACAAACTCCTTGATGATTATGTTTAATTATCTAAGTTGTCTAGCATGCAAAATCTTATTTTCATCCACAACATAACATAATAAAACATTCAAACATCACAAGCATGCATGGGTGCATAAACACAAGCCAACTAGTTTGATATTTCATGTGAGCCACACATGAAATATCAAGTCCAAACCTAGGGACAAAAATGTGACAAAAACTCAACCAAATGATCTTCGATTTGGCTACAATTTTGCCAAGCTTCTTATATCATCAAATGATACTTGAATCACCATTCCTTGACATCCTTGAGTGAGTTATGAATTTTCTTTGGCCCCCCATGAAACTTGCGAAAATCAGGCAGCAGGAAGGAGATTTTTTGTGTTTTTTGTTGCATTTTTCAATTCTTTCTTGGCCATATTGATGCTAATACTTGTTGAAACTTAATGTATATACTAGATATTAAAGTTACCAACAAGTATATCACCAAATGACCAAGATATGAATTTATAAAACACTTCCAAAACATTTTTGAAATCTGGACAGCAGCTCTTCAGAAAGTGCTGCTGTTGGGTGCAATCTTTTCTTACTTCCTTCTCTTGTTACATTTTGTGAATGAAATAAAATACAACTATTCTAACAATTACAAAATGAATATCAAGAAGGAAATAACTAATTATTATTACAAACCATTTGAATAAAAGAATAGATTACAACCAAATTGAATATAAACACAAAACATGCATCATATGGTCCTTGGCTTGTTTATGCACCATTTTATCACATAAAATCATAAGAAAACCAACACTTTGTTTTTCTAAGGCAACAAATTTATATAACCAAAAGCATGCATACATAAGATATAGTTGGTTACATAAAATCATAGATAATCTACTTGCATGTTGCCAAAGAAGCCATGCATGAAACTTTCATTTAAGAAGATGAACATTCATGGCTTCCAAAAACCAAGTTTATCCAAATAAACTTATTATCTAAACATGCAATATAGCCATGTCTCTGATACCAATTATTGGAAATCAAGGTTCATGTAATTAGTTTCAAAACATGAGTTTGCAACGGAAGCATAAAATCATGAACACAAATTCCATTTTCAAGAGGATCATGCTACATGCATGTAGAGATAAGATGAAGAATAAACATAGATTAAGTTCAAGATCATAACCTTTGTTCTTGGGTTTGGTTTGGATGATTTTGATAGCTAGGAATCAAATTAGAATCCCTCTATAGTTGATCCACCACAAGCTTGAACACCCTTGAATGCTAGTTCCACAACTTGCAAGTTAGAACTCCTTTTCTTGTGAAACCAAAAACCAATTTTTTCTAACTATCAAGAGAGCTTTTAGAGAGTTTCTTTGGCTGATTTTTGAAGCAAGAATGATCACACAAACCCACTCAAAACCGTCCACAATATAACCCACCAAAAGAAAAGAAAAGCACATGCAACTAGCTTAAAAGAAAGATCCATTTGATTTCTATAATCAAAAGCTAGAAGACACAAGGCATCTTCCTTTTCTTTTAAGTTCTTAATGCATTCTTTTCATTCCAATATGGCTAGTTATATGATGACTAATGAAGTGCTAGTGGGTTGTTATTATTTATAAAACTTAGATAATTATAAGCTTATAAATAATACATCTTCTCATTTCTTTAATGGAATAACATTTAACCCATAATCAAATATATAAATAAACCATCTAAATATACAATCTTAATTGTATAATTATATATATATATACATATATATATATATATATAACAATATATATATATTTTATTTAATTTACTAATTAAATTAAATAAAAGGTTTACTTATAAATCAATTAAATCGTTTAACAATTTAAACAATTTAATTGTTACTTAATTAATTCATCACATATGAATTACTAATCAACCTTTAATTTTGTAGTTATTATTATTTACCTCAAATAATAATAACCTACAAGATTAAATTGCAAGTTTAGGATCATTTGATGTTAAATCAAATTTAACGTTCTAAATGATCAATTGGTGTCAAACTTGTTGTTGGTGTGACCCTATAGGATCATGTATTATTAGTAATATCATTTTATGATCATCCTTGGGCATATAGAACTAACAAGAAGGTCCGGACAGGCTTTCGCCATTTAAGGAAGCCTAGAAGACACTACTGGGATGATACCTCCCTTCGCGAAGTAGTTGTCTAGCTTAGTATACCCTTGTGCTTGAATATGTTCCAAGTTACAAAGGGGAGACAGAATGAGCATAACCTAGCGGGCGGATCTGTTCTGTCCCGCGAGGGGAGCTAGTAGAACGAGTTTCATGAGTATCAGTTGGTCTTACGCTAAGAGAAAGAAAAGAGTTAAAGAAAGAATTATTTTCAAAATGAGGGTTATTTTATAACCAAAGAAGATTAAGGGTCCTGTAGTGACCAAAAGTTATGATAAAAATTCTTAACAAGATAACAAAAGAGTCGTTTTATGACCAAGAAGTGAAAAAAAAAAGATTTTCCTAAAAGAGTCATTTTTCATGACTAGAGTATATAAAATTTTTAAAGTATAATAGAGTCACTTTATGACTAGAAAGAGTAAAAAGGCAATTTTAAAAAAAACGAAAGACCCAACTGTAATAAAATATAAAGATATTTTTCAGTTGGAAAATATGAAAGTAGTTATGTGATAGTGAAAGTCAAAATAGTAAGTATATGAGAAAGTGAATATGTTCGAAATTGGTGAGTTCTGGAAAAAGAATACAAGTATGATATACCACGCGAAACTAGTGGTATATGAGTTAAGGGAACCCTTGTAACCGAAAGTATAAAGTCAAGCAAGTATGAGTAACGAAAGAGAAAACAAGTAATGATAAATGTAGTATGGTAAAAAAAATACCTAAGTATGTAGAAGAATGTGTACACAGATACATAAGAGTTAGTTTGAGAGATTACTGAGATTTCGGGGACGAAATCCTGTAAGGGGGAAGGATTGTGACAACCGTGTTCCGGGAGGGACTGTAGATCAAAAGTAAGAACGTTTTAACCGTTAGTGTGACCAAATAACGATGTTAAGGTCATTATGAGATAAGAAAAAATATAACGATCAAAGCCTAGGAGTCAAAACGGAGCAAAAAGCGGAAAAAGTGACACTTTGAAAAGTGACACTTTGCAGCGTCGGGGATTTGAACGATGGAGCCTCAGCAAAGTCACTTTGAAAAGTGTAACGCCGTAATACTTTCGGTAAGTAAATTTGAGTTAATATTAGAGTAAATAAGATTTATTAGGTTGTTATATGAGTTAGGATGATTAGAAGTTCATTTAGGAGGAATTTAAGTCTAAAAAGTATCAAAAATTGAGAACCTGGGTCGTGTCAGTGGACACGGGTCGTGTTAACGTCCGTAAAACGAACAATAGGTGAAATCAGGTCGGTTCGAAAAACTGGGTCAGGTTCTGAAAAACCCGGGGCGTGTTAAAAAACCCGGACCGGTTTTGCTGCAGGGGTTAAATACACTTTCTTCCTCATTTTTCCCATTTACGAACAAAAAACCTCCATGGGTGATTTTCAGAGCTAGGGGTGCGATTTTTGAGCTTCTTGATCGAGAGTTTTGCGTAGGAAAAGCTTTGGGAAGTCAGATTTAACACCCGAAACACATTCTTGAGTTCTTGATTTTCGAGGTTAGTGACTTTGAGTTTTAGGGTTTCAAACCCTAGATACCCAAATCCGAAAATATACTTTAAATTAGCTCATGTGTTGTTAGTAGGTTGTTAATATATGTTGTATTGAGTCTTTGTTACGATTATTGCGATCTTTTAACGGTTGATTTGGTAAAAACCATGAAATTTGGAGATTTTGATTTGATAGCATATGTTATTCACTAATGGTGATGGGTGTTAGCTATTAATCTCTTAACCCATTGAGTTAGATGTTGAGATATGATTGTGGTGTTAAATTTACAGTTGATACTTACAGAAGGGAAGGAGATACACAAGGTACGGGTGGACCACGAGCCATTTCAGACATCAGGTGAGTAGTTATAATTCATTATATATGGTTTGACTATATCTTAATTGAATTAATTGTACATGGTAATTGGTTGAGATAGCCAATGTAGATGAACTAAACAAGGTTGAGAATTCCTTGTTATATATGAGTATTTGGCTTGGTTGAGTACTCTAAGTGACTGAGATAGTCATAGAGATCGAGATTAATGATTTGGTTGTGATAGTTATTGATAACTGTTAAAATGATTTCTAAATTATAATGATATTCTCACTGAGCTTAATTAGCTTATAAAGATGGATATGTTATATGTGTTTAGGTGACAGGGGCAAGAAAGTTGCAGATGGATGAATGACTTAACTTGAGACTTGACTTTTGGACTGTTTGTGAACCATGATACACTCTTTGTATAGTTTTTGTAAAAACGGTCTTTTGTAACCTAGTTTTTGGGACACGTTTGTTTAAGTACTTGTTCTTTTGAATACTACTTGTACTTATGTTGCTTAACTTTGATTATACTATGGTCACTTGTTTTAATGTGAGTGATTAATGGTGTATTTCAGAGATAAGAAAATGGGTGTTACCAGTTGGTACCAGAGCAAGGTTTGAATGAACTAGACTTTAGAGGGTAAATTCTAGACTCAAACTAATGAGGAGAGAGGTCCCAAATTTATCCCTATGCAACTATTCCTCTAAGCATACATAGTGAGTATGTGTGTTATTCGGAGAATTTTGATGAGTTATGTGATACGAAAAGAGTATTGAGATAGACGATATTGTAATGAGTTAACTTTCTTTTCAGCCTCATTATGAGTTCTGGAAAGGAAAAAGAGGGAGGTGATCGCCGAGACGAGCATTTGGGATCACAAGATTCTAGACTAGGGCGCTAATCCGAAGGCGAGAGACCGCCTGAGTTAACATCATCCTTATAAGAGCTGATTGCTGCGGAGGTAGCAAAAGCAGTTAAAAGCTTATTGCCTACCTTAATGAGACCTCAGACGGAGGTGACGAACAGAGATGATCAAAACCGACCTCCTATCACACCTATGGTTGGGGAGGGTCAGAGAGAGCCAGTTATTATACATGCTGAAGTTGGAGGGTTGGGCGAACCAAAAGGCTGCAGTTATGAGACGTTCCACAAATGTAAACCGAATGATTTCTCCGGTACTGATGACCTTATTGTTGCACGAAATTGGTTAACACACATCGAGAAAGTTTTTCGTACAAGTAAGTGTGCGGAAAAAGATAAAGTTGAGTATGCTACAAATTGTCTGCACAAAGATGCCCAGTTCTGGTGGGAGAATATAAATCTTGATATAGAGAAAGGATTGGAATCAGAACCGACATGGGAGGAATTCAAAACGAAGTTTATGAAAGAATATTGCTCAAACACTGCAATGAAAAGTTTGGATGAGGATTTCTGAGATTACAGCAGGGAATGCGGTCGGTACAGGAGTATACGACAGAGTTTAACGAGAAAGCCAGATCTGCTGCTTATTAGGTAGATACTGAAGAAAGAAAGATTGATAGGTGTCTGTGGGGATTGAGGACCCAGATACGAGAGTTCTTACAGAGTTCAAGCTTTACCACATACCAGCAGATTGTCGAGGCAGCCAAATCCCGAGAAAAAGAACTGCGGAGGCAAGATGATGAGAAAAAGGGGGACAAAGAAAGCAGAGGTCAGAAAAGGAAGTGGGAAGGAAAATTGGGAGGCAATTTCCAAAAACAGCTAGTCCCAAGTTATCAGCCTCGAGGTGATTCGAGGAAGGTAGAGACTAAATGGTGCGAAAGGTGTCGTCTGAAACATTCTGGAGATTGTAATGCGAGCACC
Source organism: Cichorium intybus (assembly GCA_023525715.1). Lineage (NCBI taxonomy): Eukaryota > Viridiplantae > Streptophyta > Magnoliopsida > Asterales > Asteraceae > Cichorium > Cichorium intybus. Next base: position 3,838,004 of record CM042010.1, read on the forward strand.
CCGTCCCTTATGTGTTATCAGTGCGGGAAGACAGGGCATATGGCTCGAGATTGTTTAGAGAAAAGTTGCGTATGTTTCAATTGCGTAGAAAGCAGTCATATCCGCCCTGATTGTCCAAAGCCGAGAACTGATTCACGCCGCGAGACTCCGAGGGCGGGACGAGGTGAGAGCCGAAGTGATAGACGAGATAGAGGCGGTGGGAACGTTAGAACTCGAGCTTTTCATATGACTATGGAGGAGGCTAGAAAGCGACCGGATGTGATTACAGGTATCTTTAGCCTAAATTCTCTTCGAGCTCGTATGGTATTTGATTCTGGTGCTTCGATTTCTTTTATATATGTACCTTTTGCGTCTCGAATTCATGTTCCGATATCTGAGATGAGTGAGAGTTTGATAGTTGATATTGCTGACGGGAGGGATGTTATAGTAAATAGCCATTATGTTAATTGTCGGCTGAAATCAACGGCATTTCATTCCTTATTGATTTGAAGCCGATGACTACTCGTGCGTTCGATGTGATATTTGGAATGGACTGGTTAGACGATAATAGAGCGAATATTGATTGTCATGGAAAGAATATTTCTGTGAGAACTCCGAGCGGGTCTCGAACGTTAATATGAGACAAGCATCGTTTTCAACATATTCCGGTTATATCTTTCGCGAGAGCGCGAAGGTATACCGAAAGAGGTGCCCTTTTATTTATGGCGCATATTACTCCTATTGAGTTCGAACATTCCACTGTGAAACATGTTGAAGTAGTAAGAGATTTTGCTGATGTTTTTCCTGACGATCTTCCCGGTTTACCGCCAAATCGTCAAATAGAGCTTGTTATCAATTTAATTCCGGGAGCGAAACCGATAGCTCGAGCACCCTATTGGTTGGCGCCGTCAGAGGTGGAGGAGTTAAAGAAACAACTACAAGAGCTTTTAGATCGCGGTTTTATTCGTCCGAGTTCGTCTCTGTGGGGTGCTCCGATATTGTTTGTTCGAAAGAAAGATGGTTCTATGCATATATGCTTAGACTATTGCGAGTTAAATAAGATTACCATGAAGAATCTTTATCCCCTACCGAGAATCGATGATCTGTTTGATCAATTGGAGGGAGCGGTATATTTTTTGAAGATTGACTTGAGGTCGGGATATCACCAATTAAGAGTAAGAGAATCTGACGTCCCGAAAACAGCATTTCGCACCCGATACGGTCATGACTATGAGTTTTTAGTAATGCCGTTCGGTTTGACGAATGCCCCGGCGGCCTTTATGGACTTGATGAATCGAGCTTGTCATCCATTTTTAGAAAAGTTCGTAATCGTGTTTATTGACGATATTCTGATTTATTCCAAGAGATGGGATGAGCACAAACAACATTTACAACTAATTTTAAATCTTCTTCGTAAAGAAAAGTTGTATGCAAAATTTTCAAAGGGCGAGTTTTGGTTGCAAGAGATTCAATTTATTGGTCATGTGATAAACAAAGAAGGCATTAAAGTAGATCCTGCCAAGATAGAAGCAGTGATGAGTTGGGCACCACCCAAAAGTCCGACTGAGGTTCGGAGCTTCTTGGGACTAGCCGGTTATTATCGGCGATTTGTTGAGAAATTTTCGAGTATTGCATTGCCCTTAACAAAGCTAAACAGAAAGACAGAGAAGTTCATATGGACTGAAGCACAACAAGAGGCATTTGAAAAACTAAGACGTGCGTTATGTGAAGCCCCGGTGTTCGCATTGCCTTAAGGTGGAGAAGACTTTATTCTTTTTACCGATGCTTCACAAATTGGTCTTGGATGTGTACTAATGCAGAAGGGACGAGTAATTACGTATGCATCTCGACAATTGAAGTCTCATGAGTAAGCATATCCGGTACATGATTTGGAGTTCGCTGCCATTGTTTTTGCATTAAAGATTTGGCGACATTACCTTTATGGTGTGAAGTTCCAGGTGCCTCAGATCACAAGAGTTTAAAGTATCTATTTGACCAAAAAGAGTTAAATATGAGACAACGAAGATGGATGGATATTTTGAAAGACTATGATTGTGAAATACTTTACCATCCTGGTAAAGTAAATGTAGTAGCTGACGCGCTAAGTCGAAAGGAGCCCTCTGTTCGAGTTGTTTCAGCTCGAATGAGACTGATTAGTAAGTTATCAGAAATGATTCAACGAGCCCAGAGAGAAGCTAATGACATGAAAAGAGAGAGAATGATTGGCTATGTAAATAAATTAGTTGAAAATGCGCAAGGAGTAAAGACTTTTCAGGGACGAGTGTGGGTCCCAAGACACGGAGAAACGAGATAGCTGTTACTTGAAGATGCTCATTGTACTCGGTACTCAATCCATCCAGGAAGTACCAAGATGTATAGAAGTCTAAAGCCGTTTTATTGGTGGCCGGGAATGAAACGTGACGTTGGAAGATATGTGGAGAAGTGTCTGACTTGTTTACAAGTTAAGGCAAATCATCAAAGACCATACGAGGTAATACAACCATTGCCAGTACCGATGAAAAAGTGGGATGAAATATCTATGGATTTTATCACTAAATTACCTTGAACTCCGCGAGGGTTCGATTCTATATGGGTAATTGTTGATAGGTTGACCAAATCAACATAGTTTATTCCCATACGAGAAGATTATCAAGCGTCCAAATTAGCAGAGATCTATGTTAGGAAAGTGATGAGACTACACAAAGTACCTAGCTCGATAGTCTCCAATCCTGATAGTCGTTTTACTTCACACTTTTGGCAAAGTTTTCAAAAACATTTGGGAACCAAAGACTTAATGAGTACTGCTTATCATCCGCAGACTGATGGTCAAACCGAGAGAACTATACAGACGTTAGAGGATATGCTTAGAGCTTCAATGATTGATTTTGGAGGTAGCTGGAACGATCATCTACCTTTGGCTGAATTTACGTATAATAATTCATATCATTCTAGCATTCAGATGGCACCCTTTGAGGCGTTATATGGATCAATGTGTAGAACACCGTCATGTTGGTCAGAAGCGGGAGAAAAGCCACTAGCAGGTCCCGAGATTATAACTAAAACTGAGGCAAAGATTAAAAGTATTCGTGAACATATGAGAATTGCTCAACAGCGTCAGAAACAATACGCGGATAAACGAAGAAAATCATTTGAGTTTCAAGTTGGAGACATGGTAATGTTGAAAGTGTCTCCCTGGAAGGGAATTATTCATTTTGGTAAGTGTGGCAAGCTAAGTCCACGGTTTATCGGACCTTTTCGTGTAATTCAACGAGTAGGAGCAGTAGCTTATAAACTCGAGCTTCCTGATGAGTTACGGAGAATTCATTATGTGTTTCATATATCACATCTTCGTAAGACCTTATATGATGAATCTACACGAGTTTCCTTGACTGAGGTTCAATTAGATAAGAAGTTACAATATCAAGAACAACCGGAGAAAATTTTAGACAAAAAAATAAAGAAGTTGCGGAACAAGGAGATAGGAATTGTGAAGATACAATGGAGACATCATCGAGGTACAGATGTCACATGGGAACCTGAAGAAGAGATGCGATCCAAATACCCATTTTTGTTTCAATAGATTCCGAGGACGGAATCTTTTGAAGGGGGAGATAACTTGTAACGCCGTAATACTTTCGGTAAGTAAATTTGAGTTAATCTTAGAGTAAATAAGATTTATTAGGTTGTTATATGAGTTAGGATGACTAGAAGTTCATTTAGGAGGAATTTAAGTCTAAAAAGTATCAAAAATTGAGAACTCGGGTCGTGTCAGTGGACACGGGTCGTGTTAACGTCCGTAAAATGAACAATAGGTGAAACCGGGTCGTGTTCGAAAAACCGGGTCAGCTTCTGAAAAACCCGGGGCGTGTTAACAAACCAGGACCGGTTTTGCTGCAGGGATTAAATACACTTTCTTCCTCATTTTTCCCATTTACGAACAAAAAACCTCCATGGGTGATTTTCAGAGCTAGGGGTGCGATTTTTGAGCTTCTTGATCGAGAGTTTTGCGTAGGAAAAGCTTTAGGAAGTCGGATTTTACACCCGAAACACATTCTTGAGTTTATTGTTCACCGGTTAACCGTTTCAATATGTGGATAGTGGCTTAAATAACAGGTAAATTACTAGTTTATTGGTGTAATATAAAAAAGTATATGGACCTTTAAAACCAAAAGTGATAGTTCGATGGGTTTTGATGACATTAACCCTAAATTAAATGGAGGGTGGCAATCAAGTAAATGGCAGATAGGTGTGCTTCTTATGATTCGTCTGTAAAATTTAATCTTTTTGTAGTTGACATGTACTGGAGCGTGAAATGTAACACCCCATTCTCACACAAAATTTTTTTTTTTTTTTTAAAAAAATACTTTACATTACACAACATGAAATTAAACATACGGGGTATTACTCTTCTGTATCATTACCACACTTCAAGCATCACATTCCACACTCGACTCTTTTAATTCCTTGTTTGTTCACCTGAGTACATAGCATTTAAAAAAAAACATACGTAAGACATACGTCTCGTGAGTAATACGGGTTTTGTCCCAAAACAGTTTCCATATTTCAAAACATTCCAAACGTTCATATTATTTAATTTCCTATGAGCGCACCCATAGGTATTCCTTATTATTCATGAGCACATTCCTACGAGCACACCCGTAGGTTTTATACGAGACGCACCCGTATAACTTCTTCCTCAATAGCATGAAACAGATTCATCTACCAAGGTAAGACAACTACTTCGCGACGGGAGGTACCATCCCAGTAGTGTCTTTTTGCCACCCCTACCGCAGCAGGCCGTGGTCTTTATCCGGATACTTCTCAACTTATCAACAGGGCTCAATCACTTATTTACTTTCTTGTATTTCATTTACCATTTTCATACACACTTACTATTCCTTTATTCCATATTCAGTTTCACAAAACAATTTTGGTTCCATAGAACCATTTCCTTTTTCGTTAAATCAATTCCATTTCCGTTAAATCATTTCAGTTTCCTATAAACCATTTTGACTCTCAAAACATTCTTTAATGAAAATTCATTTCTTTGCTATGTACTCGAAAATTCACATAACACTCACCTCAACTAGTTAGAGAAGTCTAACTAGAACAATTCCCTTCCTCGTCCCTTCTATTCATTGATCTTTTATTCGATTAACCGTATTTGTACCACCGCCTATATACGCATTTAGTACACATATTTGGTTAATACCAACTACAACTGACAATACAAGATTCCCATATTATACAGTTACTGGTCCTAACTAGGCTACAATCCTTATTAAATTAACTTTCTTTAAATTTTGTAAACTTCCCCGAGATACGCGTATTTTGCTACAGTACCCTCGGGAAGTCGTATTTCGGTTCCGACAATTTTTCATGAAGTTTTGGTCCATAATAGACCTATGTTTAAAATTTGGGATCAAACGGACAAGTATAAGACCAAAACTAAAAATCCATTTGGACTTGGCAGGAGACACAATGCAAAACTGCATTTTCTCCCTGGCGCGGGATCGCGACCCTACGGGGGTGCAGATCGCGACCCTACGGGGCCTGCAGCGACCAGTTGCTTGATTTTTATGCTACAAATTTCCATTTTCCCTTATTAAGCCCTTAATTCACGTCTTAATCACTAGGGTTTGTTCCAAAACCAAAACCATTCATTTACTTCATGTTTTTAACCATAAAAATCATAGATTTTGATTATTTTTTAAACATTCCCGTTTTTTTGCATTTTTGATTCAAAAACCGAAATTGTCCAATATTAAGCACTTCTACTGATTTATTTCAACAATTACCACATATGGAACTTATTAAAATCCCTTAGAATTAATTTGATCATGTAAACTTGAATTCTAAGGCTTTTGACAAAATTCCAATTTTTCAACAATAGCAACATACTTTGATGATTTTTTAAGATATGTTCTTAATACTTGACTTAATTGATTTAGAATCATTCTATGACTAAAACCTTCATTTAAACATATATTTTAACCATGGAATCACTGATTCCATCTAAATTCATGAAAATGTCATTTTTAGAGTTTTGACACCAAACATTGAAATTACTTCAAATTAACTATCAATACTAGTTTCTTTCATCTATTCTAACATATTAAACTCACTTTAGTCATTTAAATCATCTTTAACTACAAGGACCCGTGAACTAGGGTTCTTGACCAAAATCATGATTTTCCCCAATTCAACCATATCTTTTGATTTTAACATGTTTCTTAGTTCATGAGATGTGTATGATATTAGAAATCATTAAAACCATATGAACCCCAACTAAAATTTCAGTTTCCAACTTATCCCGTGAAGAACACAAGAGGAGTTAGGTTGAAAATTGAATTACTAACCTTATGTAAGCTTGAATTCCTCAATTCCTAATGATTTGTATCACATTTACGCTTCCAATCTTCAAGAATCCAGCGAACCCGTGTCCTCTAGCCTTCTCCAGAGACTTCTCCTGTATTCTAAGAGCTGGGAGATATTTCTTCCCCTTTTATACTTGGCCATTTTACATTATAGCCCCCTCTAGTTCTATTTTTCCCAAAGTGGCTTAGAAACACATTTTTATGACATTATAAGTTTATTTTCTTTCATTTTGACCCCAACATTGAATTTTCTTTACATTAAAGTCATTTGCATATCAAATGACCATTTTGCCCTTTTTGGTCAAATTTCACTATTCATGCAGTAAAACTCCAAATTTTACATAAACTTTTCTTTCTTATATTATTATCTCACAAACATCATATTATTGTACATAATGGTCTTGTAATGTGTCAAAAGACCATTTTACCCTTTTACAAATTTTGCGGGTTCTTACAATCACCCCTCCTTAAGGGGATTCCGTCCTCGGAATCTTCTCGAAATTTACATAATATGAGTTTTTTTTTCTGTAGAATCTTTTCCTCTATTCAAATACCCAAAATACTTTCTTAGTTACATTGTTCTCTTTTCTTATATTATCTAACATACTTATAATAATTTATTTAATACTGTTATCAAGTGACCAAAATCCCCCTTATGATCCCCTTACCCGCTTTCTTAACTCTTTTGTTACTTATCCATTCTTCATACCCCATTCTTGAGTTACACTTCTCTTCATCTCATTTCATTTATATACCAGTTCTCTTAATAAAACTCATTTTACAAAGTAGTTTTATACTTCCATTTTTTTTTATCAAGAATAGCATTCTACTTTACAATTCTTCTCATATCTTTATTAGGACATGTGGGATTATACTCATCACATTCTTTGCTTATAAATTTTTTTTTTCATATACTATAAAATATAACTATACATACTTTGTATCTATACAAAATTCACAAAAATCTTTTATTTGTCCCTTAATGGACATTTTACTTAAGCAAACCTCCCCTTATTTATTTTTCTCTCTTTTCTGTTTCTATTAACAACTCTCGTCTCGGTATTATTTATAAGAGATATATTCTCTTCCTTTTATTACACCTTACATCCTCTTTTTTTTCCTCTGTTTGGGACAAAATCTATCGAAACAGTATACCTCTCATGAAGATTCCAACATCTCACTCTAGAGGAATCAAAACGACGTACCACTTTTTGTATTTAGTGACTAGATATCCATAGATGTCGTTTTATGTATAATACACTCTTTTTGGCCTTGTAGTTTTGTACAGGTTACTCTTGAAGTTGACCTATTATTGTTGTCAAACTTCATTACCCTTACTTTCATCATCTTTACTATGTAATTATAGGGTTCATTTTAACTTCATACTACATTTCATACATTCTCACCATATTATTATCTTTCTCCTCTTATAATTTACATGGATTACTCCCATGAATACATATCTTGTATCCCGTGGTACTTATAGTACTTTTATATCTTGATTTATTAATAATTCAAACGTTACTCTCGTTCTTGTTCTTTAATTCACGAGGTCTCAATTTCACGTGCCTCTTACTCGTTCCTGTACATTATACACATTACTTTTACATTTACTTACCCTATATTGCTCTTTACTTGTATTACTTTCATATTTTAACGTACTAACATTCCAATTACTCCTTTCATCCACTTTTGTTATTTATGAGATTTCGATCTCATTTATTCATTATTCTTACCAATATAAATATGTCTTTCTTGTTCTTCAATTTTCTTATAATACTTGTATAGGTACAATTTTTTTCATTCTTTTTGGGTACCCTGTGTACCATTCTCATATTAATATTTTATGTCTTACTATATTCCTATATTACCCTTTTTTTTTTTACTTTAGTGCTTAGTTTAGCACCTTATCTCTTATTCATTCTTTCTTTACCAGTCCTCCAATTATTTACCATGGTTGATTCCATTTTTTTTAACTTATAATGTCTCATACATTTTGTATATGATCACTCACATTTTCATGCTTATCACACTTTTCATGATATTATCATCTTATGGTGTAATTAGATTTCACAAACCATATTTATTAATTTCTTGATTACAAACATCAATTCTCAAACTCTTGTCCCACTATAGATCTTTACAAGTAAATTTTGTTTCTCTTTTACCTCTTGATTACTATTTAACACCCCAACTTTACCACATTGCTTCTTTGGTGTTTCCAGTTTATTACATATAGTATTACATAATTCCAAGCTCAATTTCAATATACTTCTTACACACTTCAATTAATTTTATGGACATATTCTAGGTTTGACTCTTATAAAAGTCAAAGCTGTCAAGGATTTTATTACCAACTTTATGTGCTTTTAGTCTTATTATGATTTTAACTTATCAATGATATACAACTCATTGTCTTAACAACTTCTTAACACATATTTACAAGTTTTAATTCGTATAATACTCATATACATTTACTTGATTCTCTTTTGATTTAAGATCTCAAATTGAGTACTCCAACTATATATTATTATTATTATTATTATTATTATTATTATTATTTTTAATAGCAATTACTTGATACTACTCTCAACCACCACTATCATTCACTGATAATATTTTATTTTAACTTCATTTCTTTACACTCCTTCCTTTTTCGTATTTTTAATACAGTTTACACTATACATTTCCTTACAACATTATATTTTTCATATTTCATATAAGACTTATTTCTTATATGTCTTTAGATAATACATAACTCTCATTTATTTTTCTTGTTATCTTTCGTTCATTTGTATTTTGGGCTATATGCCAAATACATTATCTCACTCTTTTGCTTCATACTTTTATATATGTCCCTTAACTTATTCATTCCTTTATATTTACAAGCACATATACACATATACACTCTTCCTTATGTTTCATCATTACCAGCCATATGCTGACTATTTCTCACAATCTTTGGACACTTTTACTAATTATATTCATTCACATTCGAAAGTGGTAACTTCCTGTCTATTTATTATCGTTCTTTTCTTATCTTTGATTATTTTTCTAATACTTATCTAGACCTTCACCTTTATTCCTTACCTCATATTATTTATGACTCTCAGTCATCTTTCTCACATGCTTTCAGGTATCCTTTTATCATTTACATTTCTTCTTATACTTATTTTATATGATCACCAGGTCTGATTTCGATAACCATTTTTCTCGTCACCATTGTCTTTAACAACTTTCTTTATATTCCTCTCATTACCCTCATCATTTGTCTTATCTTTAAGTTCTTGCCTAACACCTGATTAGGCATTCAACCTTTATATATATATATATATATTTTTTTTTTCTTTTCCTTCCCATTCAGGTAACTTACTTTGTTATATTTACTCATTATAGCATTGTACTTATGACTCAGTTATTTGTCCCAACCATTAGATGCATTTACTTATCACTTTTACTTCGGTTTGGAAGTCACGACTTCTCATTTCTAAATTTTCATTTCTGTCTTTGCTTCCTTGTCTAATACTTAATTAAGTATTTTACTTTCATTTTATAATAACGTATTTAATCACAGCTTTTAATACACATACTTTAATTCCCTGGTTGTCCCTGGGAGACTCTTCATACTACTTTTCAATACTTATTCTTTATCCTTTCATACAGCCATTGGGTTTATCTATCGACTTTTAAAAAAAAAACCCAGCTCATTTCTTCTTTCTTATAGGAATTTTGTTCATATATATATATATATATATATATATATATATATATATATATATATATATATATATATATATATATATATATATATATATATATATATATATATATATATATATATATATATATATATATATATACTCTTTTCCTCAATCTTTATTTCTTTGGTTACTGCTGTGTCACTACTTTTATCCTTATTTCATAATCATAATTCAGTTCTGTTAGACAACAGAATTTTCAGTTATACACTTTCCTTTATATATTTGTACTATATACCCCATTTCTACCCATTCAAAATTCTCGATATATTTATATATGATTATGTCCCTTTTACTGTTTTCTTTCATACTGTCACATTATCACGTTACGTAAACATTTTTTTCATATGGTATGGTGGTTATCACAACCACATATTTGGATTTTTACTTTATTATCCTTCACACTCTTGTTATTTTAATTTCAATTCTCTTCATTCATACTTTATAATGATTCACATATAAAGTATGGGTTTTTCCCCACTTCGTACCTCATACTTATTATTTCATCTTTAATACTTTTCAATTATACTTTAACAATTTCAGTCATACTTGATTTTGTTACATATGTATACCGACCTCATACTCCCCAAATCTCCTACACTCATCCCTTGCAGATTCACATGATATCTGGGTAGTTCCACCAAACTCAAATATATATCCTGTGATTATGATAGTACGGGCCCATATTATTATAATCACCTATACATATTTGCTTCCAGCTTTCCCACCAGGACTCATGTTTCACTGTTTCAGGTTAACCCTCACTTCTTTTTACTTTCAACCTTATATTAAAGTTTGTATCCTACTTCACTCTTACACAGTTTAAGTCTAGGTTCAAGTTTTGACACCTAGTTCGCTTAAACTATGGCTCTGATACCAAATTTGTAACACCCCATTCTCACACAAATTTTTTTTTTTTTTTTTTAAAATACTTTACATTACACAACATGAAATTAAACATACGGGGTATTACTCTTCTGTATCATTACCACACTTCAAGCATCACATTCCACACTCGACTCTTTTAATTCCTTGTTTGTTCACCTGAGTACATAGCATTTAAAAAAAAAACATACGTAAGACATACGTCTCGTGAGTAATACGGGTTTTGTCCCAAAACAGTTTCCATATTTCAAAACATTCCAAACGTTCATATTATTTAATTTCCTATGAGCACACCCATAGGTATTCCTTATTATTCATGAGCACATTCCTACGAGCGCACCCGTAGGTTTTATACGAGACGCACCCGTATAACTTCTTCCTCAATAGCATGAAACGGATTCATCTACCAAGGTAAGACAACTACTTCGCGACGGGAGGTACCATCCCAGTAGTGTCTTTTTGCCACCCCTACCGCAGCAGGCCGTGGTCTTTATCCGGATACTTCTCAACTTATCAACAGGGCTCAATCACTTATTTACTTTCTTGTATTTCATTTACCATTTTCATACACACTTACTATTCCTTTATTCCATATTCAGTTTCACAAAACAATTTTGGTTCCATAGAACCATTTCCTTTTTCATTAAATCAATTCCATTTCCGTTAAATCATTTCAGTTTCCAATAAACCATTTTGACTCTCAAAACATTCTTTAATGAAAATTCATTTCTTTGCTATGTACTCGAAAATCCACATAACACTCACCTCAACTAGTTAGAGAAGTCTAACTAGAACAATTCCCTTCCTCGTCCCTTCTATTCATTGATCTTTTATTCGATTAACCGTATTTGTACCACCGCCTATATACGCATTTAGTACACATATTTGGTTAATACCAACTACAACTGACAATACAAGAGTCCCATATTATACAGTTACTGGTCCTAACTAGGCTACAATCCTTATTAAATTAACTTTCTTTAAATTTTGTAAACTTCCCCGAGATACGCGTATTTTGCTACAGTACCCTCGGGAAGTCGTATTTCGGTTCCGACAATTTTTCATGAAGTTTTGGTCCATAATAGACCTATGTTTAAAATTTGGGATCAAACGGACAAGTATAAGACCAAAACTAAAAATCCATTTGGACTTGGCAGGAGACACAATGCAAAACTGCATTTTCTCCCTGGCGCGGGATCGCGACCCTACGGGGGTGCAGATCGCGACCCTACGGGGCCTGCAGCGACCAGTTGCTTGATTTTTATGCTACAAATTTCCATTTTCCCTTATTAAGCCCTTAATTCACGTCTTAATCACTAGGGTTTGTTCCAAAACCAAAACCATTCATTTACTTCATGTTTTTAACCATAAAAATCATAGATTTTGATTATTTTTTAAACATTCCCGTTTTTTTGCATTTTTGATTCAAAAACCGAAATTGTCCAATATTAAGCACTTCTACTGATTTATTTCAACAATTACCACATATGGAACTTATTAAAATCCCTTAGAATTAATTTGATCATGTAAACTTGAATTCTAAGGCTTTTGACAAAATTCCAATTTTTCAACAATAGCAACATACTTTGATGATTTTTTAAGATATGTTCTTAATACTTGACTTAATTGATTTAGAATCATTCTATGACTAAAACCTTCATTTAAACATATATTTTAACCATGGAATCACTGATTCCATCTAAATTCATGAAAATGTCATTTTTAGAGTTTTGACACCAAACATTGAAATTACTTCAAATTAACTATCAATACTAGTTTCTTTCATCTATTCTAACATATTAAACTCACTTTAGTCATTTAAATCATCTTTAACTACAAGGACCCGTGAACTAGGGTTCTTGACCAAAATCATGATTTTCCCCAATTCAACCATATCTTTTGATTTTAACATGTTTCTTAGTTCATGAGATGTGTATGATATTAGAAATCATTAAAACCATATGAACCCCAACTAAAATTTCAGTTTCCAACTTATCCCGTGAAGAACACAAGAGGAGTTAGGTTGAAAATTGAATTACTAACCTTATGTAAGCTTGAATTCCTCAATTCCTAATGATTTGTATCACATTTACGCTTCCAATCTTCAAGAATCCAGCGAACCCGTGTCCTCTAGCCTTCTCCAGAGACTTCTCCCGTGTTCTAAGAGCTGGGAGATATTTCTTCCCCTTTTATACTTGGCCATTTTACATTATAGCCCCCTCTAGTTCTATTTTTCCCAAAGTGGCTTAGAAACACATTTTTATGACATTATAAGTTTATTTTCTTTCATTTTGACCCCAACATTGAATTTTCTTTACATTAAAGTCATTTGCATATCAAATGACCATTTTGCCCTTTTTGGTCAAATTTCACTATTCACGCAGTAAAACTCCAAATTTTACATAAACTTTTCTTTCTTATATTATTATCTCACAAACATCATATTATTGTACATAATGGTCTTGTAATGTGTCAAAAGACCATTTTACCCTTTTACAAATTTTGCGGGTTCTTACATGAAACCCACCCTAAATGAAAGCACGCAAAAAAAAAAACCAAAGTTAAATATAAATTTAATAAAATATGGTTCATCAACTTTCAAAATTGTAAGGGTATAAAATGAGTTTTTGATGTTGTTTTGCATTTTAGGTAAAATAGTCCATGTGGTTTTAGATGCGGGATGTTGTATTGGAAAGGGTTATGGGATTGGAGCGGTAATATAGTCAAATTTCCAACAACAACCATCTATAGTCCAACTTTTATGCTGATTTAGACCATGATGACGATAGAATTGATGAAAAGGTAACACATGAAAGTTGTAGTTAGAATTGTCTTCTTTTCTCATAAACTTGAATCATGTTAATTGAAACTTCGAGGAGCCGGATAAGATTGAAACATTGAGGCATCATTGATTAACAACATCCTTTTTCCTATTACTTTGTTCGTTTTGTCCAATGTGCTCGCATTCTATGAAAAATAGCACAACTATTGATTGAAGTTGTTTTAGGGTTTCTGATTTATTCAAAAGATAAACGGTTCAGTTTATATAAAACAAACTACAAAATGAATACACTATATCTTCTAAATAAAGGTTCAAACCAACGAAAGAAGATATATGATAATCTTATCGTTTTCTTCACTCCCCCTAAAGTTGGATACTGAAGATCACAAACGCCTAACTTGCCAAGCAAAAAGGGAAATCATTCAGTTCCAAACGGTTCGGTGAAGATGTCTGCAACTTGATCCTTAGTGCTAATACAACAGGGCTTGATGCCCTGTGACTCTACTGATTCACGAACAAAATACCAATCCATTTTATTGTGCTTTGTCCTTTCATGGAGGATGGGGTCATTAGTGATATGCTAATATCGCAGTCGAGCAAAGTAAGACCTGATTGTGGTGCATCACGGTCAACGAGGAGTCATCACATCCACAAGAGTTCATTAAATATGGTAGCCATGACTTGGTATTCAGCTTCAGCAGAGGACCTTGACACCATAAGTTGCTTTTTTGTCTTCTAAGAAATTGGTGCATCTCCAATAGTTTTAAAATAAACTATTGTATCTAAGGTAGTCTGAATCATAAAAAGTTGTCAAGGTTAGATCTCTTGTAGCTAGCAATACAATTCCTTGGCCTGGTGTAGTTTTAAGGTATCATGACAAAATAGGAAAATCCAAGTGTTGATGCCTTGTGTAGGGACGAATTGACTAAAAGTATCGACTGCAAGTGTTATGGCAGGGCGTGTGACTTGCAAATAGAGGAGCCGTCCTACAAGGCATCAATATTTTTCAAAGTCTATTAAAGGGTATATATTAGAGTATTCAAGTCATAGATTCTTCTCCATTGGTTAAGGACTAGGGCGATATCCTTGTAAGCTTCTATCAACGAGGATGTCGAATGTGTACTTTTTCTAACTAAGGACAATGTATCAGTACTTATGAGTGATTTCTATATCGATGAAATACTTTAATGGGCCCAAGTACTTATGATAAATTTTTTATCCAGGAAGAACCTGGTTTTGGCTATCAAAATGTATCGTTGCCAAGGATAATAGCGTTGTTTACATATATGAGTGTTGAGATGCAAGTGTCATGTCTCTTGAGGATCAATAAGGGGTGGTTGGCCTTGGAGTGCCGAAATTCCACTTTCAATAGTGCATTGGTGAACTTGTTATACCAAATCCTTGATGCATGGTGTACCCATACAAGGACTTTTGAAGCTTGCATACCCGAGTGTCTCCGTCTTGGGAAAACCCTTGGGAAATCTTCATATACACTTCTTCTTAAGATCACTATGTAAGAATGGGTTATTGCCATCCATTTAATAAAGATCTAATTTCTTTGTACTGTCAGCCCTAGTGTGGTTCTAACAATTACATGTTTTGCAACCGGAGCGAAGGTCTCATGGAAGTATATGCCCTCCACTTACATGAACCCTTTTGTAACGAGCATTGCTTTATAATGTTCCACTTCTCCCTATGATTTATATTTTATCCTGCAAACCTACTTTGAATCAATGGCTTTCTTTTTGGATGGAAAAATGGTTAACGTCCAAGTGTTATGATTTTCAGGAGCCATAATATCACTTTGCATAGCGTCTCTACAATTTGGATTCTTGTTTGCTTGCGAAAAATGTTTGGGCTCATATTGTAATGAGTTAGTTGTTACAAACGATTTATGTTTAATGTTTATTAGTAAAACTTTTATAAGACACAAAATGAGATAAAGGGTGTACTGTCAAGGTTACTAGAGAAACATTAAGGAGAAAATGGTATATGGAATGAGGCAGACAAATTTCACATTAGCTTTACTCGAACATATTTAGGTCGATCTTACTGATTTGGTTTAGGGCTGGTGGTAGTGTTCAAATTCATATCAACATTATTGGGCTGATTAGTTCATGTTGTAGGCCTTAGTTTGTTTGGCAAGTAGATCCAACTGTGTTGTTGGGCTCATTTTCTGCCCGACTCCTTATAGGCTTTAGTTGGTCTAGGGCAGCAAGGTCAGGCAAGTTGGATTGTAACTCCAGTTGGCTCATACCAGGTTGCTCAACCATGTCCTCATAATTTTCTGTTGGTTTTTATTCTTGATAGGGGAACTTTCGTTTAACAAATTCCCCATCCATTGAAATAAAAAATTTATTTTCTTATACGTCGAACACTCGATAGTATTGAGTCAATACCCCTTTCGTCTTTTTGGGTACCCAACAAACACACAAGGTCTTCCATTTCTTCAAATTTATTATTCTCAACTCTATTTTCTTTCACATATAATGGGGATCCAAAAACTCACATGTGGTTATACTAGGGCTTGTTTTCGAGAAGGATTGTGTACGAAGTTTTCTTACCAATAACTTTGGAGGAAATATTGTTCATAATGTAGGTGGCTGTTGACACACATTCTCCCCAAAATGTTATTGATAGGTTGGCCTCAAATCATGATTGTAATCTGGTCTAGCATCAGAAAATGGGTTAGGATCAAAACAAATATAACAGACATTCTATTCTCTAACAAAAAATCATCTTCATACAATCTTGTAACTTGATTATTTGAATTCGATTTCTTATGAAAGTTAAGGATTGAACTTTGGTGTGAATTATGTTTAGGTTTAGTTGTTTTATATACTTACATAATGTTGTAGATAAAATATTTATTTTCAATTAGATGGGTTTTTATATTTAGACATATGGTATTATAAAGGACAAATTCCCAAAAAGACACTAAGTTTTCACAAAAATTTGATTTTGACACTGTGTTATCTTTTCAATTAAGATACTAAGTTTTCAAAAAAGTTTGATTCGTCAATATCTTCTTCAATTTGTTTCCATGCTGACCATTTAACTGGCCAACTCAGTTGCTACCTGGCGTGGCACTGACATGACATAATGACGTGACACTTTTGGTGACATCATTTTCTGGGTGTCAAAATTGAAAAATATAGTGAATTAATTGGAAAAAAAATACAAACTCAAACTTTTAAGAAAACTTAGTGTCTTTTTTGGAATTGACCCTACTAAAAACCGGTTTAGTATGTTGTAATTAATTAATCTAATACCATAGCTATATATATAGCGATGTTATTTAATATAGAAATATTGGCGATGTTATTTAAAATGCAAGGTGGTTTAGATTCAGTTTTTAATAACCGTTTGTAGTTGTGTGTTTATTTTATTTATAATTTTGGAATTTATGTAACGTTTTAGGATTTAACTTATCATATTTGAATGATATTTTTTTCGGTTTGTATTTGTCATTTTCGAAATTTATTGTGTTATTTATTTAATTTTAAAATTAAAAAGCTGTTGCAACATTGACGATTGAAAGAGTTGTGAAAAACATCAATTTTCACTAGTAAAATATGGTAAAAGATGAAAATAAAAGGAGTAAGAAAAAATAGCATGTCAAAAGGGGTGAGAGTAGTATCTTAAAAGGCATGTATGACAATTTGTCACACTCATGAAATACCTAGTGAAATAGTCATTTTTGCAAATGAATGCTGATGTCACATGTGGATCCTTACAAAATTAATGATTTTTTAAATCATCAATATTTAACCTATTTCTTGAAAAAAGTTTATAAAAATTTGATAAAATTATACTTTTCTCATATATTAACTACTAAATTTCAACATACCCCTTCTTTCAGCCTTGTAGTCTCTGTAACAACAAAGATGTCTTTAGTATATGAAACCCTAAGAACTATGTTTCTTTTTTGAGAAGGACCTGGTGGCCAAAATTTCACGTTGATCCAATCTACTTCAAAGTAACACCTGTTGAAATTTCATAAAAAAGCATTGCAGAATCCCTGCATAACCCAAATTAGTTCTCATTCAAGGTTTCCAATGGCTGGTGATACTCCGGGCAGGATCTTATGTTCTAATCCTCCTCTAGATGTTGTTAATGTACAACCAGTTCAAGTTTTTTCTGCTCAACCGATGTTAGATTCTGAGATTTCGATTAGAAACTATGATGAACATATTAAATCTTCTAATTCATTTAAAGATGGTGAAGATTTACAAGAAAAAAGGAATCAATATCGTTCTCGTGATTACAAGATTTCCTGTCCTAAGAATTCGTCTGCTGATTCGGCTGATAAGCGAAGATTCCAAGACAAAAATGTTATTCTTCGCAAAAAAAGGATTGCGAAAATTGTAGATGGAAAACAAGGGGAAGAACAAACTGAAAATGATCTCGGAAAAGAAAAAGAAAATGGAATGTATGTTGCTGCTTCAACTGAATTTAGTGACATGTTGGAGAAGTCTGCTAAACCCGATGAGAAGATTGACGGTATGATCACGGACTACTCGTCTTCTGAAGGTAAAGATGGTGAAGATGATGAAACCAACGGTGATCCGATGGTTGACATAGCTACCAAACTTGGTGACTGCATGGTAGCACACTCCACATCCGATGGTGGAGGTATGTGTTTATCGGCTACCGGAAAGGGAACTCTAGTATCTTCAACGCTTGAAGAAAACGATCAAACGGTCACCAACTCCACCTCTATCATCGGGGAAGGTATATCCGCTCCTTCTCTTTTAAATTATGAAAGTGGTGTTGATAATGATAACATGGGTGGTAATAATTCAAACTCTCAATTAAATATTCATGCTAAGGAAAAGTTTGACCAACATTATGACACTACTATGGCAGACAAAGAGACAAACTCTTCCACCAACTTTTCCTTTTCTCATAATAACCTTTCTAGCCCATGTGACATTGAAAAAATTCCTTTTCCAAATGAGGTTGGCGGCATATACTCCACCCGATCGAACAAGTCCATTCTTGGACCAAACCCCTCCCATCCTCCTACCCTCTTGGGTCATCTTAAGCCTTCTTCCATCTTGGGCCATCCTAATCCTAAGCATACCTTAGGTTTTAATTCTATAAGCCCTCCTAAGCCCAACTTATCTATTTACTCTAAATGGGCAAAGGTTATTAGACCTCTTAGTAATAAAGATCTTTTGATATCCAAGCCCGCTAATTCCAATGTTGTTAATTCCAGTTTTGGTAATGAAAACATAAATAATAACGCTTGGTCCCGTAAACTACCGTTACTTGTTAACTCACAAGCTAACATTTTGAGTGGTTCGCACAAACACTCAAGCGACAATTTTCGCTTCATTCCTAACTTAAGTAACGATGTTGACGTGCCCGTTGATATCCCGATAACGGTCGTTAATAAAATTTTTCAGACTCATGCGCAGACTATATGTGGTTATTTTGTTGGATGCAAAATGAATTACTCGGATGTTCGTTTTCTCGCTTCTAAGATGTGGTCCCAACATGGTCTTGAGGACGTTTTGTTAAATGGTAATGGAGTTTATTTATTTAAATTTAACAACGACCAAGGTCTCCAACATGTTATAACCCACGGCCCATGGACTTTTAGGGGTGCACCCATTGTAATGCAAAAATGGAGACCTGGACTTAGTATTCATAGAAACAACCATGACAAACTTCCTCTATGGATTAAAATCCATGAAATCCCTTATGAGACTTGGAGTGAGGAAGGATTAAGTCACATTTCTTCTAAAATTGGAAAGCCGCTTGCCATGGACTCTTATATGGCAAACATGTGCACTTATGCTGCCGGTAAAGCCGTTTATGCACGTGTACTCCTAGAAGTTCCAACGCGTCCTACATGGGTTGACAAAGTGATGATCCGAATCCCCGATCCCGATACTCTTGAGTTTTCTACTCATACTCTTAGAGTTGAATATGAATGGAAACCGCCTATGTGCTCCCATTGTAAGGTGTTTGGTCATGAAACACATGTGTGTATGCAAGTTATTGCTAAAGCTAATATTACTTCTACCACAACTCCGTATAACCTAGAACAACCTCACTTTTCTACCATTATAGATAAAAGTTATGATTTTATTACGGTTTCAAAAAAGAAAAATTATTCAAAACAAGATTCTAAAAATGACAAGAAAAACGATGAGTCTTCTAAAAGTAATCCGAGTGGAAAATACCAAAACAATTCGCAAGAAAAATATTTATCCAAAAAATATAATAATGTTAAAAATTATAGAAATAAGTCGCGATTTGAGTTCCGCCCGGTTCCTAATAAGAACCTCCCCCCCCCCCATTACCCGCCTTTCTGATAATCCCCCACCCGGTTTCCCTACCCCCATTGTATGCCTTTCCTCCACCACACCTCCAAAACAGTGTAAGCGCCCCACACCTATCTTCAATGCTTTCTCCGTTCTTGAGAATTGTTCAACTGACATCACAGATCATCCGACTTCTACTTCCTCACTCCCCCATACGCATGCTCCCTCCCCCACTACTCACGATGATTTAGCCACGGATACTGGTGACATCTTCGACAAGGATAACTGCATTGAGGTCGACTCTGATGATGGGGAAATTGCCCAGTTCATAGTAGGAGATATTGGATCCCCTCATGATCACCTTACGATAGCTACGGCGTCCGACCAGATGACTCCACCCCCTCTCAGTTTCCATATGACGCACGTCGCTGCGTGGAACTCTCGCGGTCTCTGTAAGCTTTCTCATCAGAAAGCTTTGAGAGAGCTTATCCGCGATCAAAATCTTCAAATTTGTGCCGCCATCGAGACTCGTGCCTCCTTCCAGAATCTCCCCCGTATTTGTAGTCGTGTCTTTGGCTCCTAGTCTTGGTCTTCAAACGGGCTTTTTTGCACTCGGGGGACTAGAATTGTGGTTGCCTGGGACCCGCTGGCTATTGATATGATGCTTCTCGACTCCAATGATCAGGTTATGCATTTCAGCGTTAAAATTCGTGCTTCTAATAAATCCTTATTCTGCTCTTTCATCTATGCTCATAATAATCACATGTTGCGCCGCACTCTTTGGGATTCTCTTGCGGCTCATAAACATTTTGTAAAAGCTGCCCCTGGATCGTGTTGGGTGATTTCAATGTTGCTCTTCACATGAAAGATAGCACCGCTGGGGCGTCTGGTATCTCTCGTGGCATGGATGATTTCAGGGACTGTGTGAATCGGATTGAGATGGAGGACCTTAACTTTAAAGGTCTCTTCTACACCTGGACCAAGTCTCCTAACGGTTCCGGTGGCATTCTTAAGAAACTTGACCGTGTCATGGGTAATCAGTGATTTGTTGCTTCTTTCCCCTCTGCTTATGTCATTTTTCTCCCTTACCGATCGTCCGACCATTCTCCTGTTGTGCTTTCTCTCCCCTTCAGATCCCCGTTCAAGCCAAAACCGTTCAAGTTACCTAATTTTCTGACATATAAGAATGAGTTTAAACATGTTGTTGCTTCTTCTTGGGACCCCGATATCCCCGGCCATCAGATGTATAAGGTTTTCCAAAACCTGAAAAATCTGAAAGCGCCTTTGCGTAAGCTGCTCCGTAGCCAGGGCAACCTCTTCTCTAAGGTTATCTCTCTTCGTACTGAGCTTGATAGAGTTCAGATTGCTCTGGATCGGGAACCTTTCAATAGGGCTCTCCGTGACGAACATTGCAGGTACCTTCTCGCTTATAATGAGGCTTGCCTGGATGAAGAGAGGTTCCTGAAACCGAAGGCTAAGGTTTACTGGCTACGTGAGGGTGATAAAAATTCTGCTTTTTTCCACAAGTCTGTTAAAAGCCGTAATTCTCGCAATCGTATCGACTCCATCCAGGATGCCCAGGGCCAATGGATTTCTAGGGATGCCCTCCCCAAACTTTTCGTCTCCCACTTTCAAAATTTCTTGGGTTCGGCATACCCCTCCCTTGCTATTCGTGACCCGTGTTCCCTCTTCTCTAAAAAGCTCTCCCCTCTTCAATCTGTCGCCATGCTTACTCCTGTTACGGATGAGGAGGTTAAGTGCGTCTTGTTCCAGATGGCCGACGATAAAGCGCCCGGCCCGGATGGTTTCTCGGTTAAATTCTTCAAGTCTGCATGGGATATCGTGGGGCACGATGTCTGTTCGGCGGTTAAGGAGTTCTTCACTTCTGGTAAAGTCCTTAAGTCGCTCAACAACACCGTGCTTGCTCTCATCCCTAAGGTTGACTCCCCGTCTAAAGTCTCAGATTTCCGCCCCATCGCCTGTTGTAACGTTTTTTACAAGTGTATCAGCAAGATCATTGTGGATCGTATCAAGAACCACCTCTCTTCTCTGGTTGATGAAAACCAGTCTGTTTTCATTCCAGGGCACTTGATCACTGACAATGTTCTTCTTGTCCAGGAGATCATGCGTGATTATCATTGTCATCGTGGTCCCCCCAGGTGTGCGTTTAAAGTCGATATCCAAAAAGCTTACGATACGGTTGACTAGTTTTTTCTTCGCAGCATCTTGGTTGGGTTTGGTTTCCCCATTCGTATGATTGACTGGATCATGAAGTGTGTCTCCACTGCTGCTTACTCTGTGAGCATCAATGGTAATATGTACGGATTCTTCGACGGTCAAAGGGGCATCCGTCAGGGTGACCCCCTCTCTCCCTATCTCTTCACTCTTGTCATGGAGGTGCTTAACCTTATGATCAAGAGAAACATCTCTGACTCCGATTCTTTTAAATTCCATCGGCAATGTGAGGAGCAAAGTATCACCCATCTCTGCTTTTCCGATGACCTTCTTCTCTTCTGTCATGGCGATAGCTCTTCGGTTCGTGTCATAAATGACTCTCTTGCTGAATTCTCTAGGGTCTCTGGGCTCCACTCTAACAAAGCGAAGAGTGAAGCCTTCTACTGCAATGTTGGTGAAAGGACCAGAGCTTCCATTGATCGTATTGTTAGGTTTTCGGAGGGATCTCTCCCTGTCCGATACCTTGGTGTCCCTCTCATCACCACTCGTCTTGTCCACAAGGACTGTAAACGCCTAGTTGATAAAGTTAAATGCAGGATTAACGACTGGAAGAACAAGTCTCTCTCTTTTGCCGGTCGTCTCCAACTAATCCTCTATGTCCTTTCTTCCATGCAAATTTATTGGGCTTCCGTTTTTATTCTTCCTAAATCTATCTCTAACGAGATTGAGAAACTCACTAGGGGTTTCCTCTGGTGCAACGGTGAGATGAAGCATGGTAAAGCCAAAGTCTCATGGAAGACTGTATGTCTCCCTAAGACCCATGGTGGTCTGGGTATTCGTAACCTTGCTGTTTGGAATATTGCCCTTATGGCTTCCCATACCTGGAGACTCATTTCTAATAAGTATTCTCTCTGGGTCAGGTGGATCCACTCGTACCGCCTCTGTGGGCGTAACTTCTGGGATGCCCCCAAGAAACGCGGTACGGGCTATGCGTGGCGCAATATCCTCGACATACGGGGTAAGATTAAGGGCTTTATTGTGTCCAAGGTTGGTGATGGCTGCTCTACGTCTGCTTGGTTCGATAACTGGCATCCTGCTGGTCCCTTCTCTCAGTTCTTATACGCCCGTAACATCCATACTGCGGGCTTCACTACTGATTCTAAGGTTGCTGACCTTGTCTTCAACGGGTGTTGGGTGCACCCCTATTGCTGGCAGGACTCCCATCCCGTTCTGCTTTCTCATAACCCCCCTTCTCTTTCCACGTCCGTTCCTGATAAACTCCTCTGGAGATCTTGCGACGGTAAGGTCTCTCCTTTTTCAGTCCGTTCTGTCTGGCACTCTATACGCCCCTCGGACCAGCCTGTCGACTGGTATCATCTTGTTTGGTACTCCCAAAATATCCCTAGACATGCCTTCATTCTCTGGGTTGCTCTCAAAGATCGACTCAAGACCCATGATAAAATCAGAAGCTGGGAGACTAACGCCAACCTTATCTGTGCCATATGCGGTGATTGTTCCGATTCCCTTCCACATCTTTTCTTTGAGTGTTCTTTTCCTTCTATGGTTTGGCATGATCTTCAGCATGTTATGAACCTCTCCTTCCCCACAAATTGCTGGTCGGATATCATCAATCTCCTTAAGCCCATCACTAAGGGTAAGACCGTTTGGTCCATTATCCGAAGACTTGTGCTTGCGGGAGCTATCTACCACATTTGGCAGGAAAGAAATAACGGATTTTTAAGAATAAGAGACGATCGTATCATGATGTTGTCAAGACTATTATTGATGATGTCCGTTGTAGATTGGTGAGTCTCTCTATGAAACCTTCTCCTAATGTTATTTTGGCTAAAAGAGTATGGTCCCTACCCTAACGTTGAGAGATGTATCTCCTATTTTCCAATGTGGTCTATTATTCTCTCCTATCTCATCTTTTCTATTATATATTTCTCTGCTTGTATGGTTTGTTTTTTTTTGCAGGATGTTTGCTTTTTATGTTCCTGTTATGTTCTCTGGTTCCAAAACCTGTTTTGGTTCCTAGTATTGCCTTGTTGACCATTGGGGCCTGTCCCAATGGGTCTTTTTGTTATTTATTTGGTGGGGAGTCCCCAGCCTTAAATTGTATTTATTCTTTTTATTAATAAAATTTGCCAGAGGTACCGTCCTCTTTACCCAAAAAATTTCAACATACCTAATCATAAAGTAAAGATACCTTTTTTTTAAAAGTTAATGTCATAAAACTAATAATACATAATTTGTTTTTCTGATCACTTATCTTTTAATTTTATTGAATATGTCACTCGATTTTTTTCTGTATTCTTATTATATCATTGGAGTAAAATTTAATCGGATAAAAAAATATTGAATCTTACATGTTGTCTACTGTGACATTCAGTATGACGAAACTTATTCATTTATTCATTTTGACACTTACATTGCATTCATAGTGACATCAAATTAAATAAAATTACTCGATTAAAATGAACTTCAATAGTGTAATCAGAACACAAAAAAAATTTAATAACATATTGAATACAATTAAAAGATAAATAACCTAAAAAATAAATTATGTGTTATTGGTTGCTATTATATTTGATGACAATAATTTTTTTCTTATTTATATTATGTTAGAAGTTCGTAAAATAAAATAAGGAATAAAGCTACAGTAATCCATCGAACTTTTCATTTTGCATTTATTTGGTCCCTTAAGTTTTTTCCTTGCTCCTTAAGACTTAAGGTTTCGTAAACCAGGCAATAGGAAAAACTCTAAATAAATTTGAAAAAGTTCAGGGACCATTTAGATGTATTTTTAAAACGTTGTAGAAGTAATGTAGCAAATTCCTTTGCAACAGTACCCCCGGTTGACCAATTAAACTCGATTGTATAAACATTAAGTCTCTAGATAACAAAGAAAAAACATAAAAGACCAAATAAATATAAAATAAAAAGTTTGATGGACTACTATAACATTATACCAATAAAATAACGTCCGTTGATATCATATTCGTATGTCATTCTCTTATACCAATAAAATAACGTCCGTTGATATCATATTCGTATGTCATTCTCTTATCTCTATTCATTGTGAGGGCTTATTGGAGAAATAAATTTCCTTTCGAGGAGGGCATGGGAAAGCCGATTGTATATGGTGAAAACATAGGCCCCATGCATTTTGGATTTGGTGAGCTGGTGGTGTCATTTCACCATCTTATCAAAGTGGAGGAATCAATGAATTGTCCGACAAGCATGCAGAAAGTCTCGAACAAGTCAACATATTAATACGGGTTAAATTAAAAAATAAAAACTTATGCAATGTATTTTATAAGGGAAGTGATCCGTAAATAAAATATTTTATCCATATAAAGCAATTTATACATTGGAAATATTATACATCATGTATAAAATATTCAAAATTATGATGTATTATTAAAAATTGTTGTATACAAATCACTCTCCGTTTTATATAGTACCATAATATAATATTGTATTTTGAGAAAACTACTTGATTGTAGTATTATTTTTTACATATAAAACAGAATTTGTTTTTTTAATAACGTAGATCTTTTAGTTTACAATAATCAACAATTTTTTTGAAAATATAATATTGATGAATTTATATAGTACAATATCTTAATAAAAAAATTAAAATATAAAGGTGTAATAAAACTAATATAAAAATAAAATGATATGATGCATAATTAAGGAGGTTGCTATATATTGTATCATTATGTTCAGGAGGTAAGTGTTAATAGCTTCCAACTTCCAACTAGTTTTGTCAAACACGTTTAAAAAAGAGTCGTACGACCGCACGTAAAAAGTAGAAACCTCTCTCGAAGCTGAATGCCCGTATAGAAAAGGGCACCATTCTGACCCATGTAAGGTGGACCATTAGTAGAAATGAACATCAATTTTCCAAAAAGATATTCCCAACTAGAGACCCGATTCATGGTTTTACACATAAATTAACACTTTCGTGGTAGCCCTGTTGACTGTGACTTATCAAAAGGCAGTGCATTTGAATAATTTGGTTTGAAGGAGAAATTCTGTACAAGGGAATCAAGTCGTAGCAAAGTTTAAGATGGATTTGTTATTAATAGAATGTTATAATATAAAATGACGTTAATTAGGATGCATTCGTGTGAGTTTAACTTTTACTTTTAGTAATTTTACATAGTACAAAAAGCTAGCACTAGATTTTATTTTTTAATGGCTTCAAAAGATTTATTATTAAGAAAGACTAGCACATAATTTAGGGCAATTAAAGGCTTTGAAGAAAATGACGATGAGGTCATATAGTTATTTTATATTCCACTTTTAGTTATTCTCACACAATAAAACATAAAATAATCGAAACCATAAACTGATTATATCAAATACATAATAGGTCTATTTGTTGGGAGCAACTAGGGAAAAATAGTATAAATTGTACTTGTTAGGAGCGACCAATTAAATAGAAACGGAACAAGAAAATAAAACTGCACAATAGAAATTTTTTACATTAATACCTAGATTATTTAAATAATCATATCGTAATTTATCGTTAGGTAAACTACTAAATTGTTAGTTTTAGGAATTACAAAATAACAATAGTAACTTGGATAATTTTACGTGGATCATATATATATATATATATATATATATATATATATATATATATATATATATATATATATATATATATATATATATATATATATATATATATATATATATATATATATATATATATGTATATATATTTCTGAAATCTGTAATTTGACCCTAGCATGAGGTTTCACGAATTCAGATATTGGGATAATTCAAGAATACGACTCTGATTACAGGCCTATTCAGAAATCTAGAACACAAAATACTTTGATGATTTGCGTTTTGAAGAGACAAAGTGTTTGCAGAGAATAAATTAGTTTTTGTATATCTCTAAGTTTTTTTGCAATGCTATCTTCCTTATATATCAGGAAGACGACGGTTTTTCAAAGGAAACAACATTCCAATCGGAAAAACGAAACCCTTGGGTATATGTTCGGGAAAATATAAGCGGATCCATTTTTCTCTATAGAAAATCGCTTTCGGGTAGGACGCTGTCCTTTGGACCCCGCTAGGGGCACTGCCCCTTGGAACCCCATCTCCAGGGGCACTTTCCCCAAACCCTTGTATTCCTGAACCCACATTTATCTAACCTAGTGTGCACCTCGCTAGGCAGTTATCATTGTCCAAAATCAAATAACGGTCACCAGCCGCTATATGAAAAGCAATTTCAACGGTAGTATAATGTTGTTTTTATATTACATATAATTAATATTTATACTATTATGTTCATCTGTAACACTTGAATTTTTGTTAATTAGATTGATATCTCATAACAAGAAACATATCTCATAATAAGCAATATACACAAAACAATGACATCTAAACACATTCACAATCAACAACTCATTCTTTTGCAAGTGAAGCCTAGCCTAGCTGGGTGGATGCACCCGGGTTATATACTCATGTGGTGGGAGGTCTGGAGTTCGACTTCAACTAACCCCATGTGGGGGATTTTCCATGGGCGGCGAATAAACACGCGGAGGGGAAAGGCTTTACACCATAGGTAATCGCAAACCGCCCTGGGTGCAAGGCTGAATACCCTCAAGGTGTTAAAATTGCCGTTTCCAAAAAAAAAAAAAAAAAAAAAAAACAACTCATTCTTTTTCAAAAATTCCAAAAATAGTCTTTAGGTCAACATGGTGGTTGTAGCACCACTGCTAAATGCTTTAAAATAGCGGTGGGATGTCGCTAAACGCTATAGCACCGCTATAGCACGATATTAACTGCATAGGGACCGCACACCTTCTATCTCGGAACGTAAATTAGACTCGGCTTGTCTCGATAGTAATACTGATCATACTAAAATATGTCGATAACACTAAAATTACCAACATAAATTCTCTTCAAAATTAGCATATGATTAGCTTATTGATAAACTAGTTTATAAGTTAAAAGCTAATTTTTCATTTAACGTGTTAAAGAGAGCCAATATCCTGTTTCTGACGGTGCTAAATTAATAATTCGTTAAAATTATAAGATTATACATTTTTGATAAATCTATAGATCTCGTATACTATATAAATTAATAATTCGATACATTTAATACTTGGATTATTTAATAAGTTCCCTAAGGTAATATCCCTGGCGGCTTCTATTTGAAGATAGGATGCAAAATTAATAATTCGTTAAAATTATAAAATAATACATTTTTAATATTTTCTATAAATCTAATATAATATATACATTAATAATTCCTTATATA
Source organism: Cichorium intybus (assembly GCA_023525715.1). Lineage (NCBI taxonomy): Eukaryota > Viridiplantae > Streptophyta > Magnoliopsida > Asterales > Asteraceae > Cichorium > Cichorium intybus. Next base: position 3,866,521 of record CM042010.1, read on the forward strand.
CCATATATTGAAAGTTTTTCATCACCCCATTGGCTTTACACTAACATTACATCTAGACCTGGCAAACGTATTGTGTCGTGTCGATTTCGTGTCGTGTCAAAATATTAAACGGGTTGAAAGTGCTCGACCCTAACCCAACCCGTTTAATAATCGTGTCGTGTCGTGTCAACCCGTTTATTTTCGTGTCAAGTTTCGGGTTTGGGGTTTATACCTTGTAAATATATCATGTCACTTTTCGAATTAAAACACTAAGTATGTTGAAAGAATAGGAGTTTGAGGCGAAAAGGAAAAACATAAAAAACTAGTAGTAGAAGCATTCACACTAAGTTTATAGAGCAACGTTAAAATATTAAGAGTCAGGGAGATGAATGACGAGGTTGCGAGGAGGTGAGAGAGGCGGAGTGAAACTGTGGAGTATGAATGAGAAAGTAGAAAAGTGAAAATGAATTCATGACCTAGGTGGCTAAGCGACTTCCACATTATAAAACACGTCAATCAGGATGTTTTCTTTTAAATGTGATATTGGTTTTTAACCTATCCAATTTACATAAGAATTGAAAAACTTGAATATAAATAAACGGGTCATTTTCGAGTTGAAAGTTTCAACCCTGACCTTACCCGTTTAATTATCGTGTCGTGTCGTGTCAACCCGTTTAATTAAACGGGTTGAAATCTCTTACCCAAACCCGTTTATATCGTGTCGAGTTCGTGTCGGGTTGTCGTGTCGTGTCAGGTTTTGCCACCTCTAATTACATCCAACAATGCACTAACACTGGCTTTACAAAGAAAGTCCATAAAACATTGTTAAAGCTTCCATACATGTCACAACGATGCCTAATTGTTTTAAGCATCTATTTGAATCTATATTTAATCGTTTGATTATAATAAAGGAAGCTAATATAAGGACCTAAAGATAGCAAAATCAAACTAAACAAACTCGAGCACCACCAAACACCAAACAACATCAAACCATGTCTCAGTTAAATTTATAAGGAAACTTAGAATATTGAGTTTGGCATCTTGGTCGACTGACCTTGCTACTGGCATATGCCGCCAGTCAGTCGTGCATCGTCGTTGTCGATAACCTGGGGGACTCTATCTACTTTTCGTGTTCCAAGGTTATTCTAAGTCCTATTATACCCAAATACACACTAAGATGATTGTTCTCTATACATGATGATCATTGCATAATTTAATTCCAAGGGAACTCAAAGACATTTGTTTTACATCTAACATCAAAGATGTGATTTCTCCATAAGCTTTTGCAACAATCAAATAAAAACATACAAAGGATAAAAAGTCTTAACTTAAAAGTAACAATGCTTGTAAAACAAGCATTCGTTTCCTTTCCTCCCTTATAGTCCTAATAAATTTCCATCCTTCTATCCCTCTCCCTATGGTCAATTGTATGATTATGAGGAAAGACAAGCTAGTTTTGTATTTATGTTAAGACTTCGAGGTTAGGTTCATAATTAAGCCTTAAATCGTTCATTAAACCCATATAATTTTTATTAATGCACATTCACTAAAATAACCAATATAAAATCTTAATATTTCAAGATAACCATTATTACAACTATTAGCACAAAACAACTATGTAGACTGCAAATACTAATTTGTGAATTCACGGTCCCATAATCAAAAAATTGACTGCTTTTTCTGCGGCTTTCCACATTCCTTTTAACATTCCCGCTAATACTAATCCATGAACTACATTTCCAGATATCACCGAACAAAATGGCATCACAACAAGTACTCACTCGATGGTCTTTCTTTTCCGAATTTGTTAACCTTCACGGTAATATATTGAAATTACGAGGATATACTTATTTCACTGAGTGCCGATTTACATGTCATCTCAATATATGCTTTAATTGTTCATGTTTTATCCACAAAGTACAATTGTTTTCTTGCTCTTGAAATTTGTGTTTATACCGGATAATGTGGCAAATATAGTTCACAAATATAACGGGCATTCATGAAGTGTAATCGAACTATTATGTTAATGTTTTTCATTGATTTTCTTATATATTTTGTTCAATAATAAAATTCTGTCTACATTATGCCAAAGATATACAACTATATTTTCAAAAAAAAGGAACAACTAAATATATAACATAGTTCATGGATTGCCTAATCGACATTTTACATTTTATTTTTTTAGTTTTTTACCAAGTTAAGTCTAATTTGTTCTTAGAAAACTGACACTTTGTGTACCATTTGAACTTTGAATTATTATTCGTATTCACTAGTTGACCAACTATTTTTCAGTCACGACGTTCCACTCTTACATAATAGAGGGAATTTGAAATAGCATGTTTGGAGCACAGTTAACAAAATTTAATTGATAGTTATACCATAGACCTCATTTCCAGCTTTAACTATTTGCAAGGCCACATACGTATCTTAGAGATCCCAATATCAGTTGTAGTTCTTAAGGAATTTCGACAATTAATCTTTAGCAGCATCTTACAAATCTTGATTATCTTGTATGTCGTTATAAAGTAGCTAACAGATTCTATTAACATAATTGAAGGTGTGTGTGTGTGTGTGTGCCACCACCTCCACCAATGGAGGTGCAAAATATATTGACGAAGAATGCCATGAACTTAGTTCAAAGTCTTTTGGATCTGGTCATGCTTCACTATTAAAACAGTATGATCGAAGCCTTACATGTCCTTGATAAGTTCCAAATTCTATATAATTGTATCGCTCAAAATTTCAAATATCCTTATAATATGTTTGATGTATTTTTTTTGGTAAACATTATATAATGTGAAACACTAACTTCTTTATTTTGAAGCCAAATTGCAAATTTATACTACAAATTCTTTAATGGTTACTTATTTAGATCAAACGTGGAATAATAATTTGATGCTTGGCTACTAGAAGCCTTACTTGATGAAATTGGAATTGACATATTAGCTGGTAATGGAGACATTAAACTGAAACGAGTATGCTATGTTTAAGGCATCGACTACAAGTTTTATGTATTCTTTCTTTTTCCTTGTGATGGTATATGAGCATTGTTACGTGCATGACTATTCGTCTTGGATTTTGTTAATTAATGGCGGTTTCTCTATTAAAACAATATTGGGTAGCTCCCATTCAAAGGTTTCCTAATAGGATTCACTATTTCCACGTATATCGATCAATATACTTTTTTTCACAAAAACATGATTTTGCGGATTCGATGCATTCAGATTATTTTAAGCTAAATAAAGTCGTTAGCACATGATGCCAAGGTAAATAAGGAAACTTCCATTTTCCACAGGTACAATATTTAGATTTAGATCCACGACATCGTATTTATGATGATCACATACACAAATAAGTGGTCTTTGATCATATGAAAAATTGGTCCATGCTAAGTAAAGCATAACTCCCTTCCTTAATTTATCCTCTGCCGAAGATGTGAGATTTCCTTCAATTCTCGAGGCACATAATGACAAAATTGTTCTATTCATATAAGCAAACAAAAGAACTCATGTATTTAGATTTATATTTACCTCTAGTCTACAGACATTCATAATCTCACTCTTGCAATTTGCTCTATGAAATCAACAAGCACATTGATCATACATGTTTGGTTAACGTGTCCATACACTTAATACCATTGTAAGTCACTATATTATCATGTACCTTGGAAAAGTGCATTCTTTCCCATTTTGTATCATATTTCATCAAGTTTTTTAAATGTTTGAGGTACCATACAACGTAACATATATGTTCTTTGAAGTTTGATACGCCATACTTTTAACTGTCTTCCAGAACAAAATATAAACATACTTAGGCCCTGTTTGGTAGGATCTTAATCTTTAAGATCTGAATTTTTAAGAGGTCTGAATTTTTAAGATCTGAACGTTTAACATGCTGTTTGGTTGGAACTTCTGAATTGTTGTAGTGTAGTAGGGTGGGGGTGGGTGAGTAGGGTGGTGGTAGGTGGGGTGGTATGGGGATGGGGTAGGATGTGGTGGGTGGGTTGTGGTGCGGTGGATGTGACTATGGCTGCCTCTTAATTTTATTCAGACATAGTTCCACTTCTTAATTTTTAAGAGGCTGCTTACAGATTAAGAGACTTTTATTCAAATGTTATCAAACACACTTAATCTGCAAATTAAGAGACTGCCTCTTAATTTTTCAAGTAAGAGGCTATCAAACAGGGCCTTAGTTTTTGCCAACTTCAAACGTAAATTTTTGGATAGATGCTAGCAACAAAGCTTGTGATGCTGTGACATGGTATGGGCATAAAATTTTATTGGTGAGGTCAATGGAAACAACCCTATCAAATTTTATGACTAATTTGAACATCCACTAATGTATGCTTCCTTAAAAATTATGGCCAAGTGGCCCTACTCTCTATCTTGCCTACTCCAAATGCTAAAGAGGAGAATTAGTTGCTTTCGTTCATAGCAACCACAAGAAACATGAGGCATAAGTATTTCCCATCTAAGGGGGCATCATCTACTACAACAAATAATTGTAAGTAGTTCATTAATACTTAATGTACAAATCTACAAATGTTAGTTGTTACAATTATTGATTTTAGCAAAAAGTCACTAGATTGTCATGATTTAAGCTTATTTCTCAACTATTGATAACAAATAATAGCTCAAACCGTCCTTAGTTTTCCATCTGAATATGGGTCAGGGTACTTGGGTTTACATTCTCCAAGTTATAACAACACACTTGGAGTCTCAAAAATGAATACTATGTTGTATACTTCAAAAATTTGAACGCATGACACTTCACACGCCAAGCTTAAGAGTAGGTGTGAGCTGTGAATAAGTTTTTCATGTCTTGGATGAACCCCTTTCCCCGATATATTGTTTTATGCTTCTAATTGGTTTTTTAATAATGACATAATAATTTCTTATTTGCTTGACATCGATGGATATGGATTTGCATACTAGAAGAAGTATGTTGTTATTCAAATACTTGAACTTGGAATAATAAAGTGCCTTCTATTAGGATAATCCTAATACACCATTGATATTGTTCATAAAGATATATGGTCTCGAACATGTATTTGCATGACCTTTTTATCCTATATTGAAAACCATTTTAAATGAAATCCAACCCCAAATCTAACTTTTGACTCATATTTTCCTTTAAAAATTTTGGGGGTGATACGTGTGAAGTAGGCTTGTAGCATATTGGTACTTTAAGGTTGATAATGGGTTCCAGATTTTTAATGGGGGAGGCATACAACAAAAATCATTATGGTTTTATAACCATTACTTTAATTATTTTCACATCATAATCCTTGACTCCACTATCTTCATACGCTGAATGACCATCATATGGAGGTTCCGCATAGAGGTATTGATAATAATCGACAGCAAAGGAAAAGCTTCGACTTAACAAACCAACAAACTACCACCAGAGACAAAAAGTACTATGAATTTCATGGCATAGTGGGTCATGATGCAACAAACTACAACGTATTGAAGCAGGTGTTAGACACGCGAATACAATCTAAAAATCTAAACTAGTTCATATGAAGGCTCCAACCGAAACCGCAAGGAGCTGGACGAAAGAAACTGTTGAGGTGTCACACTCAACAAATTAAGTATGATAAACAATACTAGAATAAAGAACTGCCCAGTTGTACTAACTATGTAGCACAAGATAAGCAGGATCGATCCATAGGGACAAGGGTCTGATAGTATACTGAATTTCACATAAGATACAGAGTAACGAGGGGGTTTTGTAATTAATAATTGAGAACTTAAACATATGAATAAATTAAAGAAATCTTAATAAGATAAAGATCTGATTCTATTACACATGTTTGGAAAGGGAATTTGACCAGGACTAGAAATTGTATTTAGTTTCACCTAAGCTGGTATTCAAAAGTACTAATAAGCTCTAATACTTTCAATTACCATGTTGTTTAACCAAAACATGCTCTTTGAGTTAAACTTATCTTTCTCAAACATAATCCAGACAAGCTCTTAGATTATACTAGAAAGATGCATTAAGATTCATGTAGGCAAACCAAACAATGCTTGATACTTCTCATATGCTCGGAAGCGTGAAAGTGTGTGATTCAAATTACACTCAAGTTAACCCTAACACGATACCAACTCCTGTGATGTTACTAACATCCAATTTATAAAACAATTACGGATTCTACAAACAAATTAACAATCATGAAACAAACATCAGTTCAAGTGGCCAACTTGAACCAACACAAGAATCACTTAAACACATTTGATATAAAACTTGAATCACTAGATGAATTCAAAAACAAAGTTCAAGTCAAATGATTAGATAGCCCATTTCACATGTTTCACAGAATTGGAAAATGTAGGGATCTACCACACATGTTTAGACTAGAACCCCAAGATGCAAAGTAGATAAATGTTGTCTAAAATCTCTTATAAACAAAGTCCAAAGATCGAAATCAATGTTTCCAAATTTTTCTTCCAATAATCTCTTGTTAAGAACCAAAATTTTCTCTCTAGAAGTGTTCTCCCCTTGAAAACGGACCCAAATTAACCTTTAAACCCGTGAAGATAACTGCTGAGAAAAAGCAATTATGCGCGTTACACGGCCCGTGTAAAGTCACACGGGTCGTCTGGTCTTCAAAGGATGAAACTGAAATTTTGATGGGGTCTGACACGACCCGTGTGAGGGTCACACAGCCTGTGTGGGGTCTTCAATGCATGCAGATTGGGAGATTGGTCTGGCACGACCCGTGTGAGGTGCCACACGACCCGTGTGATGTCCAGACTTAAGTCCTTCACTTCTTTACGCTCCAAAAGCTCCCGAACACAACTCTAATCCTCCTAATTCTTCCATAGCTCATTGACATCCTCATTCCATGCATTCATAGCTCTTGTCATTCTTCCATAACTTCTCCTTGTGCATCCAAAGCTCTGCTACATTCGTCCATGACCCCGCTTCACCTATAAAAACACCCACAATTGTGAAAGTAAGGTTGTCCCCAAGAAGTAGATAATGTGCATGCAATTAACTAAAATGGTAGATAAAGAGAAATAAAAATGGTCCAAAAAAGATGCATAAAATGCATCCAACAACAACAACCAAATAAAGAGTTTGGGTAGCACAAATCTAGTAAGAGACTTCTTGTTTTCTTCCTAAACTTGGAGTTGTAAGTTATATTGGATTTTGTCGAACAAATTTCATGGTATCAAGATATTGTATCGTTGAAATATTGTTTAAATTAGCCTCTACATGTGATGAGAGCCTAATTGGTTGAGATGCAGAAATATTGTTTAATTTCACACAGGATGTCCATGGTTCAAACATTAGCACAATAAAAATATTGTTAGTGTTCTGCGATTGACCTCTCACGTAGGCTTTGAGGCGGGTCGATGTTGGCTGCTCAGATGATCCGGTTTTCCATTTTTAGATTAATAAAATAACTACACAATTTTGATAAATATCCAAGTTCATGATGACCACTTTGTTAGAAATTCGGGTTTTCGATTGCTTGGATTCACTAAGAGTCGTGATACATAAACCTCAGATTAAAGTTTTTCAATTGTACAATCTAAATTTCAACCGGATAAAACTCAGTGTTCTTGAACAGAAAATGCAGAAGATGATATTATTTTGTGTTCTGTACCAGATCCAATGACCAAAATACGAGAATTCACTTCGTGTTTGTAACTGGCGAAAAAAATTGTAGTATGCAGTTGCAAAACTGCCTCACAACAGTTATAAAATCAGGCATGAATTATGTTAAAACCGTGTTTAAATTAGGTTCAAAAACTGGGTTCAAAACCACACCTTCGGATTTTCATGTATTTTTCATAAAGTTCGACCCCGCTACCAGGGGCGCTGCCCTCGGACCCCGTTGTTCAGGGGTTTCGACCCTATGTACCAGTATACTTTAAATCAAAATAAACTCAAACAAGTATACATGCACTCCACACCACCCTCACTTGTTCAACATTTATTAAGATTACATTCGTCAACAAGTTTATCCCATTACACTTAAATAATATTGGTCACACTTTGTAAACTACTCTTTACAAACCAAAGCTTTCCAACATTTTCATATACACCACGAAGGTTCATCTATATTACAAATATCTCTTCTACCTGCTATTTTCACTCAATCTTTACGTATACGTTTTAATAACATATTAACATTATTACATTAACATAACATAATATTACAAAAACCAATTTCATTCGAACTAATGTTATATTCATGTCATATTGGTCGTCGTGGTGGTTAGATATTAATGTGGAAGAAATTGCATTCGGTAGGGTATTGTGATTAGATGGAGGACAATGTCTTTGTCCAAGTTGTAAGAGAACGTTACCTTTTCCAATGTTAAGGAAAGCAATATTGACATATAATTTTATAAAAACAGAATCTGATAGATATTTTTCTAATCTTGATAAGAAATGGATAGAAGAAAAACATAAGTTGTATTCTTTTAGTCGTCGGAAAATAAAAATAAAATAAAATAAAAAGTAGTTTTTTTTTTGAAACGTTAACACTTTGAGGGTACTCAGCCTTGCACCCGGGGCGGTTTGCGATTACCTATGGTGCAAAGCCTTTCCCCTCCACCTGTTTATTCGCCGCCCAGGGAAAATCCCCCACATGGGGTTAGTTGGAGTCGAACTACAGACCTCCCACCACATGGGTATATAACACGGGTGCATCCAGCTAAGCTAGGCTTCAAAAGGCAATATAAAAAGTAGTTGGTGCTTTTATTATGCCCTAACCTTATTTTATACAATATTTATTAGATACTATATATAAGAGCAGATAAAACAGAACTTTTTGGTATCATTCATCACTACCATGAAGATTTTCACACGTGTTACGTTATCATCTACTTCAACTTGCTTTTGGTTTCTCTATGCTTCATCACTTTACACCTTGTGTTTCTGTAACCAAAGCTCAGATCATATACAATGTATAGCCACCGAACGAATGGCGCTTATCCAGTTCAAGAACAATCTCGTGGACGATGCCAACCGCCTCTCTTCTTGGTCCGGCGAAGACTGTTGCAGTTGGTCCGGTGTGGTCTGCGATAACTTCACCCATCACGTCCACGAGATTCACCTTCGTGGACCTGACGATGGAACATATGACACCGATGATGAACTCGATGCAGCGACAAAACAGATGTTAGGAGGAATCATAAGTCCGTCTTTGATCAAGTTAGAACAACTCCGGCACCTAGACTTGAGCTGCAACGATTTTAATTTCACTCCGATTCCAGGATTCCTCGGCTCTCTTCAAAATCTGAGATATCTTAACATATCTAGGTCGCAATTCGCCGGGGAAATTCCTCACCAACTCGGGAATCTATCGGCGTTGCTTGTTCTAGATGTTCATGACGATCCCGATTCCGGTAATCTTCAGGCGGAGAATTTAAAATGGGTAGAGAATCTGAAGCGGTTGCAATATCTGGATATGAGTGCTATAAACCTCACCGGAGCTTCAGATTGGCTTCAGGCAATCAGCGCTCTATCTTCTTTACAAGAACTGCACTTTTCTTTATGTGGCTTAACTCAAATTCCTAGTGAACCAACCAGAGTTCGTTTCACTTCCCTCGTCGTCTTAGATCTTTCCTATAACATCTTCAACGGTTTGTTACCTGGGTGGCTTTTCAGTCTTCATAATTTAGTTTCGCTAGATCTTACCAATGGCTTTATCGGTGGTTTAAATCCCGAAACTCGTGGTGGTTTCGATAGCATACCTTCTTTGACAACTCTTCGTGTTTCTAGTAACACCTTTGTTAATTCTTCTTCCATACTGAACGGGTTGTATAGCCTAAGTAATCTTCAGTTTCTTGATGTTAGTAACTGCAATCTTACGGACCCAATTCTTAGCAACCTTCAAAACCTCTCTTTCATTGTTCATCTTGACTTATCAAACAATCAAATCGTTGATGTGATACCCAAATCCTTAAGTAATCTTTGCAACATGACAACCCTTGATCTGCAGTCTAACAATTTTTCCGGTGATGTGACCGAGCTTCTTGAACGATTTTGTGAATGTGAGTCACCAAAACTGGAACTGCTTGCCTTACGTGGCAATTATGTCACTGGTCGACTACCAGAAAAACTAGGAAGATTAAAGAATCTGGGCAGCATTGATATTGCATATAATCAGTTAACAGGGATTCTTCCACGTTCTTTAGGACGTTTGTCACTCTTGAAGACATTACAGCTTAATATAAATCAACTTGAGGGCTCGATCCCAGATTCAGTTGGTGATCTATCATCGTTGGAATTTTTGGATCTTTCGTACAACAAATTGAATGGAAGTATTCCTGAAAGTATCGGAAAACTTGGGGAACTAAATTTTCTAACTCTTCATCACAATTCATTAACAGGTATTGTGACGGAAAGTCATTTCGCTAATTTAACATCCTTGAAAACTTTGTGGGTGGGGGACAATAAGTTAGCGTTTGACCTAGTCAACAACTGGATTCCGCCTTTCCAACTTACTGTGTTGCGAATAGGTTCTTGCAATTTAGGCCCACTTTTTCCTTCGTGGGTTCAATCGCAAGCAAGCTTGGAAGAGTTGGATTTAGCAAACGCAAACATATCAGACACCATCCCGAATTGGATCTGGAGTACTTTCTCTTACGTAACGTTCTTCAACATATCCCATAATAATGTTATGGGAAAATTGGGAAATGTTAGTTTTCTTGCAGCAGGAGCAAGATTAGATCTAAGTTCAAACAATTTCCATGGTGGATTACCTCGTAATTTCAATAAACCTGACTTGGATTTCCTAGATCTTTCATACAATAATCTTTCTGGGGGTCTAGATCAATTCTTGTGTTCTGGAATTCAAGAACCGCGACAGTTAAGAGTTCTTAATCTAGCAAACAATAACATGTCAGGTGGTCTCCCGGATTGTTGGATGAATTGGGAATCTTTAGTAATCCTAAACCTAGAGAAAAACAAGTTTTCTGGTAAAATCCCGTTAACTTTGGGGAATATTTCTTCGTTGGAATCACTAGACATACGAAATAACAAGTTGGCGGGTGAAATACCGGTGTCTTTATTGAATTCAAAAAGCTTGTTGATTGTTGAGCTTGCAGAAAATGAACTCAATGGGAGAATACCAACATCAATAGGAAGAAATGATACAAGTTTGAAAATTCTCAGTCTTCGTTCCAATAAATTAGAAGGTGAAATCCCGGATGAATTATGTCATCTCAATTCCATTCAAATCTTAGATATCGGTGATAACAATCTTTCTGGATACCTACCGAAATGCTTTGCAAACTTCAGTGTCATATCTGGAAAAGAAATTCCGAGTCCAATTGTTCTCTATGATACTCTTTTTCAGAATCAAGTTCTTGGCAGTGCGTCATTGGTAACAAAAGGACGAGTTTCTTCATATAGCACTATTCTTTTTCTAGTGACAACAGTAGATCTTTCAGATAACAATTTTTCTGGGTCGATTCCCGATGAACTTATGGCACTTTCAGGCTTACGGTACCTGAATCTTTCACATAATAAATTAACAGGAAGAATTCCTGACACGATCGGTCAAATGGGATCGCTTGAATCTTTAGATTTGTCTGTGAACCATCTTGATGGAAGGATTCCTTCAAGCATGTCGAAGTTGAGTGCACTGAATTCGTTCAACGTATCGTACAACAATCTTACAGGAAGAATCCCGACAGGCACTCAGTTTCAAACCTTCAATGATGAATCAAGTTTCATCGGAAATTCACTTTGTGGGGCTCCTCTTGCAGCGTGTCAACCAAATGGTGATGATACCAACCGATCTAACGACAATGATGATGAATCTGATACTGATAGCATCGATTGGATCCTAGTGATATTTACAATCGTTGGATTGATTGTTGGTTTCTGGATCGTGGTTGGCCCATTGCTTGTCAGCAAACAGTGGAGAGAAGCGTATTATCGTTTTCTAGACAAGATACGGATCAAGCTTCGAGACTTCGTATTCCCCTGTAAGTCATATCCGAAAATTTCAGTTTTCTATTATGCTTTCTAGGTTTCGAAATACAAATAAAATATAATTACTATGATACATATTAATAATATTATCACAATTTAATAATTAATAATAGAAATTTGAAAACCTAGCTATTAGAATGTGTATCCGTTCATAATCTGATTATGTGGATTGTAACTTGTAGGCTCAAAAATGCGTGAACCGCCACATGAAACTCACAGCTCAGCCGATCAAGGTCAACGATTTGATTTATCCCAATACATCTTTGATCCGCATGAGGGTTAGTATTTGAAATTTAAGATTCATTGATCTTTGTTTTTCAATTGATTCTTTACTCAGTGATGTTGTCGCTTGAGCTTTTTGTTTCTTATTGTAAATTGTAGGTTTTAAACAGCATAATTCATCTTATGAAGCTAGCAGCTCGACTCAGCCACCTCATCAATCTGACTCTTGGTAATTCATTAATGATCAACAAGAATGACATAATTGAGAGAAAAAGTAGTTGCTGAGCATCGACTTTGTATTTATTTCGATGGTAGTAGTAATGCAACTTTGGCCTTTGGGTCCTTGTCATCGTTTCATATTGAGCTAGTTATGTATAATAAGTCCCATTTAGCATATGCATTTTGTCATGTCCATGTTAGATGAAAAAATTGTTGGTGATTTGTAAAATTACCAATATGTATTTAAGTGTAATGGATTAATTTTGTTGACCGAATGTGATCTTGACAAACATTAAACAAGTAAGGAAGGTGTGGAGTACACACTTGTTTGAATTTGATCAAGTTACAAAGTAAACTGTCAATTAGAAATTCAATTTTCCAAAAATTAGTCTGACACGACCCGTGTCAAAATTACACGACCCGTGTAATTTGCTGCATTTGGAAAGAAGCAAGTTTGAGGCATTACACGACCCGTGTCAAAATTACACGACCCGTGTAATTTGCTGCATTTTGACAGAAGCAAGTTTGAGGCATTACACGACCCATGTCAGAATTACACGGGCCGTGTAAGTCATTACACGACCCGTGTCAAGATTACACGGGCCGTGTAACGCGCCCAGTGACAGTTTTTTGACAGGTTTTATAGTCGTTTTGGTCATTTTTCTGGGTACGAAAACATAATCTTTCTCTCATTCTCTGGTCTAGAATTCGCTCTGAATCTTATCCAATCAAAGATTTGATTGTACCATCAAAATACTTTGATTTGAAAGTGATTCTTACATGATTTTCAGAGATCCAAGCCATTGTTCATCCCCATTTCTAACAAAAATCAAAGTATTTTCTACAACAATGGCAAATGAAACTTCTGTGAAAGATATGACAAGCAAATTTGACAAGTTAACCAAGTTTGAAGGCCAAGATTTCAGGAGATGGCAAAAGAAGATGCACTTTCTTCTCACAACCCTCAAAGTGGTGTATGTTCTAAGTACTCCCATGCCTGAAGTTGTTGAAGATGAACCCCTGGAGGCAACAAGAAGGAGATCAAAGTGGGAGAACGATGATTACATATGTCGTGGTCACATTCTCAATGGTATGTCTGATTCTCTGTTTGATGTTTATCAAAATGTTGAATCCGCAAAAGAACTATGGGATTCGTTGGAATCCAAGTACATGGCTGAAGATGCTTCTAGTAAGAAGTTTCTTGTAAGCAATTTCATGGGATACAAAATGATTGATTCCAGGCCTGTGATGGAACAATACCATGAAATGTTAAGGATTTTGGGACAATTTGCTCAACACAATTTGAAGATGGATGAAGCCATTTCTGTGGCTGTCATCATTGACAAATTGCCCCCATCCTGGAAAGATTTTAAACAGACTTTAAAACATAAGAAGGAAGAGTTGACTCTGGTTCAACTTGGAAGCCATTTACGGATTGAGGAGTCTTTAAAGACTCAAGAACTCGATATCAATCCTAAAGGAAAGAACCAAATTGGTTCTTCTTCTGTGAACATGGTGGAAGGAGAGGGATCTAAGAATTCCAATAAGTTTAAAGGTAAAAGGAAGTTTAAAGGGAAAGATGACAAGTCTTCAAACAAGAAGGCTAAGTTGGTTTGTTGGGGTTGTAACAAATCGGGTCATCTCAAGAAAGATTGTCGCCTCCGTAAGGTGAACAAGGACAAGGATGTGGGTCCAAGTGGATCTAAGGATCCGGACAAGCAACAAGGTCAGAAATCTGATTTTATTCAAAATCTTAAATATGTGCAGAATTATGTTTCTGTGATTTCTGAAGCATTCTATGTGCAGGATGATGATGTTGCATGGTGGGTTGATTCGGGTGCAACAAGTCATGTTTGCAAGGATCTTCGTTGGTTTAAAGACTATCAACCAATTGAAGATGGACCTGTTGTAAAGATGGGGAATGTTGCTACCGAACCAATCAAGGGACTAGGATCTGTTTTACTTAACTTTACTTCTGGAAAATGTTTATCTTTAGACAATGTATTGTATGTACCGGGGATTCGAAAGAACCTCTTATCTGAAATTGTACTAAGTAAGTGTGGTTATAAACAAGTACTAGAAAGTGACAAGTATATCTTGTCAAGACATGGTACTTTTGTTGGATTTGGATATGTATGTAATGGTATGATTAGGCTTAATCTTAACTATCCTTCTTATGATAATTCGATTTGTATGGCTTCAACTAGTACTAGCAATAGTTTGAATAAATCACAATTATGGCATGCTAGACTAAGACATATTCATTACAAGAGATTAAAAGACATGTCTAAAATGAGTATGATTCCTGCTTTTGATATGAATATTGAGAAATGTAAAACTTGTATGTTGACTAAAATCACTAGACAACCTTTCAAAGATGTTGTTAGGGAAAGCAAGGTGTTGGAACTCATACATAGTGACTTGTGTGATTTCCATGCAACACCTTCCTTAGAAAACAAAAAGTATGTTGTTACTTTTATTGATGATGCATCTAGATATTGTTATGTCTATTTGTTACATTCTAAAGATGAAGCTCTTGATAAATTTAAAATTTATAAACAACAAGTAGAGCTACATAAGAATGAGTTAATAAAGGTTTTGCGTACGGATAGGGGTGGTGAATATTATGATCCGATTTATTTTGAATCTACCGGAATAATACACCAAACCACTGCTCCTTATACACCACAACAAAATGGTGTAGCTGAAAGGAAGAATAGGACCTTGAAGGAAATGGTTAATTCCATGTTGTCCTAGTCTGGTCTTAGTGAAGGATTTTGGGGTGAGGCTATGTTAACAGCCTGTTATATTTTGAACCGAACTCCAAACAAAAAGAGTAAGGCTAGTCCTTATGAACTTTGGCATAAAAAGGTGCCAAATTTGAGTTATCTCAAGGTTTGGGGTTGTAGAGCTGTTGTAAGACTCACTGAACCAAAAAGGAAAAACTTAGGAGAAAAGGGTATAGATTGTATCTTCATTGGGTATGCTGAGCATTCCAAGGCATATAGATTCTATATTATAGAATCTAATGACTCGGTGTCTGTGAACACTGTTATAGAGTCAAGAGATGATATCTTTGATGAAGAGAGATTTACTTCTATACCTAGACCAAGGGACTTGATTCAACAATCTTCTAGCAAGAACACAACTCAAGGAGAAAATGTCTCTGCTGGTACAAGTTCTGTACCTGAACCTAGGAGGAGTACTAGGACAAGAAAAGCTAAGTCTTTTGGATCTGATTTTCAACTTTATTTAGTTGAAGGAACAAGAGATGAGACCATCTCTGAACATCAATATTGTTATATTATTGAGGAGGATCCAAAGACATTTAGTGAAGCTATGGCTTCAAGAGATGTTCATTTCTGGAAAGAAGCTATTCAGGATGAAATAGATGTTAGTTCTATATACCCAAGGATGATCATAAAATGATATTACTAATAATACATGATCATATAGGGTCACACCAACAACAAGTTTGACACCAATTGATCATTTAGAACGTTAAATTTGATTTAACATCAAATGATACTAAACTTGCAATTTAATCTTGTAGGTTATTATTATTTGAGGTAAATAATAATAACTACAAAATTAAAGGTTGATTAATAATTCATATGTGATGAATTAATTAAGTGTAACAATTAAATTGTTTAAATTGTTAAACGATTTAATTGATTTATAAGTAAGCCTTTTATTTAATTTAATTGGTAAATTAAATAAAATATATATATATATTGTTATATATATATATATATATATATATATATATATATATATATATATATATATATATATATATATATATATATATGTATATATATAATTATACAATTAAGATTGTATATTTAGATGGTTTATTTATGTATATGATTATGGGTTAAATGTTATCCCATTTAAGAAATAAGAAGATGTATTATTTATAAGCTTTTATTATCTAAGTTTTATAAATAATAACAACTCACTAGCACTTCATTTGTCATCATAAAATCAGCCATATTGGAAGGAAAAGAATGCATTAAGAACTTAAAAGAAAAGGAAGATGCTTTGTGTCTTCTAGCTTTTGATTATAGAAATCAAATGGGACTTTCTTTTAAGCTAGTTGCATGTGCTTTTCTTTTCTTTTGTGTGGTATATGTTGGCCACGATTTTGAGTGAGTTTTTACATCATTCTTGCTTCAAGAAATCAGCCTAAAACTCTCCTTAAGTTCTTAGAAAAAATTGGTTTTTGGTTTCATAAGAAAAGGAGTCATATCTTGCAAGTTGTGGAACTAGCATTCAAGGGTGTTCAAGCTTGTGGTGGATCAACTATAGAGGGATTCTAATTTGATTCCTAGCTATCAAAATCATCCAAACCAAACCCAAGAACAAAGGTTATGATCTTGAACTTAAACTATGATTGTTCTTCATCTTATCTCTACATGCATGTAGCATGATCCTCTTGAAAATGGAATTTGTGTTCATGATTTTATGCTTCCGTTGCAAACTCATGTTTTTGAAACTAATTACATGAACCTTGATTTCCAACAATTGGTATCAGAGCCATGACTATATTGCATGTTTAGATAATAAGTTTATTTGGATAAACTTGGTTTTTGGAAGCCATGAATGTTCATCTTCTTGAATGAAAGTTTCATGCATGGCTTCTTTGGCAACATGCAAGTATATTATCTATGATTTTATGTAACCAACTATATCTTATGTATGCATGCTTTTGGTTACATAAATTGTTGCCTTAGAAAAACAAAGTGTTGGTTTTCTTATGATTCTATGTGATAAAATGGTGCATAAACAAGTCAAGGACCATATGATGCATGTTTTGTGTTTGTATTCGATATGGTTGTAATCTATTCATTTATTCAAATGGTTTGTAATAATAATTAGTTATTTCCTTCTTAATATTCATTTTGTAAATATTAGAATAGTTGTATTTTATTTATTTCACAAAATGTAACAAGAGAAGGAAGTAAAAGACCAAGAGAATATTGCACCCAACAGCAGCACTTTCTGAAGAGCTGCTGTCCAGATTTCAAAATTGTTTTGGAAGTGTTTTATAAATTCATATCTTGGTCATTTGGTGATATACTTGTTGGTAACTTTAATATCTAGTATATACATTAAGTTTCAACAAGTATTAGAATCAATATAGCCAAGAATGAATTGAAAAATGCAACAAAAACAACAAAAATTCCTTCCTGCTGCCCCTGATTTCGAAAATTTTGAGGGCTCCATAGAAAAATCACATGTCACTCAATGGTGTCAAGAAATGGTGGTTCAAGTATCATTTGGTGATATAAGAAGCTTGGCAAAATTGTAGCCAAATCGGAGATCATTTGGTTGAGTTTTTGTCACCTTTTTGTCCCTAGGTTTGGACTTGATATTTCATGTGTGGCTCACATGAAATATCAAACTAGTTGGCTTGTGTTTATGCACCCATGCATGCTTGTGATGTTTGAATGTTTTATTATGTTATGTTGTGGATGAAAATAAGATTTTACATGCTAGACAACTTAGATAATTAAACATAATCATCAAGGAGTTTGTATTTTCAAAAATTGACATTTAAAACATAAGATGTGATAAAATGGGTTTTATTAAAATGGGTTTTGTTTAAAACCTATTAAGTCAAGTTTTGAAAATGATTGTAACAAGATATAAAATGGAGATTTTATAAACTCTTACAAACTCCAAACCTAAATAATAATGGTAATTTTTTAGGATTGTAAATTGGTTCATATATATGTGATCAAACTCAAACTTAATATAGGATATTAATTGTAATCTTGACCACAAACAAAGAATCAATAAAATGGAGATTTTATGATTTAGGAACCAATTAACAAAATAAGATTTAATGGTACCATGTTCATTGGAAGCATGCAATCTACATGATACCATATGTTTTTCAAAATTAGAATTGTAAAACATTCAAATCCCTTACGAAATACGAATCAATGCCATCCCTCTTAAAGACACTCATGTATCACTTGTATTTCCTTGTGGGATAAAGGATACCTAACCACTTGGAGTCTTCTTGTGATACAAGAAGTAGTTTTGCAATATTGATGGGATAAAGGACACCTAACCATTAATAGTTGTCAAAACTACACGTCCGTTTAAGTAGGATGATTCGTTTGGAAATCTCTTGTGATAAAGGTCACCTAAGCATTAGAAATCCAAAGCATAGATGGGATCAAACATGCCAAACCTATAAATGTTATAATAGGATCCCATAACTCTAGAAATTATATTTGGATATAATTGGTAAACCGTTACCTACCTTGTTGATTCGAATAGGCGGGATAAAGGATACCTAACCACTTATTCGTGATGCAACTTGGATTCTAGACCTTAATTAATTAAAGTTTATGAAACAAGAAAGGGTATTAATTATTAAGGACTTAATATCATAATTTACTAAATAGAACCTTGTTAAAATTTTGTAGATGGCACCAAACAACACACACTCGGCTCCTAACAAAACCTCACTACGGTCTCTCCTTGAAGGAGAAAAACTTAACCATACCAACTTCTTGGATTGGCACCGTAGTGTGAGAATTGTTCTCAAACAAGAAAAGAAAGAATATGTTCTCAATGAACCACTTCCAGAAGAGCCCCCTGCCATTCCTAAGCCCGCACACGATGCATGGCTTAAAAAGATGGATGATTCCATCGATGCATCATGCCTCATGTTGGCAACCATGATTCCCGACCTTCAGAAGGATTTGGAGAATCATTCTGCCTATGACATGATTCATCAACTAAAGGAAATGTTCCAACAACTTGCAAGAACGGAAAGGTTCGAAACTGTTCGGGCTTTCCATGCTTGCAAGATGGAGGATGGGCAGTCGGTAAGCTCTTATGTGCTCAAAATGAAGAGTCACATTGATCATTTGGCACGTCTTGGAGTAGTGATGCCCGAAGAGCTAGCAACGGATATGATCCTTAACTCCTTGACAAAGTCCTTTGATCCTTTTGTCATGAATTTTAACATGAATGGTTTCAACAAGACTATCCCGGAATTACATGGGATGCTAATTACCACGGAAAAGAATCTGCCTAAGAAAACCACTCAAGTTCTCATGATCAAGGAAGGTGGAACAAAGAGAACTAGACCAGAACACCCCAACAACTCCAAGGGCAAAGGGAAAGCAAAAGCTTTCAAAGGTAAGGGCAAGAAAGTTGTCCAACCTTCCCATCCGCCCAAGAAAAAGGCAAAGGTTGCCAAAGATGAAACATGCTTTGAATGTGGCAAAGCTGGGCATTGGAAGAGAAATTGCCCTACCTATCTTGCGGAGTTGAAGAAGAAGAAGGCCGGTGAAGGCACTTCAGGTATCTATGTGATAGACCTAGAACTTTATAATTTATCTCCTAACACATGGGTATTTGATACTGGTTGTGGAACTCACATATGTAATATGTTGCAGGGGTTCAAAAGGAGTAGGCGACTGAAGGCAAATGAGGTAGTACTTCGAGTTGGAAACAATGCAAGGGTTGCGGTGGATTCAATTGGAAGTTTTAATTTATTACTACCTAATGGCTTGTGTGTGACATTGTTGAATGTTTACTATGTTCCTAGCTTGACTAGGAATATTATTTCAGTTGCTAAATTAAGACAATGTGGATTTGATCTTTCCTTTAATAATAATGATATTTGTGTTTACAAAAATAATGTATTCTATTTTGAGGCTAGGCCTTTAAATGGAATTTATGAAGTAAACCTTGATGAAAAGACTAACAATGGCTCTTTATACCACACTTTCACCAAGAAACCCAAATTTGATTTGAGTCAAACCTATCTATGGCATTGTCGCCTTGGGCATATAAACAAGAATCGCATATCCCAACTTCAAAAGAGTGGACTTTTGAAGGCAAATGAGAATGACTCATTTGATATATGTGAATCTTGTTTACATGGCAAGATGACTAAAGCTCCTTTCTCCGGAACCAATGAGAGAGCAAAGGACTTGTTAGGAATCATACATACGGATGTATGTGGTCCTTTCAAGCCAATGACTAGATATTGTGAAAGATATTTCATCACCTTCACTGACGACTTTAGTCGTTTTGGATATGTTTATTTGATTAAACATAAACATGAGGCGTTTGAAATGTTCAAAACGTTTCAAAGTGAAGTGGAAAATCAACTCAACAAAACAATTAAAGTTCTTCGTTCTGATAGAGGAGGTGAGTACTTAAGTACAAACTTTATGGATCATTGTAAGACTTGTGGAATTGTTTCACAACTTACTCCACCTGGAACACCACAACATAATGGTGTGTCTGAGAGGCGGAACCGAACACTATTGGATATGGTTCGATCCATGATGAGTAGAAGTACTCTACCTTTATCTTTTTGGGGTTATGCTTTACAAACAGCTGCTCGTCTCCTAAACATGGCACCTACTAAGAAGGTAGATAAAACGCCTTATGAGATATGGCATGGAAGGGTTCCATCTTTATCCTATCTCAAGGTATGGGGTTGTGAAGCTTATGTTAGACAAGAAGCTTCAAACAAATTAGAACCACGTTCAACTAAATGTATCTTTATAGGGTATCCGAAAGATTGTCTTGGATACTATTTCTACAATCCCATCGAGAATAAGATATTTATTTCTCGAAAAGCTGAATTCCTAGAAAACAAGTTTCTGACGGAAGAGGCTAGTGGGAGGTTTGTGGAACTTGAGGAACTTCAGGAACCACAACCTGATACACAAGAAGTTGAATCTAGCATTCAACAAGAAATTGTTGAACCTGAACAAACGGTTGATCAGGAACAAATTGTAACACAAGGTGTTCGCAAATCTGGTAGGGTTCGAATTGAACCAGAAAGGTATGGTTACCTTTTGATGGAAGAGGAATGTTATACGATAGATTCTGATGAACCCGTCAACTATCAGAGTGCAATATCAGATCCTGAATCTGATAAATGGCTTGAGGCCATGAACACTGAGATACAATCCATGCACGATAATCAAGTTTGGAACTTGGTTAATCTTCCCACCAATTGTAAGACTGTTGGGAACAAATGGGTTTTCAAGAAGAAAATCGACGTGGATGGAAATGTTCACACTTTTAAGGCTAGACTTATCGCTAAATGATACTCACAGACTCATGGTATTGACTATGATGAGACCTTTTCTCCAGTGGCAATGATCAAGTCGATTAGGATACTTTTTGCCATAGCCGCGTACTATGATTATGAGATATGGCAAATGGATGTCAAGACCGCTTTCCTTAATGGATACTTATTGGAAGATGTCTATATGGATCAACCTGAAGGTTTTGTCGATCCAAAGCATCCAAACAAAGTGTGCAAGCTTAAAAGATCTATCTATGGATTAAAGCAAGCGTCTCGAACATGGAACATCCGTTTTGATGAAAAGATTACGAGTTTTGGATTCATCAAAAATGAGGATGACTCCTGTGTTTACAAGAAAGCTAGTGGGAGCATTGTCATAATCCTAGTATTGTATGTAGATGACATACTTTTATTTGGAAATGACATCCCAACCTTAAAAGGTGTCAAAGCGTTCCTTGAGAGTTGTTTCTCAATGAAGGATCTAGGGGAAGCTGCTTATGTATTAGGCATAAAGATCTATAGAGATAGATCTAAGAGACTTATTGGTCTTAGCCAAAGTGTATATATTGATAAAATCTTGAAAAGGTTCAAGATGCAAGACTCCAAAAGAGGATTCTTGCCAATGCCGCATGGCACCATCCTAAGCAAGTCTCAGTGCCCAAACACTAGGACTGAACTTGAAAGGATGAAACATGTACCATATGCTTCGGCAATTGGGTCCATCATGTATGCCATGTTATGCACTAGGCCCGACGTCTCATGTGCCTTAAGTATGACTAGTAGGTATCAACAGAACCCAGGTGAAGCCCACTGGACTGCTGTAAAGAACATTCTTAAGTACTTGAGAAGAACTAAAGATATGTTCTTAGTTTACGGCGGTTTGGAAGAAAGCTTAAAGGTAAAGGGTTACACTGACGCAAGCTTCCAAACAGATAGGGATGATTCGAAATCTCAATCTGGGTATGTCTTTATTTTAAATGGAGGAGTCGTGTCTTGGAAGAGTTCCAAACAAGAAGTGATTGCACAATCCACTACAGAATCAGAATATGTTGCTGCTTCAGAAGCTGCTCAAGAAGCTGTCTGGATGAGAAAGTTCATAGAAGATTTAGGGGTTGTTCCTTCCATTCGGGACCCTATAGAAATCTTCTGTGACAATCTAGGTGCTATAGCTCAAGCAAAGGAACCTAGATTGCATCAAAAAACCAAACACATTCACCGAAGGTATAACTACATTAGACATGAAGTTAAGAATGGTGAAATAAGTATTCACAAGGTTCATACAGATCAAAATTTGGCAGACCCATTCACGAAACCTTTACCCCAAACTAAGCATGAAAGTCATGCTAAGGGTATAGGACTCCGTTTTTCTAATGAATGGATTTGATTTGTGTTTAATGTTTTATGAATATGAACTTATGTAAACGACAAGAATTATGTAATATATGTGACGTGATGTTTCATTCATAATTATTGTGTTTTATTAGCATGTTTAATCCTTGAATAAATTAGTTATTCTAAACGTCCATAGTCGATCATAGTTGTGGGAGCAATTATGAAGTAAGACTAATATGAATTGGATTGGTTGACTTTTATGGGTAAAAGTAGCAAAAGGTTGCAACCAAATTCATAGGTACTTGTCAGTAAACAAGTATTGGACTTGACCCGTTTCAAGATTACTCCATGGATCATCATCATAAGTGATTCTTGAATAAAGGTATTATCATTGTATCCTTTGACCTGAGATACATATTTGGGACTCAAGTGTAGAGTGTACTATGCTTTGATATGGTTTACTGTTGTTCTTGAAATACAGACAACCATAAAGGCCATACTCATGCATAGTACTAACTATATGAGGGGCGTATGTAGTCAAGACGGGATTTGTTCCTCTTATGTGTTGAGAGTTAGACATCTAAGGCGCCTGTTTGAAAGTTGAACATAAAATGAGAATGATTAAGATCCATGTCTCATGTTCAACATGATGTCTGTGACAAAGGGATAATTGATAGATAACCTAATACATCAATTAGAGCCTCGTGTTTTCTGAAGAATTGAATGTTGTTGAATGGCACAATGTCATGTGTTATTGGGGACAGTAAAATGTTGCTAGACGTTTACCACTGTCTATATCATTCTGTGATGCAACCTTGTGCAAGTGGGAGATTGTTAGTTCTATATGCCCAAGGATGATCATAAAATGATATTACTAATAATACATGATCCTATAGGGTCACACCAACAACAAGTTTGACACCAATTGATCATTTAGAACGTTAAATTTGATTTAACATCAAATGATACTAAACTTGCAATTTAATCTTGTAGGTTATTATTATTTGAGGTAAATAATAATAACTACAAAATTAAAGGTTGATTAATAATTCATATGTGATGAATTAATTAAGTGTAACAATTAAATTGTTTAAATTGTTAAACGATTTAATTGATTTATAAGTAAGCCTTTTATTTAATTTAATTGGTAAATTAAATAAAATATATATATATATTGTTATATATATATATATATATATATATATATATATATATATATATATATATATATATATATGTATATATATAATTATACAATTAAGATTGTATATTTAGATGGTTTATTTATGTATATGATTATGGGTTAAATGTTATCCCATTTAAGAAATAAGAAGATGTATTATTTATAAGCTTTTATTATCTAAGTTTTATAAATAATAACAACTCACTAGCACTTCATTTGTCATCATAAAATCAGCCATATTGGAAGGAAAAGAATGCATTAAGAACTTAAAAGAAAAGGAAGATGCTTTGTGTCTTCTAGCTTTTGATTATAGAAATCAAATGGGACTTTCTTTTAAGCTAGTTGCATGTGCTTTTCTTTTCTTTTGTGTGGTATATGTTGGCCACGATTTTGAGTGAGTTTTTACATCATTCTTGCTTCAAGAAATCAGCCTAAAACTCTCCTTAAGTTCTTAGAAAAAATTGGTTTTTGGTTTCATAAGAAAAGGAGTCATATCTTGCAAGTTGTGGAACTAGCATTCAAGGGTGTTCAAGCTTGTGGTGGATCAACTATAGAGGGATTCTAATTTGATTCCTAGCTATCAAAATCATCCAAACCAAACCCAAGAACAAAGGTTATGATCTTGAACTTAAACTATGATTGTTCTTCATCTTATCTCTACATGCATGTAGCATGATCCTCTTGAAAATGGAATTTGTGTTCATGATTTTATGCTTCCGTTACAAACTCATGTTTTTGAAACTAATTACATGAACCTTGATTTCCAACAATAGATTCTATCATGCATAACAATACTTGGGTATTGGCTGATTTACCTCCTGGATGCAAGGCATTAGGATGTAAATGGATCCT
Organism: Cichorium intybus; assembly: GCA_023525715.1. Taxonomy (NCBI): domain Eukaryota; kingdom Viridiplantae; phylum Streptophyta; class Magnoliopsida; order Asterales; family Asteraceae; genus Cichorium; species Cichorium intybus. The sequence goes on from CM042010.1 coordinate 3,891,351, forward strand.
CAAAAGGAAAATGAAAGTGGATGGCACAATAGATAAGTATAAAGCCAGATTGGTTATCCAAGGCTTTAGGCAAAAAGAAGGTATTGACTTCTTTGATACTTATGCTCCTGTGGCTAGAATATCTACTATTAGATTATTGTTGGCTCTTGCAGCAATACATAATCTTGTAATTCATCAAATGGATGTGAAAACTGCATTCTTGAATGGTGAATTAGATGAGGAGATTTACATGAAACAACCTGAAGGGTTTGTGATGCCTGGACATGAAAACAAGGTTTGCAAGTTAAAGAAATCATTGTATGGTTTGAAACAAGCACCAAAACAATGGCATCAAAAATTTGATGATGTGATCTTGTCTAATGGTTTTGCATTAAACCAAGCTGACAAGTGCGTATATAGCAAATTTGATACTTCCGGGAAAGGAGTCATAATTTGTTTATATGTAGATGATATGCTAATTTTTGGTACTAGTCAAGATGAAGTTGACAAAACCAAGAAATTCTTATCATCTAGTTTTGACATGAAAGACATGGGGGAGGCGGATGTGATTCTTGGTATAAGAATCAAGCGTGGAAACAATGGTATTTCAATCACTCAATCTCATTATATTGAGAAAATATTGAAAAAGTTCAACTTTTAGAATTGTTCTCCTGTTAGTACTCCTATAGATCCTAGTCTTAAGCTTCTACCTAATAAAGGATCTCCTGTGTCTCAACTAGAATACTCAAGGGCTATTGGTTGTCTTATGTACGCCATGATTAGCACTAGGCCTGATATTGCTTATGCTGTAGGAAAGCTTAGTTGGTATACTAGCAATCCTAGTTCACATCATTGGCAAGCCATAAATAGAGTATTCAAGTATTTGAAAGGAACCATGGATTATGGTTTGACATACAGTGGATACCCTTCGGTGTTAGAAGGTTATTCAGATGCTAGTTGGATTAACAATTTGGAGGATCACTCCTCCACAAGTGGTTGGGTATTCCTTCTAGGAGGAGGTGCTATTTCTTGGGCATCCAAGAAACATACTTGTATTACAAGTTCAACCATGGAATCTGAATTCATAGCATTGGCTGCTGCTGGCAAAGAAGCAGAGTGGCTCAGGAATTTAATTTATGAAATTCCATTATGGCCGAAACCGATATCTACCATTTCTATCAGGTGTGATAGTGCTGCAACTTTGGCTGAGGTTTATAGTCAAGTGTATAATGGTAAGTCTAGACATTTAGATGTTAGACATAGTATGATTCGTGAACTCATAACGAATGGTGTGATATCTGTGGAGTTTGTAAGGACTCAGTTAAATTTAGCCGATCATCTAACCAAAGGGTTAGCGAGAGATCTTGTGCACAAGGCGGCTGTAGGGATGGGTTTGAAGTCCACCTAAAAATCTTTGATATTGAGATACCCAATTCTCATCTAATTGAACATTAGATGCTGAATTCAATGTGGAAAGTTTAATATTTGAAGATTGGAACACATTATTGTTTATATCATCCCAAGGTATGTGTTCAGTACTGCAAGTGAAGGAGGTTGAAATTTATTTTCTTAATAGTTCTTTGAAAAATTGCATATGCAGGTGCAAGAATAAAAGAACTGCCTATATAAGCATGAAGTTTAGCTGCTTCAAGAAGCTTGGGACTTAGCTTTGTTATGCTTATTGAAGGATAGGACACAAGCTAGTAAAATATAGTGTCAAGTTAGAACTTATGAGAATGTAAACTGGTGTGTGTTATTATCTTCATGTATTCACTATGAATAGAAAGGGTTCAATCCTTAGAGACACCCTGATATTCGAATATTTGGAATGTGTAATACACTAATGTGAAATTCAATCGTCACGATATTTCATTTATGCATCAGTTTTGTATAGTTATGTTTTGTTTAAGTTAATCAATATTACACTTAAATGGGGGAGGTTTGTTGGTGATTTGTAAAATTACCGATATGTATTTAAGTGTAATGGATTAATTTGTTGACCGAATGTGATCTTGACAAACATTAAACAAGTAAGGAAGGTGTGGAGTACACACTTGTTTGAATTTGATCAAGTTACAAAGTAAACTGTCAATTAGAAATTCAATTTTCCAAAAATTAGTCTGACACGACCCGTGTCAAAATTACACGACCCGTGTAATTTGCTGCATTTGGAAAGAAGCAAGTTTGAGGCATTACACGACCCGTGTCAAAATTACACGACCCGTGTAATTTGCTGCATTTTGACAGAAGCAAGTTTGAGGCATTACACGACCCGTGTCAGAATTACACGGGCCGTGTAAGTCATTACACGACCCGTGTCAAGATTACACGGGCCGTGTAACGCGCCCAGTGACAGTTTTTTGACAGGTTTTATAGCCGTTTTGGTCATTTTTCTGGGTACGAAAACATAATCTTTCTCTCATTCTCTGGTCTAGAATTCGCTCTGAATCTTATCCAATCAAAGATTTGATTGTACCATCAAAATACTTTGATTTGAAAGTGATTCTTACACGATTTTCAGAGATCCAAGCCATTGTTCATCCCCATTTCTAACAAAAATAATTGAAGTCCTATTCACTTGATTGAAAAATACATATGGAACCCATAAAACATAGAGGGGGAAACAAAGTAACGATCTAATTTGATAATTTCAGTATATATTTAGGGCGTGTTTGGAAAACTAGCTGAAAGCTAAAAACTATAACTTTTATATGTGTATAAGTGTTTGTCAAAAGTAACTGTTAGTTTTTAAAGATGTCAAATTATATAAAAATTAAAAGCTCTAAAAGTTAAATGCTCCTAAAAACTGCTTGAAGTAACTTTTGTATTATGAATTTGTGTTTAAAGTAAAATTTACAAACTCATACTATCGAACAATGTTTTCTTAGTTTTTTCTTAAAAACTAAAAGCTCTAAAAAGTACTTGCTTAATACGCCCTTAGTTAGATGTCCAACATTAGAAATTTTTATGTAAAATCCTACATGTTTTGGTCATTAAAGTATTCAATTTTGTGAGTGTCATTTATATAACATAATATGAAACAAAAATTTGTTATATATGAAATACATAAAAAGAATAAAAAGGGAAGAAAGTTGTATAAACTAGACGTAGATATTGTTTATCAGTTTCATCAGTTTAACCACCATAAAGTAATACTTGGAGAATGATCTACATTTTTTCAACCTTGTTGGTTTCATAACACTAACATACAATATGTTCTTACTAAAACCTATTACGCTCATTTCTTCTTGCTACGTTGTTTCATGTTCATCACATACAATGTAGTTATATACCACAAAGATGGAAAGGAGGGAAGGATGTTGAGATGCGGAATTCGGTCTGTCATTTGACCTTATTGTCGATATTGAGACTAAGCAATGGAGGCAGTATGTAACGTCCCAAAATTCGTCCCAAAAATTTTCTTCGATTATATAATAAAATATTAAGTTCCCAACCATTCATTTAAGTTTAGCAAATCCAGTCAAACATAAAAAGTAAATAACAGCGGAAGTCATAAAAAACGGATGTCGGTGCTATGTAGTCACGTCGTGCCCTTCCCAACATCACGCGAGTACCTGAAACATTTAAATAAAATTGTAAGCACATTGCTTAGTGAGTTCTCCCAATTTACCATACGTATTGGGTTATAGATCATGCCAAATACAGTCTACAGGCTTACATTGAACGACCAGGCTCTCGGGCTTGCCCCGATCCACCAATAATAAGCTCATTCTTAGACTATCGGGCTTGCCCTGGTCCTTTAGTAATCATTCACATGTAAGCATATATATATATATATATATATATATATATATATATATATATATATATATATATATATATATATGTTCATATGTGAACCACAAGTATTGCGTGAGTGTATGAGTGATTGTGGACCAATCATTTCATAAGGGTAACTTTGTAATTTTATTAATTAAATTAATTATTGTTTAATTTTAAATATCTAAATATTTGGTAACAAATTAATGACTTAAAGCTATAATTATGGAATAATTTAACCATTCCCTATATACACGGCCAAACATTAATCCCAACTCATTACAACCGCTACATTGCACACTTACACAGGGGCGGTTTTATAGTAGTGCACGAGGGCGGGGTACCTGCAAAAATTCGTGTACGTAAAGGAAAAAAATTTTAATGGGGTGCAACGGTGCAAAAAAAAAATGTGTCACCGCTTAAATAATAAAGTGTCACCGACCCAGTAAGTCTAACTGGGCTAATTAAAATTAAATGCATTTGGGCTAATTAAAATTAATAGGCATTTGGGCTAATTAAAATTAATGGACAAATGACAATTGTTGGCCAATAACAAGTTCCCGACAAATCCAAGGCCTGTCGATCACAATTCACAACTTCGGACTTCAACAGCTGATTTGTCGATTCCATTCTCATCTCACGATCACGAATTTCAACGCACAGCAGCTCTCGATAACGACTTCAGCGCATTTCCTAGCAATGCAGGAGGAGCAACTTCAACAATTGTATCTCTTCATTCTTCAATCCTCTAAAACACTAAAACCCTAAGATGAAACAAGTAAGATTGTAACTTTGTAATAAAGTTTTAAAATTTTAGGTTTTTACAATTAGTTGTTGATTTATTATAGTTATTTGTGAAATTGAATTGTAGGGTAACATTGTGAATTATTTTAATACAACTAATGGCAATAAGAGACCAAGATCATCTTGTAATGACAGTGGGGAAGGGTCTTCTCAAAGGCCAAACCTCAATGTCAAAGAACCAAACCAACCAAGGCCTCCGGTTTTGAATGTAATTCCACCAAAACCATCATCTAAAGAAACTTTTGATGTGAAAGATTTTCCAAGAGACTCGGGAGATAGACCAATGATTACAACTTATGATTCAAAGATTAGAGATGAAGTAAGAAAGTGGTATTTGATTCAAGGACCTTGTCGAATAAGGGTTCATAAGTTTCCATCAAAGAGAATAGGTAACAAAGATAGAAAATTTGTTCCTATATGGTATAATGCCTTTGATTGGCTAGAATATAACAAGAAAAAAGACAAAGCATATTGTTTATATTGTTATGTTTGTGGAGACATGATGGGACAAAAAAAGGGAGAGATGCATTTGTTACAAAAGGCTTTAATAGTTGGAATAAAGCAAAAGATACATTTCGAGCTCATGTGGGTGATGTTGATAGTTTTCACAACAAAGCAAGAGAAAAGTGTGAACTTCTAATAAAACCAAGTCAAACTATTACCAAATCCATGAGGAGGACAAGTGAACGTGAAAACGTAGGTATAATGATCGATTAATTATGAACTTCTAATGAAACCAAGTCAAACTGGTGTTCGTGACTTTTTTGTACCCAAATGGCTTTTGTATCAATCCTAGTGGCATACTGAGCAAGTTCAGATTTTTATGACGAGGGTTTGAGTTCTCTTGAAAGATTGTATTGTCGTTTGAGTTTACTTTTCTTTATCGAGAATGGTGAATTCTATAATGAAAGTTGTAGATTGGTCCGAGTGATATATATATATATATATATATATATATATATATATATATATATATATATATATATATATATATATATATATATATATATATATATATATATATATATATATATATATATATATATATATAAAAGATGGAAGTTGTAGATTAAACCAAACCACAAAGACAATATACGCAATTGGCTCTTAATTTTTTGACATCAAATACTTATGTTATTCATTTGTTACTACAATCCATATAATTGATCTATCCACCGGGTATATCTAATTCGTACATCTTTTCCATTTATTTACCCATTTAATCGATTGGATGGATCAATTCAATGGATCTATGGATGGATCCACCTATATCATTCATTTAGAAGATAAATTTATTTGATCAATTACATCTATCTTATCCACTCCACTGATATATGTATCCTAGTCATTCTTACAAACTGTATGTTACATTCATCTAGTTAATTTAATCAACCCATCATTCAAATCCAGGTAACAGGTTCATCCAACTGTACATCCATAAAATCCACCTAATTGATCCATTCATTTGGTCCACCTAATCCATCCTACGATCTATTTTATGAGCCAGTCGCTCCAACCATGATGCATCATATTCATCATATGTATCCATCCATTTATATGATACATATCATATTCATCCATTCGACCCATCCATTTATCCGCCATATAAATCCCTGTCATCCATCCATCGATCAATCTATCGATCTATATGCTTTATCAAATCATCATTGAGTCATTGATCCACACCATTAAGATGTCCCATATATCCATCACATGTATCCATTAAATTCATCCATTGTTTATCCATCCCATCCATCTATTAAAACAATACATGTAATATGTTGATCCATTATATCTCTTCAACAACATCTATCTAGTTCAGTCAATCATTCCACCTCTTCGTTATTTTTACATCCGTTTAATATACCATCCATCCATCCAATAAATCCAATTGATCTATTAAGTGATCATTCCATACATCTGATCCACCTAAGCAGTCTATTTATTCAATCAAACTAATTCATCCGTTCATACAATCCCTCTAATTTATCAATCCATCAATTCATTTCCTCCAATCAATACAACAATCTGATTGGTTTATAAGTATTTTTTTCAACTCGGCCCATCAAACTTAAACATCCATTCGATCCATCTAATCATTTTATCATTCGATATACTTATCCAATCCATCCAACCATCAATATTGTCCATCCATCTATGTGCTACCATCCAATCAATCCATCCTTCTAATTAATCCAATAGATCTATCAGTATGATCCATACACCCGACCCATCCACCTAATCTATAAATTCGTCTAATATATGTAATTATTCGACTGTTAAATACAATTAACCTATCCAGCCAACCTACTTTTTTTTGAACGGCAAATCTATCCTACTCCTACTCCTACTCATACTCTAATCACCTTATAATCCACATATTCCCCCTAGTGGGGATTGAACCCTCAACCTTAAGGTTAGAGAGCGACGCCTTACCACTTAGGCCATTGACAGCCAACCTACCTAATTGATCCATCTTATAATCCTATTTGGTCCATACAAACAATCTGTTGATCTATTGTCCACTCATCCATTTGTCCATCAATCTTATATATCTATCCATCTTTTCAACCCTTTTACTTCATTAATGTAGTTCTTTTGCTCCATCTTATTCATCAATTTGTCGATTCATCCATTAATGTACACCATCAATACATCACATCGATCCATTATATTGTAAAGACCTAATTTTTTTTAAGATAAATATTAAATTATCTTTTATTAATTCCTAAAACCATATCAGAGTATATGAAAAGTTTAATTGTAAAGTGCAGAAGTCTAACCCAGGTTAGAATCAATATAAAATAAATTATGAAGTTAAGAATGCAGGCAGCAAGCGGTCACACCGAGTTCTTTCCTCTGTCAACCCCAGAGGGTCCTAAAAAGGTTAAATTAACAATGGGTAAGCACAATGCCTAATGAGCACACAACAACTACACATTCTACCATATGACATGTAGACATAACACACTAAACATGTAACTGAAACTATTTTAACTTCTGACGCCTCACAAAGAGGAATTTTATCTGACACCTCACAAAGAGGCGGGGTAAGTTTCCTCGCCCCCCCCCCCCCTCCCCTTCGGGATGCTGACGTATAAAGTAGGGTGACTCACCTGATACTGAATGTCTGAACAACTTCATAAGTAAAGGCTACTATGAACTCACTAATCACCTACAATCATAAACAATTACTACTACTTAGATTGTAGTTTTATTCGTTGCGTACTAATGCTTATAAGCATTATACTTTAATCATCTTTTCCGCTACTTATAAGTCTTTTACTTCTTTGTGATTTAAATTCTACATGGGCCATTAAAACTCAAGCTTTTTTTATGTTAGTAAGCCTAATTCATACTCTTTTAGGATGTATATTAAAGGTCTAGTGCAAAGGGGTTCTTAAATCCTATTTTTGCAACATTTCCATTTTAAGTCCATTTGGACCAATGTCCACTATTCTCATCATAGTTTCTGAAGTGTATTTCAAAATGACATATTCTATATATCTTTGGAAACTAGACTCCGATTTCCTACACTTCTTCTTGTGGCATGGGTCTGCTTCTAATTTTAACCCAATTTTCTGTGAAACAGACTGCAAGACTGATAGCGTTTGTTGTTATGAACTTTTAGTGTATCTATCTTACTTTTAGTTTATTTTTCTTGATCAATCACTTCAGTTAACCATTATTAAGTGTTTCAGGAGTTTGTTGAGACCGTCGTAAAGGGTTATGACGAAGCCTCGAAACTAACAACAAGAAAACGGCCTTATAACTCCGCATAGAGTCATAACTTTTGTTTGAAATTTAACCAAACGTGCCTCAAGTCATGAGCCAAGGCTGAAAAAGTCAGCCAACCACAGCCACCCTTACGTGGTGGCTTTGTAGTGGCGTAGCGGTGGTCTAACGGCGGTTTAAAACGTACACGACTAAAAAGAAGAACTTGAAACCTACACGACTAAAAAGAAGAACTTGAAAACGTGAAAACGAAAGAACCGCGCGAGAAACCTACACGACTAAAAAGAAGAACTTGAAAACGAAAGAACCGGCGGCCCACTGGTGGTCCGACCGTGTTGCAGTGGTGGTTAGCGGGCAGCCATGGCCCTATAGCGGTGAAACCTACACGAGAGTTTAAAACAAAAAGATCATCACAACATGACCACCCCACTGGTGGTGCGGTGAAACCTACACGACTAAAAAGAAGAACTTGAAAACGAAAGAACCGCGCGAGAGTTTAAAACAAGGCCGGTGCTGAAACAGATCATCACAACATGACCACCCCACTGGTGGTCCGACCGTGTTGCAGTGGTGGTTAGCGGGCAGCCATGGCTGCGGGCGGTGGTAATGGGGGTGACGGTATACGAGTATAACCGAAACAACAAAGCAGGAAAACTGCCGATCTCTACCAGTTAGGAGTGTTGCACCCCACACCAAACCACAACCACCGTTCGTGGTGGTGCAGTGGCGGAACAATGGCGGCTAACCAGCAGCTCAAGGCTGCCGGCGGTGGTCTAGACGTGGTGATGGGTGGTGACGAGGAGAAACAGAAAAACAAAAGAGTACTCACAGAAACTTATCGCCGATACCAAAGCCCACGATCAGCACTTGATTTCCCTCCCTTCTTCGCCGGCAATAGTTCTAATCACCCCCTCCGGCTTCTTTCTCGCCGGACGCCTACTGTCTCGCGACTGCTCTCCGCCTCCCGGTTGCTCTCTCTCTCTCTCTCTCTCTCTCTCTCTCTCTCTCTCTCTCAATATTAGATGACGACCAGAACACATGTGCGATCGAGAGGGTGGATGAAGCTAATAAACATGCGGCAGCTTTGGAGGATTGCTCGTCGCACACCCTCACAACAGACCGAGTATTAAGCAGAAGAAATCTCGATCTTCAAATGCAAGTTCCATAAATCGCACTTAAACCCATCATCTTTCCTATAATGGCACACTTAGTCCTTGAACTCAAAAGTCCACTATTTAGGTTTTTTCTAAATTGCTACTTTTAGTCCCTCACTTCCTTTGATAAAGTTGTTGAAACGGATAATAATATTTGTAAAATATTGTTCTATACTCAATAACCCGGTAGTTGATTTTGTGGATTTATTCTACGAATATTTTATGTCTTTTAGAATCGGATAACAAATAAATTTAAAATCGGATTTGATTTTGGAATTATCTAGTGAATTTTATCCAAATTTGAATTTTGGGCTTTTAGAGTTTTCAGTTTATTATAAATAGGATCTCCTAGGTCTTATTTATTCTACACCTCAAAACTTCTCTGCTTCTTCGTCTGTCCCTCTCTGATCTAGCATTCTTTTAAGTTTCCAAGTATTCGATTTGCGTTTGTCAGTCCTTTCAAAGTTGTTGGAACGAACGATTTTCTACATTAAATCTTGGACGTTATGCTGATAAGTTATGATCGACGAAAGTCGTAAAAACTCTTTAAGGACAGGAGTTATTTTGTGCAGTCTTACCAGTTAAAACTCAGCGATCTTCAGGTTGGTTTTAATTATTATTTTTTTTGTCTTTTATTTCGTCCGACAACGGAACAGTCTCCTTATACCTTTCTTAAAATCAAATCTTGTCGCGAATGATGAATCTGGTTTTTGGACGAAATTCTGTAATTAATTAATAATAATAATTTGGTTTACTATTTGCGACGAATTAACATTTAGTTCTCTCTATTATTGTCAATTTGTTCGTAGTACATTTTACTAATGATTCAATATTAATTTACAATATTAATCGTCGGATCGTTTATTTGTCAAATTTAAAATACAACACATTTTTCATAATAGTAATCAAATTTAACTATTAAGCAAAAAGAGTTAGTAAATAAACACGAATACAATATCATTTGTATAATAAAAATATAACCAAAACCAATCTTAATGATACAAAACCCAAAAGCCAAATGATGCAATCCATAAATAATTAAAGTTCATTAGGAGCAGAAACAATCGTAAGAAAAGATCTATATCGGAAAAACCAAATGATCTAATCTAGAAATTAATACAATAACAGAAAAATATAAATATAGTCTAATCTATAATGTTTTGTTAAATTTTATCAAATGATCAAAATAGTGTTGTTTTTGTAGATGGGCTATGTCGTCTGCGAAAAGTATGAGATGGCTTGCGAAAATTTTATAAACCTGCGAAATATTTTCCAAGTTGTTATAAAAATCTCTGGCCACCTGCAAAAATTAATTTTTATTTTTTAAAAATTTTTATATTTTTAATATCTTTTTTAAATTTTTTTTTAAATTATATGACTAAGGTAAAACGTTTGACTTCGAAAAGTTGAGCATTGACAGGAAAAGTTGTACTTTAACTTTGCGCGTAGTAAGCCAGCAACCCCTATTTTTTCTGTAACGTATATACAAATCTTAAGGATAATGTCACAAAAGTCCTTAAGTTTTGCAAAAATATTCGATTTTACCCTTTTACGAATTTTGTGTTCACTAAACCCTAAAATTTGCAAAAAGAATTTCATTTTTATCTCTCCAGGTACCATAAAATGAATTTCGCATAAAAACGCTTAAGTTTGTAATTTGTTACGTTTTTACCCCAAGTATATATTTTTTCATATTATACTACCACCATTGTTGCCACCACGACCGCCACTGCCCACCATTATTGTCGCCATCACCTACAGCCACCACACACCACCATGACCGCCACCACTAGCTACCACCACTGCCACCGCCACCCACCACTACTACAGTAGCGGTGGTGGTAGTGGCGCTAGCAACAGTGGTAGAGGTTGTGGTGGCAGCAGTGGTGGTGATTGGTGGCGGTGATGGTTGTGGGTGGTGGCAGTTACCACCTACTACTACAACCGTCACCACCAACTACCACCATCCACCATTACTATCACTTCCACCAACATAATCCCCACCAACCGCCACCACCACTACTACCACTACTGTAGCCACCACTGTCGCCATCATCACCACCACCACAAACTACTATAGTAATTGTGGGTGGTGGTAGTGGTGGTGGCGACAGTGGGGTGGGTGGTGGCGGTGGGTGGTGGTGACAGTGGTGGTGGGTGGTGGCAGTGGTTGTAACGATAGGTGGTGGCGACTAATGGTGGGTGGTGGCGGTGGTGGCGACAGCGGTGAGTGGTGGCAGCAATTATGGTGGGGTGGTGGTGGTATAATATGAAAAAACATATATTTGGGGTAACAACGTAAAAAATTGCAAACTTAAGGGGTTTTATGCGAAATTCATTTCATGGTAACCTGGAGGGTAAAACATGAAATTTTTTATAAAGTTTGGGTTTTTGTGAACACCAAATTCATAAAAGGGTAAAACCAAACATTTCTGTCAAACTTAAAGGTTTTTATGACATAATTCATAAATATTACTTAAGATTTAAAAGGTTATTTACCTTATTTGTTCTAGTCAAATTAATCATTATAATCAAACACAATATGTATTTTGGCATCTAAGGTGTTGTTTGATTTGAAAAAGGAAAATGTCTATTGTTTTTTTTTTTCATATTTACAGAAGAATATGTGGATCCTAAGTTTGCAGTCTGAAAAAATATGTTTGCTTTTTAAAATCCGCAACTGCATAAATGATATTAAATTACTCTGATCATAAATGATACTAATCAAACAAACAACATGTGCATACAAACATTAATCGCATTGATTTTTAGATAACAGTAAAAGGTGGTAGTTATGCCAGTGGTGATGGCAATAACAAAGGTGATGGTAGTAGTGGCAAAGAAGGTGGTGGTAGCATCGACGATAGTAGTGAGCGAGTTGGTAGTGGTATTGATGTTGATGATTTTGGTGAGTTAGTATTCGGAATGATGGAATCAAGAAAGTGGAAGAATAGGTTAATAAAATGTCTTTTAAGTTTATAATTTATATTTTTTATCTTCTACAAAAAGATAGTCAAGTAAATTTATTTATGGCTATGAATTTTAATAACAAACATTCATTTTATTTTATGTATGTACGCCTACATACATTAGAGGTCAAACAGACTGGTTTATTGCCAATGACGTCCAGTTCAACTGGTCTGAGGCATCGGGTTATATACCCGCGTGGAGGGAAGGTCTGAAGTTCGGCTCCTACCAACTCCCATGTGGGGGATTTTTCCTGGAGGCGAGGCTTTGAGGGGAAGTGGCTTTTGCGCCATAGGTAATTGCCAACCGCCCTGGGTTGCGGGGCTCTTACCCTCAGGTGAAACCAAATTGCCAAGTTCCAAAAAAAAACAAGCAAACAACGCATAAGACTATTAAACTTTTATTGACTATTTAAAGTTTATTACATGTCTTTTCGCTATTCGTTTTTACAACTTTAATTTTTTACGTCGTGTTTGCATATATTTTTACGTCGTTTTTGCATATTTTTTACAACTTAACTTTTTTATTTCCGTTTTATATGATTTTTCACAATATGATTTATACAACTTAATTTTTTTACTTCATTTTCATATGTTTTTTACAACTTTATTTTTCTTTGCTTCATTTTTACATGTTTTTCCCAATTCCTATTTACAATTTTATTTTTATACGTTTTTTCATAATCCGTATTATAAAATATTTTTACTTTGTTTTTATATGTTTTTTCACAACTCGTTTTTATAAGTCTATTTTTTGCTTTGTTTTTATATTTTTATTACAATCCATTTGTACAATTTAATTTTTTACTTGTTTTTATATGTTTTGTCACAACACATTGCTATGACTTGTTTTTTTTTTTCACATTTTATATGTTTTTATAAAATATGAAGTTGAATGAAGTTATAAAAACAACTTATGAAAATACATGTAAAAATAAAGTTATAAAAAAATGTTAAAAAAACATGTAAATAAAAAGTAAACAAATAATGTTACTAAAATATATTTTAGGAAAACATGTAAAACTAAAAAATAAACTGTGAAACCAATTCATAATGAAACATGAAAATACGAAACATAAATATAATTACAAAAATGGACTATAATATCATATGAAGACGAAATGAATATTAAAATACAAAACAAGATACTATCAAATATGTAACAAGCCTTAGAATTTAGATTGTCATAAAAGAATTTAGGGAGAATTCTGTCTATATCATTGTAAATTATCATAATTACGCTATATATTTGTAAAATTTCGAATTAGATGTATATCATTATAAAACCTATAAAGTCACATATATATCTTTGTAAATTTTCAAATTACATGTATATCATTATAAAACACATAAACATTCTTTAAGTTCATTTTTTATCATCAATCTTGGTTGACTTCATGTCAGATTTTGAATTTGGGACTATTACTCTGTTCAATCTATCAAAATCTAGGATAAGATTTTGGATTTCATAGTTGTTTCGAATCGATGACATTAAATCTGTTATCGATCGATATCTTGGATTTAGCTATCAATGGACTGCATATTTTAGTTGATGAAATAAATGTCGATTGTGCAGCGATGACAACTCTATATCAAAATCTGAATTTGGGACCCAAAATTTTCAATCGGTTGATATTTAGGCTACATCCAGATATCTATCTATATGTTTAGGATTTTGGGGAAAATTGTAACATGGTAATATTACAAGTTAATTATTTTTTAAATAATAAAAAACCAATTTAAAGACCAATTTAAAGATGTTTTTTTAATTTTCAAAATATTAATTATAATACAAATTAAATAATTATATATATATATATATATATATATATATATATATATATATATATATATATATATATATATATATATATATATATATATATATATAGGGTCCGGATCCGGTGAGGACTGTGAGGACAATTCTCGTCCACTCATTTCCTTAAGGGCAATAACGTCAAACGTAATTATTGGATTTGACGTAATCCCATGCGGCGCTCGTCCATGGAACGTAATACGGACTCGATAATATAATCACATGTTACTCACGTCCGTACAACATAATTTAGCCGAGTTTTTTATTTTTATTTCGTTTTTTATTGTTTTAAATATTATTTTTCGTTTTTTTCAGTTTTTTTTTTTCGTTTTTTTCAGTTTTTTTTTTTTTACTTTTTTCGTTTTTTTTTTCATTTTTTTTTACGTTTGTCGTTTAAAAATCGTTTTGTATCATATCTCGTTTTGTGTCATAACTCATTTTGGATCTTGGATCATAACTAATTTTGAATATTGGATCATAAGTTTTGGATCATAAAACATATTTTGGTTTTAATATTTTTGGATCATGTATATTTTTTCTTTTTTCTATTTTGATAAGTTTTGATTCATAAAATAATTAGTTTATAAGAGTTTGAATCATTAAACATATTTTGGTTCTTAATATTTTTGGATCATGTATGTTATTTTTGCTATTTTGATGAGTTTTTTACTTAAAAATATAAAAACGAACATTTATAAACATTTTTTTCAAAAAATTCTTTTTACAAACTTACTAATATAATGTCTACAATGTCCCCTTAAATTTTCATAATTTATGGAGATTTTTTTTATTTTTTTGATTTTTTATAAAAATAAAAAATAAAAATTACTTTTTTTTCAAATTTTCATGATGGTGCTTGTTTTGTAAAGATTAAATTTTAAGAACTTTGATTTTTTCAGAATTTTTTTTTACAAAAATAAAAAAAAGTTATGACACAAAAACTAAGTTGGTGGAATAAAAAAACCCAGCAAACAAGATTATGACAAGTGTCGCAATGGGGAGTGGGGTACTCGATCAGATTACTATATTACCCTTCTTAATTTGTGTTACCCACCTACTAGTTTTAATTTTTAGACAACTAGCCCCCTAAGCTTTTAAGATGTGTCAATTTTTTCACAATGAATCTTAGCCATCCATTTTTCAAGATTAGAGGTCCAGATTTGTCCTCACAGTCCTCACCGAAATTGGAGTCATCACCCGATCCTGATTATATATATATATATATATATATATATATATATATATATATATATATATATATATATATATATATATATATATATATATATATATATATATATATACTAGTTGTAAAACCCGTGTATTACACGGGATGATACAAAAAAATTATTAATTAAGAATATCTAAACATTAATAATTTTACATAAGAAATTTGTTTGTGTATCGTGACATCTTGCTTTTGATTTTTACTATTACGACTTTGTATTTTGATAAATATAATTGATTATGAGAATGTCACCGGTACTAAAATCAAATTCACTATTATGATTGGAATCATTATTCAAAATATTATGACGTCAATTGTCTTTCTATTGTTCATTATACACATTAAAAAAATAATATGATATTAAAAAACAATTATTTTTGAAATTAAATGATAATAATTAATTTTGAAATTGAATGATAATTAAACCGATCATTAATGAGTTAGAAACATTTCAAACCAATTAGTTTTTTTAAAAAATTTAAAATTATGAAAAAATGACATGTGGCAAAATGAATGTGGTGATGACATGTGGGTTTGAGTTACTTATTTATTAGGATAGGATATATATATATATATATATATATATATATATATATATATATATATATATATATATATATATATATATATATATATATATATATATATATATATATATATATATATATATATATATATATATATATATATATATATATATATATATATATATATATATATATGAATTTATGGATTTTATAAGAATATATATTTAATTTAACATATTATAGAAATATAAACGTAATTATAAGAATTTATGAAAATATAAACGAACAAAATATTCATTAAAATTAAACAACCGTTCTATAAAAAGTTTAGATTTAACAATTAAATAACCATTCTATAAAAAAGTTTAGATAATCTTAAATGTTATAAAGACGTAATATTCTGCCGCCACTGGTCCCAATGACTAAATTGACTAAAATAACAAGTTCACTGACATTCAAATATATGACAAAATTGTTACAAAATAAACACTTATACAGCAACAGTATCATCCCTCCTCGCTCTTCAGTACAACGTCTAAAACAGCCGACTGTTTATTAATTATATTTTAAAGGGTTAATGACGCCAAAACCCTATAAAGTAAGACATTTGGTTTTAAACGGTCACTAAAGTTAATTTTGTGCATTCTAAGCCATTAAAAGTAGTATTTACGTTTTAAATAAGGGAATACATCTAATATTAGCCGGTGATCCGGTAATAGAAATATACACCTAATATTAGCCGGTGTACGTGGATGCCACATAATAAAAATGACTGTTGACCAAATGAGACAAAAGGACGTGGTGGCCACAAAATTTTTGAAAACCTTTTCTTCTTTCAGATCTTCATTACGAGGCTATTTTCTAGATCTGGTGAAAAATAAAAACCAAATCGTAGTTGAGTTTGCGGATGTAAAAATATTGGAAAAACTAAGAATGAAAATGTGGTAAACTTTAATTTCTTCTTCGTCAAGATCTTCAATACTAGTTATCTTGAAGATCACCGTCGCAAAATCAAAAAATAGAAACTGAAAATGTATCCAAACACAACATCAAAATACACAAAATCTAAAAATGGATCCAAATGTTTCGGTTGTTTGTTCCCTCAGTTTTCTTGCACCAAACACAAATACGGATGAAAACAACAAAGGGTTTCCATTTTTTTTCTTTTGAAGGAGATGAAGCTTGACAACCAACCATAATCTGTTCTACATTTGTTTTTGTCTCGACGTTGAATCAAATTGCAAGCCTTTTTAAAATAGATGAATCGATTGCAAACCAGGGTTAATTGAGTCGCAAATCAAAACTCAGGACAATATATGGAGCATCACTTTATGCCTTTTCTTCTTCACGTGCCAAAAGCACTGATTTACAGAAAAATCAGAAACCCAAGAATAGATTGAAATTTGTACCACTACCATGACATGGTCTTCTTTGTTCTCATCAGCGATCCAAAAGATCAAGCAAAATATTTGTGGTTTTGGTCCGCCGATCCAGTGATTAAGGGATTGGGTTCTCTTACTAGCGATTTAGGGCTTGGATTTGTGAAAGATGGATGGTGTTGGTGGCAGGAGGTTGACGATGGTGGTTGTGGGAGGTTGATGACGGTGATGGGTTCTTCATGCTTCCTGAACTTGATAACTCATTATATTTGGGTTCTCAACAGTGGTTTTCTTTTACTACATATTAAAAAGAGAGCATAAAACACTCCATGATATACACAATGGAGACATGGCTAACTCACAGCCACGTAGACATGCCTACAAAGCATAATAACCTGTGAAACCGGGAACAAATACCCACACACCCCTTTTTAACAGGTCAAATTAGATTTTAAGGAGGTAGAATGCAACAAAAAAAGTTTAGTGACCATTTTAAACCAAAAGTGAAAGATGATTGGGTAACAGTGAAATTAACCCTATTTTAAATCCTGATTCTTTTGTATTTTTGAAATGAAAAAAATACATTTATTAATTATATTTTAAATCCGTACAACGTCTAAAACAGCCGACTGTTTGAAAACTTGCAACCCCACTAACTCCCCCCTCTCTCCCAGTATCATCCCTCCTCGCTCTTCAGTCTTCAGTATAACCGTTTGCTCTAGTATAGTTCCCCCAAATTTCCTCTAACGCTGCATTCAAGAACATTTTGCTTGAATTCCGCTGTTTTTAATTGGTATGTTAATCTTTGATTCGTATAATCTTTGTTGATTTGCATCTATTGACGATGCTTCATGGATTTCCTGTTTAATCGTCATTTCTCGCTTTGTTCATGTACCGGTGTGACTAAGAATATAATATATCTGTTAAAAACCTGCGTTTGCGTGTTCAAATGTATGATTAACACTGGCGGTCAGGTTTCTTCCTCCGTTGTTGTCTGCATCGAAATCCGTGCGCACACGGACTCAAGAATATATTATACAGCGTTTAGTTTTTTGTATAAATCCATTCGTTCTTAGTTAAATAAGGATTTTAAGCGCATTTATGATGAGTTTAATAGCGTAAATCGTGTTTATGATTTGAAGTAATTAGTTTATCATTTCACGATGTTCTGCGCATTAGTTAGATGTTGATGATCTATGAAAGCCAGCGGTTACATCTTCGCATACTTATTACTAACGGCTGTATTGATTAATTTTGCTCCATTGATTGTGTTTAAGATTGTTGTATGTGTACAGTCGCAGACATGCAAAACCGTGGAGTTCGTGTCCTGTGTTTGAAGTTTAATCGCAATCATTTTCTGATAATATCGTTTACTTATCATATAATCATCTTTCCGTTCAGATTTCCTACGAAACCTCAAATTGAAGCTTCGGAATCTTCAATGGCGTTCCCGAAGGACACATCTCAACGTGTCATGACTAAAAAACGACCATTAGATGATGCTGATGATCGTGAGCCTGACGCATTCAGAAACCCTAAACCAGTGGTGCGAAAGTATCCCCCTCCAAAGATCAGAATTGGAGTAGAAGCAGTCCGTGATTTCCCTCGTGGTTGTGGAATCATACATGATTCTATTGAGAGCAAAGCAGAAAGGAATCCTTTGAAGAAATTAGATATTGGTAAGATGACCTCCCATGGCACCGAAAAGATGGTAGACTCCCAGCCTTTTGAGAATATTAAACTCAGTAGCTTTAAACCCAAAGAATTAAAGTCACCTCGTAAGCTAAAATATTGGGATCCTACAGAACAAGTGGTCCATGATGCCCCTCCTGTTTCTGGAACCAAAAAAGAAAGGAAGCCTTTGAAGAATTTAGATAATGTCGGGTTTAACAAACCTTCTTTAGCCACAAAGCCACCTGGCAAAGTTAAACACTGGGATCCGACTTCAAATGACGATAACGCCCCAAAACCGAAAGCCACCAACACTATCGTCTCACAAAAGGAACAAATCAGACGTGAAAAGATCCGTGAGGCAATGACCTTATTTGATACAGTTTACACTCGATTATTCCAAGAAAACGGATCAAAACAAATGAGGGAAAAGATAGCTCATTGTAGAGTTCCCATGGAAGCATCCAAATTTGTCAAACAAAAGCTAAAATGGATGGATGCTGACAAGACATTAGGTCAAATCCGCGGTGTCCAGCCTGGCGACATATTTAAATTTAGGTCACAGCTTCAAATGGTAGGTCTTCATTGCCAACCACATTGTGGTATTGATTACACCAAGATTAACGGAAAAAATATCGCTTTAAGTATAGTCGACTCTCGTCGATACTCAAACACAAGTCAATCTTGTGATGTGCTTAGTTATTGTGGTGAAGGTGGACATGGGGTTTCAGGGTGGTCAAGGAGAAATGTCCCACCTGATGATCAAAAACTTGAAAGGGGTAATTTGGCATTGAAGAATAGTATGCATGAGAAAAGTCCTGTTAGGGTTATTAAGAAAGTTTTTGGAGTTGGAAACAAGAATAATGATGTGTTTGTGTATGATGGGTTGTATACAGTTGATGATTGTAGTCAAACAAGAGGTCCAGAAGGGAAGATGGTGTTTAAGTTTCAACTGCATAAAATGGCTGGTCAAAGTCAACTTCAGAAGAGGGTCACTTTATGCCACTATTCCACTTTTCAATTAGTTGGTTAATGAAGTATATATACATAGTTGGGTATATGTTGTTTCTTGAACTATAGTTAGTAGTACTTTATATTTCATGTTTTAGCTATGATGATTACGTTAGAATCTAACAAATGCATTTTTGACCTAATTTCGGTGTTTCTTTGATTTTATGTGCCACATGGTTGAATTCTGTTTCCTTGTAAAGCAAGACTTTAAGTTTGTTTCTTTTTTTATTTTTTGAATGAGCTTGATGTTGATGGGTTAAGCACTTAATTTAGACAACTATATATGATTGTTTCTTTTAGACTTATGGCTTATGGGTGGACTATATATGATTATTCTTATCGACCTAAAATTGACAAAGTGACTTAAGGGTTAGCCCAAAAAATGTGGCTTAATGTATTAAGACAATAACTCTTTATCAATATGCCCTTCTTTTTCCTAACAACTCTCACGTTTAAATTGACACTAGTCTCAGATTATTCTTTAATAAAGTTTTTAAAAACTTCTAACTTTTTGCTTCTATTTTATTTTATATATTTGAAAACTTGTAACTATTTGTGCCAAACGTACAAATAAAAGCTATATATGTTCACTGGTTTTGCCACACATATCAAATCCCGTACATCAAAAGTCCGGATGATACTATACTAGTAGCACAACACATCATCAAACCTATCGTCAATCTAATTATGACATATCGAACCTACAAACAACACATCAAACCTACATAATGACGTGTGAAAACTAAACCGTTAGAAGTTGACACAATTTACCTTAGTTAGGCTGGAGGGAGTGGCCTCGCCAAACCCTCGCCAAACTCTCGCCAAAAATGCTCGCTGAAGCCTCGCCGACCTCGCCAAACCACACCGCCACCCTCGCCTTTCGCCTTCGCCGATGGATTCCTCGCCAATATTTCGACGAACTCGCCAAGAGAAACCAGCGTGGCTGGTTTAGCGAGGGGGATGGCTCGCCACCACTCCCCCAGCCTTATGATATGTCAAGCCTAGAAGTCCAACACATCAAACCTAGCTAGGTAGACGGTGGTGACACATAGAGCTATTCAAACAAAACATAAAACCTCGGGTAAATTACAGATTTAGTCCTTCTAATTTGTTTAAGGTTATATTTTCGGTATAAATTGAAAATTTGATATGGATGGTTTTTGTGGTTTTCAAAAAATACATCGGAGGTCCCTGATCTATGTAAAAGATATTCTCATCCTTTTCTATATTTTATATTTTTTTAATAATTGTTGATAGAATCGTGGATAAAATTTTATGTTGGATAGAATTGTAAATAGAATTTTGGATAGAATCGTGGATAGAATTGTACTTTGGATAAAATTGTAGATCGAATTTTGGATAAACTTGTGGATAGACTTGTACTTCGGATAGAATTGTGGATAGAATTGTACTTAGGATATAATTGTGGATAAAATTTTGGATAGAAATGTGGATAGAATTATACATTGGATAGAATTATATTTAGGATAGAATTGTGGATAGAATTATACAGTGGATAGAATTATATTTAGGATAGAATCGTACTTTGGATAGAATTATGGATAGAATCGTACTTTGGATAGAATAATTGTGGATAGCATTAGACATTGGATAGAAGTGTACTTACGATAGAATTGTGGATAGAATTATACTTTATATATATATCGAAAATTATGTTGCTTGGTTACTAAGAAAGGTTTTTTTTTTCATATAGCACCCCTATAAAGTTATAAATACATTCATTTTCAAACCATTCTAAGTTTTGCAGTTGGAGTCTCTTTGTAGACATGTGTATGTTTTATTTTGCCGAAGAATATTCCCCATATTGATGCCCAAAGTAACCATTTCGTTTTATATTTAACATTTAAGAGTCCCACATCGTCTATTGCATAAAGTTTGGCTTTCCTCCTTCTCTATATATAGTGATTTCCTTAGTTGCAAACATAATCCAAGGTTTAGGTGTGGGTTTGGTTTTGAATGTTTAAAAACTGATCTGTGCACATACCTAACTATTGTCCTATTGGGTTTAGTGGTGTTTATAAGAAGATAGTGTGTGAGGTGGTGATGTTAGTCTGATTGTCTATTAACTGAACTATTAATGTATTCATTATTGATTTATGAAAATTTCAATTTACTCCCCTAATATTTCGTTAGGCTTGTAAATTAAATTATTTTCAATAATCTTGACATAAATGCCATTAGTTATGCTCTAATCCTTTGGCTATTATAAATATTCAAATTTTCGCCTCTATCACACAATTTCGACAAAACGACTCATTATTTATATTTTATTTATTTTTCTACATCTTTTATCAATTAAAATTTTTGAAAAGTTTCTACTTAGCTTTTGGGCAAAATTTAAAAAAAAACACTAACTTTTCAGAAATTTTTGGTTTTGACACTTTGTTATTAATTTTTCAATTAAGTCATTACATTTTCAATTTTTTCCAATTAAGTCACTATGTTTACAAGTTTGTTTCAGTGTCACATCAGCTAGCAACTGGGTTGACTGGTCAAATGGTCAACATTGAAACAAAATTGAAAATATAGCGACTTATTTGAGAAAAATTGAAAACTTAATGACTTAATTAACAAAAATAACACAGTGTCCAAATTGAACTTTTTGAAAGCTTAGTTTTTTTTTTGGAGTTTACCCTTATATTTATGATAAAGTATCGCAAACTTTGAAAATAAAAAAAAAACTTTAAGATTTAACATAAGGCAATTTAAGATTATGCTTTTCTCATTCATTTCATCAAATCAAAAGAGTTTAGTGGTGATATATATATATATATATATATATATATATATATATATATATATATATATATATATATATATATATATATATATATATATATATATATATATATATATATATATATATATATATATATATATATAATCAAGTTTGACATGATATATATATATATATATATATATATATATATATATATATATATATATATATATATATATATATATATATATATATATATATATATATATATATATATATATATATATATATATATATATATAAATCAAGTTTGACATGTTAAACCTACATACCTAATCATAATTGTGTTATTTGCTCAATAAAGGCAAGTTAAACAGTGATACGTGTACAAAAAACATAATTAACTAAATATAAACACGAGATAAAATTCATTATCCTTATATGTCATTAACTCATTTAAATAAACAGGCCAAAGTAATAAACAAGTCAAAATTCTTTTAGTTAAACGATCCGATAAACTCATCCCAAACCACTAACTAGAAGTTAGGTTGGGGTTGAGTCGACAATTAAATTAAATCGCTTTGCATAAGTTCTTGTTAAACGATCTCGTGTTGTGAAGCTTATAACAACATTATATAACTCATACTGTTTACAAAATATTGCAACATTCTTTATATATATTACGTGCCAACTTAAACATATAAATAGTGTTGGCTAAGCTGTAGAAGCACACTTCCTTTTCAATGAGGGGACATGGGTTCTAAGGCCGGAGGGAGTGGCCTCGCCAACTCCCTCGCTGAACACTCGCCATCTTCTCGCCAACTGCACCAAATATCCTCGCCCTCGTTTTCGCCAAGCTTCCTTCGTCGAAAAATCAGCGAGGTCGCCAAGCAACACCCAGCCTTTACCACTCAAGCTAAATCTCCTCGCCAAACTACCTCTCCTCGCCAAACAACACCAAATCTCCTCGCCATCGCTCTCGCCTTTCTGCTCCCAGTCTTTAGCGATGAGAATGGCGAAGGAACCACTCCCCCCAGCCTAAACATTCCAAGACCTCTTTCTTAATAAAAACGAGGTATATTCCAATATTTGAACCCATGTTCAACTTATAGCCCCTTAACTATTTTTTTACAATTTAAACACAATTTTTTTTACAGTTTTATCCCAACAATTAATTATTTTTATAAATTTTGTATGTATACACATTATTTATTGACACTTTGTTTTATTTCTTCTTTTTATAATTTATTTAACACGTTTTATTTCATTTTTAGTATAATTCGCATGAATATTTTATATTTTTATATTTTTATCATTCGGGGATACTTTCTAGTCTTTTTGTATTTAAATGTAGATTTTATTAAAGACTAGCGTTAGCGGGAAAATTAGCAAACGCGGAATTTCGGAGACTCGGATATTTTAGCGGGTTTGGACTTGAACCAAGCATTTGGACCAAGCATGAAGACATGGGCTCCATTGGGTTTACCGAGCCCAAAAGGTGGTCAAAAGAGGTCAAAAACCGGGTTCATCCCAAAGAAGAAAGGAGACAAAAGGCCTTTTTGCGAGTTGGATGGATCAGGCCCAAATTGGGCTTTTTTTGCACGACCCGTGCAAATGGTGCTGAGCGACTTTTTTGTCATTTCAAGTGTGGGCTGTTATATGGGGCATAAGGAGAGGGTTTTTCCATGTTCTTGAACATCTTTCTCTTCAGAAAAACGTGGGGAGCGCTTCTTAGAGCCTTGGAGAAGATTTCTTGAAGCTTTGTTCATCATTTTCTTCACTTGGAATTGTGATTTTGCTATATGTATGTTTGGTACATTCCTTAACACTTTCATGATTGTTGTTCTAGCCATGCTTGGCTAGAACTCTTTATTATCAATATTGAGTGTAATCCATGAACAACTAGTTAGGGTTTGAAAGATCTATAAGTATTTGGTTCTTAATCTATGAATGGAACTTGTTTAAAATTCTAAGTTGTTCTTGTGTTCTTATTCATGAGTTTGGATGCTTGAATGATTATTGTCATTTGTTTTTCTAATTACGTAAACGATTTCTAATACAAACTAGTGACAAATGATTTTTGTGGATGCTTATATTCATTTTTAAAATCATGGTGTTATGTTTTTCAAGGAGAAATGTAAGCTTTTTGATTTCCTTTGAGTTTGGTGATTCTTAAATCTATATTGCTAGTCATTTTACTTGAGTTAGATGCTTATTTGACTTTTGACTTTGATTAAGACGGTTATTAAGAACTATTCTAATTTCCATACAATTAAGAAGAATCTAGGTGTTTTAAGATTTTGAGATGCTATAGCCAAACTAGATTAAATTAAATATATTGCACCATAAATCTTGATGATAAACCGACTAGTTGGAATTGTGATGAAATTCCAATATTGATAGTTTCTCCGTATTTGATTCACTTCACAAAAAATTGTTCACTTACTCTTGTTTTCATTTTTCAACTCAAACAATCAAACTCTCCCTTTTATTTTATTTTGTTTAAAAATATATCTCGTTTTAAATTGATCGCATTGTTTTACAAATTGAACCAATCTCCGTGGATACGATCCTTTACCGCTATACGCAAATTTGTGTACTAGAAGTAAGGTTTTATTTTTATTGGCCTCGACAACCACCATTTATAGTAACTTTTTATTAACTTTTTTTTTGTCTTTTTTATTTGCAACTTCAACTCAACTTTCAATTTTACACATTTGGTCCACTTTTTGTTTTTAAATTTTCTTCAACTTTGTTTTTTACAATATTTTTTGTGTTATTTAAGAATTTTTGTTTTATAACTTTCTTTATGTATTTTTTTACAACTTTATTTTTAATGAAATAATATTTACAAAATTATTTTCTACAACTTTTTTGTATTTTTGTTTTTATAAAGAGAAAAAGACTAAAATAGCCTAATCTCATAAGGGTTTTTCTCAAAACAACATAAATTAAGAACTCTTCCTCAAAATAGTCGAGCGTTTAGCGGATGGGCATTTCCATCTGCTAACTCCTCTTGTCTCCTGCTAAATGCTCCCCAATGCTTCTGAAAACTGCTAAATCCTCCCCATGGTCTGCGAAATGTGTAGGGTGGTCTGCTAAATGCTCATGGAACGACTATAAAAAAAATTTGGAATCTCGTTTTTTTTTAATGTCACCTGCTAAATGCTCTTCCTCACATGCTAAATCCCTTTTGTCACCTGCCAAATCCCTTTTGTCAACTGCTAAATCCTCAAGAAGATTTTGCAGGTGATCGACCTCATCTGCTAAATGCTCAAGGTCATTTGCTAAATGCTCTCGTCGTCTGCTAAATGCTCAAGGTCATCTGCTAAATACTCTCGTCATCTGCTAAATGCTCTCCCTCACCTGCTAAATCCTCTCAAGTTCATAAACCTTATTTTTATGCTTTAAAGGCTGGTACATTAGACATAAAAATTTGTACTTTTCACTAATCTAACCCTTAAAACGGTAACGAAAAAAATGTCTTTTTTTCGGTTTATATACTTGGACTGATGGGCCGGTCCATGAGCATTTAGTAGCCCACCATAGGGATTTTGCAGCCCATGAAGAGGATTTAGCAGTTTTCGGAGCATTTAGCAAGAGACAAGAGGAGTTAGCAGATGACAATGGTCATCTGCTAAATGCTTGACTATTTTGAGGAAGAGGCCTTAATTTGTGCTGTTTTGAGAAAAACGCTTATGGGATTCGGCTATTTTAGTCTTTTTCTCTTTTATAAATCGGTTTTAAAATTTTCCTATTTTTTCTTCTATATTTATGGTTTTTTTTTGGCATTTTTACATATTGGATACGTAAACATTTCCTATATTTTTTTACATGTCCGTTTTCATGTACGTAAGGTTATAAACATACAATATACATTTATCTATACTTTCGTTTTTACAAATAAAAAACACACGACTATGTATAATTAAACATTATTTCTCTATAAATTATACCTATTATACATACATAAATTATACGCCACAACACATATGTCGTGCATCTCCTAGTTTTGTATAAAGATGAGGTTAACAACCTCGATTGTATGAATTTTCAAGTGTAGTTTGTGTCATTATGTGTGATCTGAATTAAGGGGCTGCTGAATGATTCTACATCTTAGTTTAGAATCATCCAGACTTTAGAATGTTAAAGGACGACCGATTCAAAGATTATCTCTACTTTATTCAGAGGTTAACAATCATGTCATAAATTCAATGGTCTATTTTCGGTTCAATCTTGTTTTTCTAAAAAGGATAAAAAATACCATAACTGAAATCATACTATAGTGCTATACCATTGAAGAACCATTCCTCATCATTTCCATATAGCAAACATTGGTTACAGTTAAATACCTTTGTTTTTTGTATTGTTGTGGCGTATAATAAAATTCTAAAACATCCAAAACAGCATTTAATTGCACAGACTTTCATATCTACCATAAAGCTGTCACTTACATCTACAAGTTATCAGAATATCTTAGTACCACTTTATTGTCTTTATCTTAGACTGTCCGGTGTGGTCACCCACTCCACGTGTGGAGTTGAGGTGGCCACGCGTGATGAAGCCGAACACCACCCCGTTTCCCAGTGGCTCACGCGTGAAGTGAGCTTGAGTGGTGCCTTCCACGCTGATCAACGGACCAAAACTCGACCGTTGTATGCTTTCCGGCCGTTGCTCGGTACAAAATAAAAAAAAACATTTTTCAATCATATTTTTTCCTATAAATACACAACCAAATTACACATTTTTTTTTCACTCGTCTCTCAACTTCTACAACTTATTTCTCACTTCCTACAACCACAAAAACAATCCAAACCCCAATTTTCTACCATGGATCCAAACAATCCCAACTCAAACCCTCACTTTGATCCCACCACATACCAATTAAACACCTCCACTCGACAATATTCTCCTATCGACGCCACCCCTCCTCTCGGGTGTTACGTGAATTTCCTAAATCAAGGAATTTTTAACCCACATTCCCCCATTCTACAATCACCACATTTCTCTCCCTCTACATCCCAACCAAATTTGTTCTCCCAATCTTAATATAACGATCAATTCCTACAATTCCAAATGTGGAAACAACAACAACAAAAACAATGACGACAACAACAACAACGACAACGACAACAACAACAACAACAACAACAACAACAACAACAACAACAACAACAACCACCACCACCACAACAACCACAAGAAGAAGAGCGGCCACAAACAGAACGGCAAAAAGTCCGCACCAAACAAGCGACGAAACGACGTGGAAAACAAACATTCCCCCATTCAACAATCACCACATTTCTCGCCGTTTGGGACGCCTTTTTATTTAAATTTGAAGTTGTTTAATTTTTTTTTTTAAATCTAGGTTTGTAATGTTTTTTTAATCTACTTTTGTAAATTTTTAATGAAATCTAAGTTATGTTTTTTATATTTTATTAGTTTATATATTAGATAAATAAATTAGAAATACAATAAACAAATAAATTAAAAAAACATAAAATTAAATTGAAAAAAAAAAAAAAAAAGTCAAAGTGGAAAACTCCCCTCCATACAAACCACACTCTTCTCACCTTCCACTCAAGTGGAGGTGAGGTGCCGGTGACGACGAGTGGAAAATTCCACTAACCCAACCACACCCCTTAGCCTTAGTACCACTTTACCTCAATGCAGTTGTTTGCTATTTAATAACTAGGGGAACATTCCGCACATTGATGCGGGTGTTTGTAACAAAGTTTATAGAAATAAAAAAATATTAAAAATAGGAAAAAAGCATATATCATTTTTTTTTTTTTTGAAAACATGCATAAAAGTGAAAAGTCGTAAATAAAATAAAATCATGCACAAAAATTGAAATATAAAAATTGAAAAATAATTCAATAAACAATTAATTATTTAAAAAAATAAAAAGTCGTAAATAAAATAAAATCATGCACAAAAAATGAAATGTACAAAAATTGAAAAAATAATTCAATAAAAATTAATTATTAAAAAAATTAATTATTTAAAAACAATCGAGCTTGGGTCTCCAGCTTAACAGGTGCGCAACTAACCAATTGACCTGAAGCTCATTTCGTATTTTGGTGCATTAAAAATATTTAAATAATGGTACCGGTTATTTAATACAGCAACAACAAAAAAGGAACCGCAGAAGTTTCAAACCCCCGACCTCTGGTAAGGAAAAGCGCGCCTCAACCAGCCAAATGTAGTTTTGTTATAAAGTTGGCGCAATAGAAATATAACCGGTATGAAAATGCTGACATCACACTTTGCAAAATGTATGAGTTATATAATGGTAGAAAACAGGAGTCTTAAAAAGCTTGCTAATGTAATGTTTATTTTCTTCCACTACTTCACATAGATAATAATTTTTTATAGGACAACAAAATCATTCAAACTTCAAAACCCCTATCAACAACCAAACCATTGTACAATATAAAGAGGACTGTAAATAAACTTTTACTCTTTTCCAACGATGCAGATTAGCCGTAGCAACGGATTGGGTCGTTGCAACCTTTCTCAGTAGATTGCCTAAACCCAAATCGACCTCCTTTTGCAAGATACTGCTGATGGTATTCTTCTGCTCTGTAGAATTTCTTTGCAGGCAAGATCTCTGTCACGACTGTTCTGTTCAGTTTCTTCTGGTGTCGTTCCTTTGATTCTAATGCTGCTTTCTCTTGCTCAGGTGTGTAAAAGTATATCCCAGATCTATATTGTGTTCCAACATCATTCCCCTACTCAAATCAAAAACAAAGATTACCGAGATATAAGAAGAAATTCACCATAAATGTTGGTAATTGTTGAAGCAGTTGAGTATTGTGTTAGTATGTGCTTACCAATCTTAACAGGAATACGCAACAACAAATTAAGCTTACACGAAGTATTCTAATCATGTCGATTGCATCGTTTTTTAATTGAATTCTGGTCCAAATTAACAATATACGTTGGGAAGAAGGATGGATATCAACGCAAAACCGTTTTTGTTCAATTTCATTCGAATTTAACAATTCAAAGCCAAAATTAAGAAAGTTTAATTAGTCAAATTTGAATAAAAACACCTAAACTCAGAGGATATGGATACGATTGTGGGAATCTAGCTGTAAGATTGCTCATGGAAACGAGAAACCCTAAAGGCTAAAGTTCACGATTGATCAATATAATTTGTCTTTAATTCAGATATTTAGCCCCGATTTCCATCTATATATTAAGAAGTAAGAACTCGGAACAGAACTACTAACCTGACGATTTAGTGTGGTTGGATCATGCCTCTCCCAGAAACAATCAAGCAGACTGTCGAAACTACAGGCTTTGGGGTCATACTGAACCCGAACAACCTCCGAATGGTTGGTAGTGCCGGAGCAGATATCATTGTAAGTCGGATTATGAAGAAACCCCTGTGTATAACCAACTTCCGTCTTCGAAACACCTGGAACCCTCTGGAACGCTAACTCCACGCCCCAGAAACAACCCGCACCAAATTGTGCGAACTGTTGACCGGGTGCAGGAAGGTCATCGTCGGGTCCCTGAGCAATAGAGGACTGATCCATGGATGCATCGGCGGGGGTGCGTGTACCGAACCCTAGCCTGCCTAGCCAGCTCATGATTTTGGGGGTAGAGGAGGAGTGGCGAAGAGTGAAGGGAGGTTTGGTGGCGGTTAGAGGGAAAGAAGAGGGTTTAGAGAGAGAAAGTTGGGAGGAGATGGTGATGAGAGGGAGAGGGAGAGAGGCCGTCGTGGTGGTGGCGGTGGTTGTTCTGAGGAGGAGCATTTCTAGTGATGTGTTGACGTGTTCGTTTAAAAGCTTATCTCTCTATACACGATGTTCACGAAAGCAAAACTACAACGACAACGTTTCTATTTCTACCTTTCCCTTATATGATTTTATTTCATTTAATAAATAAAATCTCATAAAAATAATTCTATCCACAAAAACATTTTATTTCGGTTTTAATAATTTAAACAATTCCAATTAAACCGGTAGAGTTTAGATTTTTGCCAAAATGGCATGTGTGTCAAATGGTATAAGAAAAAAGTTTAAGAGTCTATACATCAATAATCATTTAAATCTCATTGTGAAACAGTATTTAAAATTTTAAATCACTTGTCAACGATCTACAAATTTCGTATGTAAAAGTTTAGCGGAATATAAAATAATATCATATGGATGAAATGAATATGGGGATAGAGGAACGAGTGAACAAGAAGGCTAATACGTGTACATTATATCTTGCAAGTAATTTCCGGGTAATTTGGACCCGACTCTCACTTTCTCGTATACGCGGCATCAGTTGCCTCACCAACACCTTGCAGTAGTAGAACTTCCAAGTAATATATAATTAGTGTTTATGTTTGAAAAATAATAACAGGTTTGTTTTTTTATTTGAGGCAAATCTTAATGAAGAAAATCGAGAATAAATCTTTTAAATTTATATCGAACCAGTTTTTACAACAATTTAGAAGCAACATCTAATATAGCAATTTTTGGTAGTGTCTTTTGATACCAATTGTCTCAAGATACAAATTGGGCATATATAATCTGTCTAGAAGATACAATTATCTATCCAAGTTATACTTGCATATGAAGAATTATCTTATGATTCAATGAGAGTATTAAAAAGGAAGAACAACATCGGAGAATGTGTTTTCTAAGTTGTTCCAAGATAGGCGACAAACCAATAATATATACATGTTTCGCCAACTGTCAAACCAGAAACCGTTAAAACTGTAATAAACAGCTAAATTCGAGATTAGTAGTTATACATGTTTCACCTACAGCCAAATATTGCCCAACCCAAAACGGTAAAAACTATTATTGACAATTAAATCCGAAATTAATAGTCAAAAACCAATAAATTTTTATTTATTTATTTTTTGAACGAGAATATATCCTATTCCTAAATTAATAGTTAAATCCGAAATAATTTTTTTTATTTAACTATTAATTTCACCAACAACCTATCTTTAATATAGAATATGTAATCACAACCCATCAAATGAAGACTCAGAGCTCTATTTCAATGGTTATCCAATTTGTTAACCCAATATAATAAATAGGGCAAATTTCATAAAAGACACTAACTTTTCAAAAAATTTCGATTTTGACACTGTGTTATTTTTTTTTCAATTAAGTCATTAAGTTTTCAATTTTTTTAATTAAGTCACTATGTTTTCAATTTTGTTTCAATTTTGACCATTTGACCTGTCAACCCGGTGGCCAGCTGACGTGGCATGATGACGTGTCAGTCTTTGATGATGTGACGCTGACGTGGCATGCTGACGTGGCACCCGAGTGTCAAAATTGAAACAAAATTGAAAACATAGTGACTTAATTGGAAAAAATTGAAAACTTAGTGTCTTAATTGAAAAAAAAAATAACATAGTGTCAAAATCGAAATTTTTTTAAAAAGTTAGTGTCTTTTTTGGAACTTTTTCTATATTTTTTAAAAGAATAAATACATATTTTTATGTTTTTAGAAGTATAAATATATATTTTTTACAAGTATAAATACATATTTTAATAATTTTAGAAACATAGATACATTGTCATAAGTATATATACATATTTATACTTCTAAAGACGTAAAAAATGTATTTATACTTCTAAAGACGTAAAAATATATATTTATACTTCTAAATTAACAAACAAATACTTATTATTATCTTTTTAGAAATATAAAAAGTCGTTTTTTTGCATATAATCACGTATGGTATCAATCAAAAGCATGTTTATAGTTGACAAATAGTGAAAACGAACTTAAACCAACATAAACGAACAAACATAAACAAAAAAACATAAATTAACGAACAAATACTTATTTTTTATGTTTTTAAAAATATAAAATACGTTTTTTTTGCATATAATTGAAATCTGGTATGATCCTCATTCCAAAACACGAAGGGTACAAAACAATATATACAAGTGACACACATAATGGGGTGACAATATACAAGCCCGATACACATGAGGCCTATAACAAAGGAGGTCTCTGTATCCGCTGATTCTGGAAGAACGAAGGAGGCGCAATGTATACCCAGCCGTAGTGCTGCTGGTTGGGCTGGTGGCGGTCGTTCCGGTGGCTATGGTGGTTTTCGGCGTTGCTGTGTCCACGGTTGTTGCCTCCGCTACTGTGGTGGTTTCCGGTAAGAGTTCCGGCGGCATGCAAGATAGTGGAAGAGGAAGAGTTCTCGTGATTTGGGGAGACTATAGGTAAGGATCGAGAGTGACTGAATGTTTGTTCTTCCAAATATATGATATTCTAGCATCTTCAAATGAAGGGAAAGGGCACCGGTGTCTCACAATGCTAGTGACATGCTGGTACTTGGCGGATAGACCGTTAATTGCGAACATCACGAGGTTTTTATCAGGGACCTTCGAACCGAGATTCTCAAGTTGATCGGCTAAGCTCTTTATCTTGGTGAAGTATGCAGCAGCAGTGAGATTTCCCATGGTTATGTTACGAAGTTCATTTTCAAGATTCATATCACGGGAGTCTTTGTTAGAGTGGAAAAGATTCTCAAGATCAACACAGATACTTCTAGCAGACTGTCCGTCTTTCAAGACCATGTTGAGAAGGTTTTGGGAGATTGATCCATACATCCACAATTGAACAACCGAGTCAATTTTGCTCCATTCAAGATCGGTTTGGTGAGGAATCGTTAATGTGGTCAAACACATCGAACGCCTTGCAGTGAATGGTAACAAACTAACAATAATCACGTATGATATCAATCAAAAGCATGTTTATAGTGGAAAAATAGTGAAAACAAACTTAAACCAACATAAAAGAACAAACATAAACAAACAAACATAAATTAATGAACAAATACTTATTTTTATGTTTTTAGAAATACAAAATACGTTTGTTTCCATATAATCACATATCGTATCAATCAAAAGCAAGTTTATAATGGAAAAATATCGAGAAAGAGTTTTAAACTCGTTTTATAATACGCATTTTATTGATATATACATGTTTATATGCAGAAAAACGTATTTATATTTTTAAAAGCATAAAAATACATTTATATATACTTATGACAATGTATCTATGTTTTTAAAAATATAAAAATCCGTATTTATACTTGTAAAAAAAATATATTTATACTTCTAAAAACATAAAAATACGTTTATACTTTTAAAAAATGTAGAAAAAGTTCCAAAAAAGACACTAACTTTTTAAAAAAATTTCGATTTTGACACCGTGTTATTTTTTTTTCAATTAAGACACTAAGTTTTCAATTTTTTCCAATTAAGTCACTATGTTTTCAATTTTGTTTCAATTTTGACACTCGTGTGCCACGTCAGCATGCCACGTCAACATCGCATCATCAAAGACTGACACGTATCATGCCACGTCAGCTGGCTACCGGGTTGACCGGTCAAATGGTCAAAATTGAAACAAAATTGAAAGCATAGTGACTTAATTGAAAAAAATTGAAAACTTAGTGACTTAATTGTAAAAAAAATAACACAGTGTCAAAATCGAAATTTTTTGAAAAGTTAGTGTCTTTTATGAAATTTACCCTAATAAATATCTATAAATTCATATCGATTTCCTTCATCTTCCTATGTGAAGCATAGGCCCGACTAAAACGTGGTGGTAAAAAGCAGGCTAGTAGTTAATTATTCCAGATTCTCACGTACGAGAGTGAACTTACTAAACAGTTATATCACCGTTCTTTTGCAAGTCATAAATTAAAACAATTTTGAAAAAATATGTTTGTTTCTCACAATTAGTATATTATTATTTTGGTTGGGCAATGCATGCAACATTATCGTTATATAAGATCGTTGGTTCTATTTTTCTTGAATATAATGTCTAACAATATCCACTAATATGTAGCATTACATCTCTTAACCAATGTTTTAAAAACTGGTTAGAACCAACCGACGATGAGAATGGTTTGATTAGAACCAACTTCATAATGATTTCTTGACCGAAATGAACCTGCTGATTTTGGTAAAAACCGGTTGAATCAGTTTGTATTGAACCGGAATGGACAGGCCATTTCAAGAAAATCAACCCATTATAAAGAAAATATCGTATACCTTGTTGCGGCTTGCAAAGTGTCCCACAATTGAAGTCATATACCTTCTTTCTCTTCTTAATTATTAATTCTCATACATGATTCGATATTTTATTTAAGTTTGCTTGTCCAAGTGTCCAACAATTGAAATCGTAGATTCAATTGAAGTCGTAGATTTATTGTGTCCAACAATTGAAGTCGTCGGTCCGAAAACATAACGTTTAACAGGTAACAATTTTTTTTATTTTGCCAATTTGATTTAGTGCATAATCATGACAAATTTAGTTTTTGTTTGGTTTGTAAATTTCAATGTCAGTTCAATATGTAACGTAGAGACAAAGAACAAATGGAAACACAATTTCAATCTCAATCAAATGTAAGAACGAAAACGGTTTGACCGGGCGGTTAAATCGGTTGATCCCGTTTAATCAGAAAAAGTCATCAGTCCGATTCGAATAAAAAATCGGTTTTTAAAACATTGCTCTTAACAAACACGCACCCTCGACTCCGACTTTGTATACTGCTAAGATTTTTGCATGTCATTAGAAGAAGTCACAAAAGATGGAGCAGATCGAGATAAGATTTTGGCGACTTCACCTCTTGTGCTATGTGACAAAATATATTTGTTTGCATTGACTGTAGTTCGATTTTCATTTGCTTTATCTTAACTTTAAACTAGGTGAATGTCTGCATGTTGCGCAGGAAAAACATTATATTGTCAACAATTATTAGTTTATTATCATTAACTATGAAATAATTATTCTCATATTAAACAAAAAATTGATGTAAATTATTGATATTATCTTTAACCATAAGATAAAAAAATTATTAGAAAGTTGAAAATAAATAATTTCAAATTGGTTATACTAATGGAATCCAATTAACGAAATAATATTCAGATTATTATGTTTCAAAATAAATATCTAATTTAGTTTGTATAATAATTATATATCTATCAACAATAACTACAAAGAAAATATAAATATAAACACAAATATACAATATCATTAGTGAATATCATCTCCAATCTCAGTGTATCATGTTTATTCGTAAGATTGACTGCTTTCCATATCGTACACAATTACACTTGAATAACTCATTCATATTTCAATGAATTAAATTCACTTATCTTAGTATATTTCATCATAATGGTGAAGTCGCTAGTTGAAATGAAGTCTTTTCATGTGGTTATATAAACCACATATTTAATGAAAATAAACTAATTTCAATGAATATTTATTTTAATGATAAAACTCTAACTTCTAACTAATCTTATACAATTCAAATGACATTTTTAACTTAAGCCAGTTAATTGATATTTATGATAATTAAAACGATAAAAACTAAAATATATCATATAGTTTTTCAACTTCAACTAATTGGTTCTTGAATGTTGATAAAGAATTCTTAATTTTAAAATACATAATTTTTTTCGTTAAATTTAACTAAAAATATTTAATTGATGAATTAAATATCATGATTTAAAAAAGCTTATAAATTAAAGTAGTTAAAGAGACAAAAATGTTTCTTATAACAAAATATTCATGAATTATTATTTAAAAAGCGACTATATACGAAACTTTTAGAAAGCACTAATTAGTTTAAATATAAAATAATAATATATCTATTGATGAAACTATATTCTGATGAAGTAGACATCTAAAAAAAGTTGTGACTAAAACCCAGAGCCCGCTAATATTAACTTATAATAAAGCTTTAGACCGTCATGTACCGGTTCATCTAATTTTACACATTACATATACAATAAAATCAAAAACATATTTTTATTGTCAACACTTAAACAACTAAATACTAATGTTTAAATAAATTAAACTACATTAATGAATGCGATGATACCATTATAATATCTAGCTTTATCATAATATTTAATATTACAAACTAATGACAATGTTTGTATTAATTTAATAAACATACTAAAAGCGTGTTTTTACGTACATTTAATTTTAAAAATCACATTTACAATAAAATTAAAATCATGTTTCATCATCAACTTTAAACAATTAAAAATAATGTTTATTTAAAATGAATTACTATGCTTAATGTAATAATATCATTATAATATATAAATTTATCATAACATTTATGATTATAAACTAACATTAACATTATTATTAAAAAGAAATTGAAAAGTCATAAGAGTTTTAAATAAATATGATTGAAGGAAATATACCTTTATTAATAATTATAATATATAGGTAATTGCAAATACACTTACATATTAACAAACTTCATTTCTTAAAAGATAATTATACTATACGATTTACTAAATATTTTGTAAAAACATATTAAATTTGATCAAATTTAAATTATATATGATTTACTAAGTATTTTTTAAAAACCATTAAATTTGATCAAATTAAAGTATTTATTATATTTTTATTAGAAATGCAAAAAACAAAATTTTATGGTAGTCTCTATTAAATATACACATAGTTTAGGTGATTGTAAAATATGGTTATGATAAAGCAATTAATAAGCATTATATAAATAAATTTGAAAAGTCATTGGAAACATGACAAGAGATGGAAGTTTCAAATCAATGTGGTGTTTGAATTTGTACATATTATATAATATCCTAGGTGAACCCATGCGTGTTGCGCAAAAATAAAGTTTAGTTAAAATAAAAAGAAACATATTTTGTTAGAATTGTCAATGTCATTGCCTTTAACTATGAAATAAAAATTTTTATATACCAAATCAAAAGATTGATGTAAATCGTTATTAATAACTTGGACCACATGGTTAAAAAAAACTTAAATTTTGAGGTTGAAAATTATAATTCTTATAATGATTGAAGTTGAAGGTATTTAATATAATATATATTTTTATTCTTGTACTATATTATTATGATCATATTGAAGATAAATAAGAAAGCTAAGGATTATTTAGCATTAAATCATTAACAACTCAAAAGTTTGCATACTTATGATACTTAATTGATACTTTTGATGCTTAATTAAATATGATTAAAATTATTAAATTTTCTATAATCAACTAAATAAATAATATGTTCTTCTAATATCTAGATAAAAATCTACAAACCCATTATTAAAAATGTAAGAATAAGCGTCTAATATATTTTGTGTATTATTTATATAAAATAAATTGTAATAGTATGAGTTAATATAGAAAAAAATTATGTTTTAATCCAAACATAAATAAAAGTTTTGCTTTGCTATTAACTCAACTATATCAATAATTAAATGACATATTTAAAACTAAAAAAATGTGGTTTAGATATCTATTTCACAAATCATAGACATGTTTTTTCTTTTGCATTTTACTTGAATGTTATTTATTTATTTTGTTCAAAACCGCAATACTAATGTTAATAAATAAACAATAAAGCATAATGATAGTGGTGAAAATTCTCTTTTAAACTTATTGTTAAGAAAATATCTTAAATCATGACATCCAGTCCAATAAACTCAAAACATGAATAAATTATTTGTTAATTATATATATATATATATATATATATATATATATATATATATATATATATATATATATATATATATATATATATATATATATATATATATATATATATATATATATATATATATATATATATATATATATATATATATATATGCACACATACATAGAGAGAGAGAAAGAGAATGAATAACAAATAGTTAAATATTATAAAATTTAAATACTACTACTTTTAATAACATAAAAACACTAAAACATCTGCTATAACATTTGTAGTAAAATAGTAAAGAAACCCATAGTTTGGTTTGCACATTCTTTGAGAAAGATTTTTTACTTCTAATCTCAAACACTATTCTCTGAAGAAAATTCACATTGTAATATGCATTGATGTGGCACAATCTATTTCTCTAACTCTTCATATTTTACCAGAAAATCTTTTATATATATATATATATATATATATATATATATATATATATATATATATATATATATATATATATATATATATATATATATATATATATATATATATGACATGTATAAATGAAAGGAAAACAAAAAGCCATAGTAAATTTCATTAATATTAGAAACATGAAAAGTCATTTAGTAAAACCTATTAACTATCTATTATTTTATACATATAACTTATACCATATTCAAATGAAGACTTAATAAATTATAAGATAATGATAAATAATTAAATACGTTATGGAATCTTTAAAATATACAAAATAAAATAATATTTAGGGACGAAATCCGTAACTAATGACATACAGCTGAGACCAAATGCACAATTCTTCCCGACCAAAATGAACATAATGTATATTTAGATAACAATGATATTCTTAACTTTCTTAAATGTATTTGAATAATTATTGTATTTAGTATGCCATATTTCATAATATTGTTTAACAAGTGTTTATTTTGCTAGATGAACTTCAACAGAATGGTTATTCAATGTTATAAAAATTTATGATTATCATATAGGTAGTTATATGTAGTCAAATAATAATAGTGTCGTTAATTTATTAAAAGTTTGGCTAGTAACTATTAAATAAAAACGATTATATATTTGGTGTTTAATATTGAAAATTGAAATTGTAATCATTTAGTATACAAGATGATTGTATGTTTCTTTATATTGAATGTAATAATTTTTCTATATATATTATTACTATAATTTTTTATATATATTATACTATAATTATTGCCAAAAATTAATTAGAATAAATGCTATTAATGTTTGGGATTTGAGCCGCTATAAATTCAACTTTCACTTGTTCAAATGTATTCACATTACATACTCATAATTCAACATGAAGAACGTCTCTATTTTTGCTGTCTTTGTGCTTTTCGGCCTCCTTGCTATTGGTAATATCCTTTTACTTATTCAATTTCAAAATTGAATTCATAATATTCATAACCCATTATCCCTCAATGCATAACTTTATATTAACACTTATCTAAATGGTATTTAAAACGGGGTTTTAGTATTCGTCGTACATACTTTTAAAACTTGTCATAGGAGTTATACGTAATAATTGTTTAAATAGTCTAAACCCTTAAACATACGAAAAAGTATATTTCTTTGTTCAGTAATAACTTTTCTAATATCTTAATCACGTAATTAAATATTAATCAAAAAGCTTAATCTTTTGTTTGTATAATTACAGGATGTGAGGTATCATTGGCATGCGACTCCAAAGTTTTCACATTAATAACCGGGTTTTGCAACAATGATACATGTAATAACACATGCAAATCTCGGATTGGAATAGGATCTACGGGACATTGCAAGGATTTTTGGCATTGCCGTTGTGTATGGAATTGCATAAATTAATAACATTTCTAAACTTAAATTAATAAATAATTTCTATTTTCATCGCCAAACCTTCTTTCTTTTACTTTTCTTTTTCTTGATGATTCATATGTATCTAAAGCTCATCTCTCCAAAATGGGTATTCATATGCGATGACTAAAATACAATGTTCAAAAATGTATATTTATGTTTACTATTGATGTAGGGTACAAACACAAAACACAGATTAATCTTGTTGATTCACATAATATCAGGACAACCTCTTCTAACCCACGTTAATTCAACAAATCACATACTTAGGCTCAAATTCTGTTCAAACCAAGAACACATGTTCATTGATGAACACATGTTCATTTATGAACATATGTTCATATATGAACCAAATACATTGATTAAACATAAGAACATGAAAAAAAGGATTGAGCGTAATGTATGAACTGTTCATAGATGAACATAAATGTAGATGCTGATCAAATCATGTTGTTACAAGTGAGAATCACAAAATAGACCTTGTTGGCATTTTAACAAGCACCTGGTGTGCACCTTGATTAGTCGCGTTTTGATTAACATCCAAAATCATGGAGAATTGATTAATCACGGCTAAATCAAGATACAAACACCATATGTTCATAAATGAACATATGTTTATAAATGAACATATGTTCATCTATGAACATATAACCAACTAAACAAATAGATACCGAAAGCAGAATAGATATCGTAAATCATGAAAGAAATAACAAATTACTATGATGATATATTCATGAACATACATTCATTTATGAGCATTTTATCCAAAATAACATTCATATCGAACAAGTTATTCAAACCAAGGTAGAATAATAACCCAGTGTGATCAAATGTTCATATATGAACTTATGTTCATGGATGAACATATGTTCATTTATGAACATATGTTCATTTATGAACATTCTACATAAAATACACCAGAGAACAAGAATTTTTCCAGTATTCGAACCAAAATCTATCCAATATTGAAAGGAGTTCCTATCAAGTAGCAATCAAACCAATTATTAGAACCAAAATCTATGATCGATATTGAAAACAAACCAAAAGTCATATTAGCCAAGTCATAATGAACGTAATTCCAAGTTTTAAGGAATAAAGGCTACGATCTAAAATTATAACAGCACTCGAAACGAACCAAAATTGAAAACAAAAACACACGGCTTACTCCTTGATTTAGTCTGTTGCGTAGAATTGAACTATGGCAACAAGATTGAAACCCTCAGACAGTAGTGTAGGGTGATGTGGGGGTTTCGATTGTGCAGTAGAAATTCAACAATTCCAGGTCCAATTTCTCAATAACGAGCTCGTTTATTTAGTCTCTTGAATAGGATTGAACGATAGCAGCAAGATTGAATGATGTAAGTAGAAGTCTGTTGCGTAGAATTGTGGAACTAGTTAATTTGGGAACGGGTAGTTGTGAACTCGCGCTATCAAACGATATTAGGGGTTTATAGGAGGAATCATTAGGGTTTCTCTAGACGGGAAACGTTTTAGATTGACTCTCGAGATCCCAATTGAAGATGTGATAATCGCTTTATCAAGTCGATTTTGTTGGAGAATGGAATGACGATAGATGGTTATGAGGTAGTGAACATACAAATCCCCATCGTACCCTTGCCTGGACGTAATCCCCTGAACAAGCGTATATAATCTTATTGTGCACCCTTTTAATCCAATCCCTTTATATAATGATCGTAGGGTTATAAAGGTGGTTCTGTGGTTAGCCGATATATATTTGGTTCTGCATTGAACCTCCCTATATATATATATATATATATATATATATATATATATATATATATATATATATATATATATATATATATATATATATATATATATATATATATATATATATATAAATGATAATGACAATGATGATAATGATAATGATAATGATAATAGTAATGATAGTGATATAGATATAAATTTATTTCTAATATATAAGGTTTAGGGTTTCTTGAACATAAAGATGAATGAGATGAAGTAAAATTCAAAAGAGAATACAATATAAGGACCAAAACTGCAAATATGAAAGTTTAGGTTTCAAAATTACAAAAAATGCATTTTTGAAATTACTCTTTAATTTAAGAGTAAATTACAGTTTTCGTCCTTGTGGTTTGGGGCAACTTGCAATAATCGCCCTATTTTTGGAGTTTCACTTTATAAGTCCTCAAGGTTTAAGTTTAGTTGTAGTTTTGGTCCCCTGGTTAGGTAAAAAGACCAATTTACTATTCTAATTTCTTTTTCATTTTTCTTTAATATATTAATAAAAAAAATTGTAATTTACTCTAAATTATTTTTTGAA
The DNA here is from genome assembly GCA_023525715.1 of Cichorium intybus. NCBI lineage: Eukaryota > Viridiplantae > Streptophyta > Magnoliopsida > Asterales > Asteraceae > Cichorium > Cichorium intybus. The sequence goes on from CM042010.1 coordinate 3,933,788, forward strand.
AGAGTGAATAGTAGCCTCGTCGACCTTGGTTCAAACCCGACGGTGTGTCTTCTCCTTGATTAATAGCCTCGTCAATCTTTGATCCTAAGAAATAGACATTCAATTTGATCTCTCTGTGTTTCGACAATGGCGGGGAGGTCAGGATCATCGATGGCGATGACCGTCACAAACACACGGGCCAAAGATCTCGCGCATACAAATTGTGCATATTGTTCCCCTTCCAATCTTTGTCAAAAAAATGATGTTAACGCAATTATCAAATCATTGGAGCTTCTTCTTCAAGTAATACGAAATCAAATCGCTGGAGCTTCGTTCTGTGATCTCCCTTCCGGCTTCTCTCCAGGTGACCACCCAAGTGAGTGTTTTAATCGACCGCCCTTTAGCCATAGCCATGAATCAACTAACATTGCAAATTGAGTGTATTAATCGACTACACTATTCAACAAAATCTCTCTTTCTGTCATCGATTGCTTGAAATAGGATTTGGGTTTGCCGAATGATTACACCCAAATCGTTGTTCCTCAAGCTTTGATCGCTTGGTGTTGATTTCGTTGAATCTGATTGATTTTCTGGAAATTGGTTGGGGAAAAGATGAATATGTTATGTTGTATTGCTCCGGTGTCGATTGAGAAGGATCAGACGAGACGAATCGGACAATGTGATTCATGATGAAGCGGATGATAATGAGATTGAAGTGACAAAAAGGATTCTTCGGTCCGAAAAATCGATGGTTCTGTAGCTGGGATTTTGTGACTGGAACGATTCTCACTACAAGACTTGGGAACTTGGTATACCAATGAAGTGCCGCCTGGTTTTTCCGGTCAAATCACTGCTATGAGAGAAAGAGAGAAAGACAGAGAGATGAGTGGGGAGAAGGGGGTGGATGTATTTTCCTTTTTTTAATTAGTTTAATAAATAATACATTAAAATAAAAATGAAAAAGAAATGAAAAAGGGTAAATTTGTCTTTTTACTGGCCAATTGACTACTTCTGCAACTAAACTCAAACCTTGAGGACCCATAAAGTGAAAATCCAAAAGTAGGACGATTATTGAAAGTTGCCCCAAACCATAGCAAGAAAACTGGAATTTACTCTTAATTTAATTTATTCCCTCCGAATATTTTAGTTGTTAATAATTAAAAAAAAAAGTCATTTCAATGTGGCGGTCTGTTTTTGGAATAAACGAAAATATCTTTTCTTAAGAAAAAGAAATGAAAAAACAGGTTTGTTTTATTTTTTAAAAATTTAAACAATGAGAAATTAGAAGTCGATAGTACCACACCTCTCTATTCAGGTTCACTCACTTTGATACTGGCTATATTCACCACACGTTCCCCTCTCTCCCGGGAAAATCGGAGCAGACTGCAATTGAGCTGAGCATCTCATTTTTTGACTTGTGCAAGTTAAGGTAATTCTACGCAACTTCTTGTTATGTTTTCTGCCGATCCTTTATGCAAAAGTTCGTTTTATCGACGTGGTTTCTTTTTCTGTGAATTGCGAATTGTTTATTAATTGATTGATCGATTGTTTTGGCTAATTGCGATCATATTTTACGACGCATTTACTGGATTTTCGTATTCAGTATATTGCGATCATAATTTTACGACGCAGTTACTGGATTTCCGGTATCATTCTGATGAAGCTTTCGTTTCCTTTATTATGTGTTCGGGAAATATATTTGCTGTTGCTGATTATTATGTTCCTTTGTTCTGTCATCGTAGGAATAAAAAAGTAACAATGGCGGTTTAACTAGTGATTTTCCTTTTGGTGTTGTTCCTGCTGCCATAACCTCATTAGATCATATATGATACTCTGAAAATAACTATCGTTGTTCGTTCACCATAGATCGTTTATGATAAAACCTAAAATTTGACTTGGAGCAAATTACTTTGATCTGGAGTTAAGTAAGATAGTATGGTAAGTTTAAAGGTTAGATATAGGCATTCAAACATTACAGTAAGCTATTCTGTAGAAGAATATAGTTGGAGCTCATGTAGTTCAAACTTTGAACTGATTTTAAAATGTCCTCTAAGCATCACAAGTTATACAACATATAAAGATGTCAATACAACTTATATTGATGGTTCTCTTGTCTTTTTTCCTTGCAGGATATTTAGGGTAGCAAACCTTAAGAAACCAGAAGCACTGTTCCAACATTTTATTGTTTGATAATCTTATGAGAAAGTGTTATGGTTGATTAAAACAACTCTTTCCTGCAAGAAGATAAAGCTAGATGATGGCTACAACTGCAGTAATAGGACTAAGGGCAGGGGAAAGACTGTTGGGCTCTTCCTCTTATTACTCTGATGTTACTGAAAAGCTCTCATGCAGCAATGATCTCGGGTTCACATTTATCCCAAATAAGAACACGATTACTGCCAAAAAGTCATCCAATTATGGACATGGTTTCATATCCAATCGTCATAATCAAGACACTCATTACATCAGAGCTCTAAAAGAACATGTGGATGCTACTACCGATCCTTCCAGTATACACCAATGGATTCAAGGAATCAAGCACTCAGAAGAAGAAGGTTATGATCAAGAGTTATCAGTTGAAGCCTTACTCTTGTTACAAAGATCTTTGTTAGAAAAACAATGGAACCTTTCAACTGAAAGAACATTGACTACAACTAACCCAACAGATAAAAAAAAGATGTATGTCAGTGGTTCTGGGAAATCTGCACGTAGACGTAGAATAGATGCTCAAAAGAAAACACCAAATAAAAAATGTATCAGATTTGTTATCAGTCCAGATCTACTCCAAAAAACAAGTGATACATTGCTCACTCATGCTGAGGTGGTGGTTTTATCTAAAAAGATAAAAATCGGTCAACATTTAGAAGAAAGGAAGTCAAGGTATAACCAAGTTTCCTAGCTTTATTTCTTTTTTGATAACTATGGTACCAAAACTACGTAGTTTTGATGCTCTTATTTGGATGTTCAGATTGAAGCAAAGATTGGGATTTGAACCTTCAGAGGACCAACTTGCAGCATCACTGAAGATTTCAAAAGCTGAGTTGCAAGTTAAACAGATTGAATGCAAATTGGCAAGAGAGAAATTGGCCATGAGTAATGTTCGTTTAGTGATGTCAGTTGCACAAAAGTATGCTAACATGGGAGCTGAAATTGGTGACCTAATTCAGGTGGGTGTTATCTTCATCAATGCCACTTTATTCTTATTATAGCATTGTACTATCATTTTTCCTTATTACAACATTGTGCTTCCAAATTATTCCTTATTAGGACTTGTACTTTGAAGAATTTACCCATTTTAACAATAGATGACCTGATGAGTTCAATAATGATGATATGTCACAAGTTAACAGGTTTTTATGCTATTTCATTGTCCACATAGGATGTCCACGTGTAATTTACTGTTAAAATAGCAAAAAGTACCCTTTTTCTAAAAAAATGTTAACATCGTATTTTAAACAAAATTACAAATTTTCTTTTACTTGTAGCGTCAATTTTTTTTATATTTAAAAAAGTTAAACAGGTACTAAACGTGTTCACAAAAGATGACCAATCTTTTTTGCCACGTCAGCTGTAAAGACATCCTATGTGGACAATGACATGTGTCATAAAAACCTATCAACTTGTGCCATGCCATCATCATTCAAATTATCCGGTTACCAATCACAATCATAAGGATAAAAAAATAGAAAGTACATTGCTATTTCTTGCATTTATTTCAAATTTAATACATAACC